>CM056056.1:10959766-11322266 GCA_029574335.1 Rana kukunoris
CAGAGCCCCCTAACCCCCTTCAGAGCCCCAATGGCCCCCAGTGACACCCAGCCCCATCCAGAGAAACCCATTACACTCATTTCCCCAGCCTCTCCATACACTTCATGCCATACAGGGCTACCAAGTCTTCTGCAGAGCCCCCTAACCCCCTTCAGAACCACCACAGCCCCACATTAACACCCAATGGCCTGGATTCACGTAGCACTTACGCCGACGTATCTCGAGATACACCGTCTTAAGTACAAATGTGCGTCGTCGTATCTATGCGCGGATTCCCTAAGCTAGATACGTCGAAAAACAAGGCTTCAACCGCCCGACGTAACTTGCCTACGCCGGTGTATCGTGGGCGTATAGTTACCCTGAACGCATCTTACGTTCCCATTTAAAATATGCAAATGAGTAAGATACGCTGATTCACGAACGTATTGCGCCCAGTGCATGTTTTAAGCAATTTGCGTAAGGGTTATGTCCGGCGTAAAGTTATTCCTCATATAGGAGGCACAACCCATGCAAAGGTATGGACCAGGGAACGGATGCCGGCGAATTTTTCGTCATGTACGCCGTTTACCTAGTACGTGAATAGGGCTGAGCATAGGTTACATTCACGTCGTAGGCAGTAATTTCAACGTGACTGTGATCATGCACACTGGGATGCGTCCAAGATACGACGCATGCGCCGTTCATTTTTAGTACTTGTTTGAAGCTCAGCCCATCATTTTCATGGGGTCACGCTTAGTTTAAATGTAACCCGCCCACTCCCACCTACTTTGACTAACGTCGGCTTACGCCGACGACTATACGCTGCGTCGGCGCAACGTTGGGAGCATTTGCTTTGTGAATTCCATACTTGCCTCTCAACGTTGCACCGGCTTAGCCTAAAGAAGATATGCCACGCCCGCATAAAGATGTGCCGATGTATGTGAATCTACCCCAATGGGTGTGGGATGAGTGTCACCCATAGGCACATATCCCACACATTTCCCCAGCCCCTCCAGACACTTCATACCATACAGGGCTACCAAGTGTTCTACAGAGCCCCCTCACTCCCTTCATAGCCCAATAACCAGGCAGGGACACCCAGACCCATCCAGAGACACCCATTCCACACAATTCTCCAGCCCCTACAGACACTTCATGCCATACAGGCCCACCAAACCTGCTGCATAGCCCCCTATCCCTCTTGAGAACCCTTATAGCCCCACAGGGACACCCATTCCACACAGTTCCCCAGCCCCTCCAGACACTTCATGCCATAAAGGACCACCAAGTCTGATGCAGAGCCTCCTATGTCCCATGAGAACCCCAATATCCAGGAAACACCCATCCCACACAGACACTTCATGCTATATAGGGCCACCAAGTTTCCTCTAGAGCCCCCTAACCCCCTTAAGATCCCCAATAACCCCCAGTGACACCCAGCCCCATCCAGAGACACCCATTCCACTATCGTCCCTTGAGAACCCCAATATCCACACAGTGACACCCAGCCCCATCCGGAGACATCCATCCCACATAGTTCTCAAGCCCCTACAGACAATTCATCCCATTCAAGGCAACCAAGTTTCCTGCAGAGCCCCCTAACCCCCTTCAGAGCCCCAATGTCCCCCAGTGACACCCAGCCCCATCCAGAGAAACCCATTCCACTCATTTCCCCAGCCTCTCCATACACTTCATGCCATACAGGGCTACCAAGTCTTCTGCAGAGCCCCCTAACCCCCTTCAGAACCCCCACAGCCTCACATTAACACCCAATGGGTGTGGACACATACACTTCATGCCACATGGAGCCACCAAGTTTTCTGCAGATCCCCCTAACCCCCTTTAGAGCCCCAATGGCCCCCAGTGACGCCCAGCCCCGTCCAGAGACACCAATCCCACACAGTTCCCCAGCCCCTCTATACCATACAGGGCTACCAAGTCTCCTGCAGAGCCCCCTAACTCCCTTCATAGCCCAATAACCACGTAGGGACACCCAGACCCATCCAGAGCCTTCCAGCATTTCAATACATATTTGGCATTCCCATACTTTTATTGTGTAAGCAAACAGTTTTTTTTTTTTGTTCAGTTGAGGCATGGAAGGTTTTGGAAGAATTAACCCGGGCCCTGGTCTCCACGAGGTTGACAAACCCTGCTACAGCCAATACTGTATGGACACATTTTTTGTATATCATCCGTGAAATTAGCTATTTGCCCAGAGGAGTTCTTCTTTCCTTCTACAATCCCAATAATAAATTGGATTTTTTTTCCTAAATAGCTTTTCATTTTACATTTTTAGGACCTAAAAACAATATTTTAGTTGGCGTTCTCCTGTATTCATGGGCATCCGCTGATTTTTTTTTTAGGGAGGGGCGCTTCGGCAGCGGCGATACACAGTCGCATTTAACCCTTTCTTCAAATGCTAGTGGGGGTTAGAAGTGCCCCGCTAGCAGCCGAATAGCGCAGCTAAAACGACGGTAAAGTGCCGCTTTAACGATAATGAGCTGGCAGTGTGAAATAGCTTTTGAGATAATTCAGCTTCACTCAATGCCCATATAAATATAGGCTAGAGAATGTACAGACCCCCCTTCAGCACAGATGGATCCCACCTTCAGCACAGACCCCCCCTTCAGCATAGACACCTCCATTCAGCACAGATGGACCCCCCTTCAGCACAGGCTCCCCATTCAGGACAGACACCCCAATTCCACACAGACCCCTCCATTCAGCACAGACCCCCCCTTCAGCACAGATGGACCCCCTTCAGCACAGACACCCCATTTCCGCACAGACCCCTCCATTCAGCACAGACCCCCCTTCAGCACAGATGGACCCCCCTTAACACAGACCCGCCTTCAGCACAGACCCCCCCCTTTAAGCACAGATGGACCCCCATTCAGCACAAACCCCCCTCCCCATCCCATTCAGTACCTCAGATCAGCCATCAGTGTGTACACATAAACACTGGAAGGGGAGGCAGCTTCACTCTGCTTGCTGTACCTGTGTGACATCCGGCCCGAGACCGCTCAGGCAGTCTGCAGCCACAAAACTCTTCAGCGCCTTCTCGATTTTCCAGGGAGGGTCAATTGCCCCCCCTTGCCCTATGGAGCGGACGCCCTTGCCTGTTATTAACTTTTATTTTTTACTAAACTTTTCAAAGGTAAACCGGAGATCTGCACAAAGGTATGCGATAGTCTCATAAAAAAAAAACTTGGCATGTACAGTTAATTTTCCATTTTCTAATCTAGAACATGCCTCCCAATCAATTATAGCTCTATCATGGACTTTTCCCACCGGTCTTCCTGCCATTAATCAGCTTGACATGGGCCTTGGCGGACAGTGACAGTATACAAACAACCGCTTTTTTTCGGGAAGGCACAGCTGCTGACTTCTATCGCTTGAAACCTGCACAGAATATATTTCGGGAACCCAGTTTATTCATTTTACTTAGGCCCAGATTGAAAAATATAAAACTTCCCTCTCGACTCAAGGCCCCTCAGTCTTTGCAATGAGGAAGGCCATTGGGGAGAAGAACGGAGAAGTGACTGATTAAAACCACGATGGTCATATTTCAGAAGAAATAAATAAAAAATGTAATTCGGCTTTTCATTAAAATCCCATTTCCCTCAGTAATATGTTCTTTTTAAAGAAAAATGTGTTTTTTTGGCAGCACAATATTTTGTTTTCTGTAAGCAGGGGTAAAAACGACGATTTTTGATAAGGTAATAATGGGAGTGAAGCCGGGCCGGGGAGAAAGCAAGATATATGTGCGGAGAGGATGTATGGGGAAGAGAGTGAGGTGGATGCTCCGGCCGGGTAATTGAAAGTCAGAATGATGGCAAGGGTTTAACAAGACTTGTCAAAGGGGCATCCATCAAACCAACAGATGTGGGAGAACGCGCGCCGCCATTATTCTGGATGGCGGCAGGTGACTTCCTCTCAAGGTGAGAGAACGCTTCTCATCATGGAACTTGATCATATTCATTTCTCTTTTTTTGCGCTCGGCCTGTGATTCTGTCATTGGACTTTCATTCTGTACAGAGTTCAGATCTGTTGGAGAATCTGAATCTCTACCACTTCCATACCGGGGGGCACTTATGCCCCTTCCTGCCCAAGCCAATTTTTAGCTTTCAGCGCTGTCGCAATTTGAATGACAATTGCGCGGCCATGCTACACTGTACCCAAACACATTTTTTATAATTTTGTTTTCACAAACAGAGCTTTCTTTTGGTGGTATTTGATCACCCCTGCGATTTTTATTTTCTGCGCAACAACTAAAAAAGGATCGAAAATTTTGAATTTATTTTTTTCTGTTAATTGTTTTCTTCTTAAATTACGGGCACCGATGAGGTGGCACTGATGAGGCGGCACTGATGGGCACCAATGAGGTGGCACTGATGAGCACCGATGAGGCGGCGCTGATATGCGGCACTGATGGGCACTCACTGATGGATACTTATGGGTGGCACAGATGGGCATGGATAGGTGGGCACTGGGCATGGATGGGCACTGAGAGGTGGCACTGATGTACACTTAGGGGTGTCACTAATGGGTAACACTTGTTTATCCCATATTGTACCAGTCAGCACCCATGTTACCAGTCAGTGCCCATTTGTGGGCACTGATTGGCATCTATTCTCATTTTTTTTAATGTTTTTCTTGCCCCCTTCCCTGGTGGTCCTGGCAGCTTCCCTGGTGTTCCAGTGTGGGCATCCGAGAGTGGGCTGCGCTGATTAACAATCAGCGCGAACCCCCCCTGTCAGGAGAGCCGCCGATCAGCTCTCCTCTACTCGCGTCTGTCAGACACGAGTGAGGAAGAGCTGATCAATGGCTCTAAGGCCCCGTACACACGACCGAGTTTCTCGGCAGAATCCAGCGAGAACCTCGATGGGAGACGTATTCTGCCGAGAAAACCGGTCGTGTGTACACTTTTCGCCGAGCATCCCGTCGGGAAGCTCGTTGAGCCAAAAAGAGAGCATGCTCTCTATTTCCTCGTTGTTCTATGGGGAAATTTGGCTTGATGAGCTTTTCGACAGCTGAACGGGAACCTCGACGGGCGGAACGAGTTTAGCCCGACGAGTTTCTCGGTCGTGTGTACGCGGCCTTACTGTTTACATCGTGATCAGCTGTGATTGGACACGGGTGATCACATGGTAAAGAGCCTCCGCCGGAGGCTCTTTGCCGAGATCGGAGATGCAGCGTGTCTGACTGACACCCGCATCACCGATCGCCGCGATGCGCGCCCCCACGGTCGCGCACCGGCATGTTATCCTGCTGGATGTCAATAGACGTCCAGTCAGGATAACACAACCACTTCCCAGACGACTGGGTGGGAAGTGGTTAAATGCGAAATACGCAAAAATGAATGGAACATAACAAATTCAAATTTTTTCGAAGTTACAAATTTATTCTAAATAACAAATTTAGATCATGACGAATAACCCCCCAAAAAATATATATATATATATTTTAATGAGACGTAAACTAAGGCCGCATACACACGATCGGTTCAAAACGATGAAAACGGACTGAAGTTCGTTTTCATCGGTCCAAACCGATCGTGTGTGGGCCCCATCGGTCTGTTATCCTTCGGTCAAAAAACAGAGAGTTTGCTTTAAAATTAACAGATGGACGCCTAATCGATAGGTCAAAACCGATCGTTAGTATGCAAAAACATTGGTTAAAAGGCCGCGCATGCTCAGAATCAAGACGACGCATGCTTGGAAGCATTGAACTTCTTTTTTTTCAGCACGTTGTTGTGTTAAAACACGTAAACGTCACCGCGTACTGACACGATTGGTTCATTAACAGATGGTGTGTAGGCACATCGGTCCATCAGTCGGCTTCATCGGTTAACCAATGAAAACAGTCCGTCGGACCATCCTCATCGGATGGACCGATCGTGTGTACGCAGCTTAACACATTTTTCGGCAGTGCACATGTCTCCTATACACCTGCACCCACACGCCCCCTTCACATAGAGAAGCTTCACTACATTTAGACCCCAATCACACTGGAGGCGGTTTTCAGGCGCTTTAGCGCTAAAAAATAGCATCTGCAAAATGCCTGAAAAAAGCCTCACACTGGTTAAAAAATATTCACCAGCACACCATGGATCGCAGATAGCGTCCAACATTTTTTAATACAATGAAGGCATTACAAAAAGTGCAACGTTTCGAGGCCAGGCAGGACCTCTTCGTCAGGCAAGTACTTTAGTTTACTTGCCTGACGAAGAGGTCCTGCGTGGCCTCGAAATGTTGCACTTTTGTAATGCCTTCTTTGTATTAAAAATTTTTGGACGCTATCTGCGATCCATGGTGTGCTGGCGAATATTTTTTAACTGTTTGATGGTTCCAGTGCCCAGCTGGGGATCGTTTCAGCACCCACCTTTTTTCTACGAGCAATAAGTCCAGGTCTGTGTGCGATTGGAATACTGACTGGACGCTTTCCCCGACTTGTTCATTCCCTGACTTAGTTGGGGTAGGCGCTACACTTTGGTGGGGGTGGTTAGCCACACCCTCTGGAAACCTGCCTTCTGACCTTTGACCTTTGGGGGAGGTCCATATTCCAATTTCTGAGTCCTAGCCATATTCTTCAATGGGAAACCCTAACCATAACCCCCTAACCCTGACCCTAACCCCTTAACCCCCTAACCCTAACCCTGACCCTAACCCTAACCACCTAAACATAACCCTCTAACCCTGACCCTAACCCCCTAACCGGAAAAGTGCCAGTAAAGCGCCGCCCATAAAGCCCTGCTGCTCCTGAGGCGTTTTTCAGTCACTTTGGCGGTCACTGCCTATTGATTCCAATGGGAAGGGGCGCTTTAGGAGCGGTGTAAAGCGCCTCAAAGAAGCTGCTTGCAGGATTTTTTTTACCTCCTGCCAGTGCAGCGCCCCTGTGTGAAAGCACTCAGGCTTTCACACTGGGATTGCAGATGAGGCTGTTTACAGGCACTATTTTTAGCGCTAAAGCGCCTGAAAAACGCCTCCAGTGTGAAAGGGGTCTCTTTGCAGCGCTTTAGGAGCAGTTAATACACCGCCCCCCTATAGCGCCCCAGGCCAAAAAAAATCGATGGGCAGCGCCGCCGAGCCACTGGCAAATCTCTGCTATAGCTGCGCTTTGCGCGTCGCCACAAAAACGACGATAAAACGCTGCTAATATTAGCGGCATTTTACCCCGACGCCCGGGTGCTGTGAGTGTGAAAGCACGCTAATGCCGCGTACAAACGATCGGACATTCCGACGACAAAACTGTGGATTTTTTTTCCGACGGATGTTGGCTCAAACTTGTCTTGCATACACACGGTCGCACAAATGTTGTCGGAAATTGCGATCATGTGTACGTGGCAATACAGAGGAAAATTAGTGCAGCTGCACTTGCACAGTACGCAGTCTATTTGCCTTCAGTAAATCAACCCCAGTGAGCGATCCTTACCGCTAACCAAAGATTTTATTTTATTTTTTCTAAAATATTGTTTGAGGTTTTGGAAGGGGGGGGGGGCTGTCTGTACGGGGCCCCGTGATTTCTAGCAGCAGCCCTGTGTACGGTCATTATCCTTCTTTTCCGCCCATGATTCACCGGCAGTGTCTCCGCGGTGTAACACCTTCTCACCGACATTATCCGCAGAAAACTTATTTGGAAACATCGTGGGTGGAATATTTTACTTCTCATAGACTTGTGTTTATCGGGAGACGTCTGCTTTTTATTTATATCGACCGCGCAGAATTTATAAATGTTCTCTTCAGATTTTTGTTATATTTAATATCAGACAGGAAACTATTGGGGGGGGGGGCGTTCCACCTTTCCAACAAACTAATAACTAATCAGTGATCGCTCACTTTAGCGCTATTTAATTTATGGACATTTTGTAACTTCTTGGTTTGTTGAGTTCGCAATGCCGTTTTTTTTTTTCTTTTTATTGGGTTCTCTGAGATGTTCAGTCCCGGGGATTAGGCAGGAGCTCATTTCCCAGCACACCTGAGCTCATCCCTGCTGGGAACTAGAAATCTAGTATTAGATGTGCAATTCGTTTTCGGTCCGAATACAAATTCAGACACATTTTTGGTTATTCG
Organism: Rana kukunoris; assembly: GCA_029574335.1. Taxonomy (NCBI): domain Eukaryota; kingdom Metazoa; phylum Chordata; class Amphibia; order Anura; family Ranidae; genus Rana; species Rana kukunoris. The sequence continues at coordinate 10,967,818 of CM056056.1, forward strand.
AATGTATACGAATCTCTGAATGAAATAGTAACAAATTTTGTTGGAATCTAATAAAATTAATTTCAGTTTACGAATTCCAACTTTTCAGAGTGATTAGAATTTGGATCAGTCGATAAATTCTGTGTGAAAAAATAGCTGGTTGTTAAGCAGCGGGTCGGGAAACCGGCCGGCCGTGTCCTTTACCACTTCAGATCCGCCCCATAGTCAAAAGACGTCATGTTTTTAAAGATGGATATCTCGGTAACGGCAGCAGCTGCTGCCACAACCGAGATATCCATCTCTTCATGGGGCGGTTCTGTACACGATAACGGCGGTCCCCGCGGCGGATTCGCCACGAGATCGCCGTTATTAGTGGCGGGAGAGGGTGCCCCCCCCTCCCGCGGCTCTCCCGCGCCCTCCGCCGCTTACCGCAGCCGTCGGTAGCGGCGGAGGCGATCGGGTCCGTTCGGCTCCTCAGCGGGGATGCGACTGAGGAAAAAATTTCCCTCATCCGTCCCCATAGCTCTGCTGGGCGGAAGTGACGTCAAAACGTCAGTCCCGCCCAGCGTCCTAAAGAAACATTTTTTTTTTCCTGTCATTTGAAAAATGACAGTTTAATTATTTTTTTTTGCATTTTAGCCTAAATATGAGATGTGACGTCTTTTTGACCCCAGATCTCATATTTAAGAGGACCTGTCATGCTTTTTTCTATTACAAGGGATGTTTACATTCATTGTAATAGGAATAAAAGTGATCAATTTTTTTTTTTTTTTTTTTTATTTCAGTGTAAAAAATTAAAAACTAAATTAAGAAAACAATTTTTTTTTTTTTTAAACGCCCCGTCTCGACGAGCTTGCGCACAGAAGCGAACGCATACGCGAGTAGCGCCCGCATATGAAAACTGTGTTCAAACCACACAACTGAGGTATCGCCGCGATCGTTAGAGCGAGAGCAATAATTCTAAGCCTAGACCTCCTCTGTATTTTAAAAAATGCAACCTGTAGAATTTTTTAAACGTCGCCTATCGAGATTTTTAAGGGTAAAAGTTTGACGCCATGCCACGACGGGCGCAATTTTTAAGCGTGACATGTTGGGTATCATTTTACTCGGCGTAACATTAACCGATTTTACTCCAGTCCATACCAAGCCCTTCAGGTCTATTATTGATTTTAAGGAGAGCCCCACTCCAAAATGTAAAAAAAAAACAGTGTGGGGTCCCACCCAGTCCATACCAGGCCCTTCGGGTCTGGTATGGATTTTAAGGGGGGCCCGGTGGCAAAAAAAATGGTGGGGGGTCCCCCCAAAATTCATACCACACCCTTATCTGAGTCCTTAACAACCATGACTCATCACACCCCAGTCAAAACCAGGTCCTTCGGGTCTGATATATATTTTAAGGGGAGCCCCATGCCAAAATTTAAAAAAAAACAGCATAGGGTCCCTATGCCGGGCAGTCCATACCAGGCCCTTTGGGTCTGGTATGGATTTTAATGGGAGCCCCATGCCAAGATAAAAAAAAACAGCGTAGGGTTCCCCCCCCCCCCCAGTCCATACCAGGCCCTTATCCGAGCATGCAGCCTGGCTGGTCAGGCCAACCCCCCTCCTAAACCATACCAGGCCACATGCCGCTTCTGATGTCACAGTGACATTGAGTGATGTAACCCGGTGGCCACGCCCCTTGCCTATATAAGAATTGCCAAAGAACAGAGCGGGCAGTCGTGGCAGGCCTCCCAGGAGGCGGGGCAGTTTTTATTTATTTTTTCTGGTCCGGTGGGCGTTGTGATTGACGATGGATTTACATTGAGGGACACTATTTTTTAATAAAGAGCTTGTCAAAAACAGTTTTTTGTGTTTCTTACTTTTTGACACTTTTTTTGGTGAATGGGTAGGAGTGCTATATACCAAATACTCTTTCACATGGGGGGGTGGGTGGTATCTGGGGACTTCCAGATTTTGTTAAGCCCCCCGCCTGCAGACGCCGACGACCACAGCTTAGGATTGTTGAGAAAAGGCCCTTGCCAACATGGGGACAAGGTGCTTTGGGTGTGGGGTGCGCAGAGCCCCCCTGCCCCATAGCACCCACCCCCCTTGTTGATGGCATATGGCCTGGTTTGGATTAGGAGGGGCGCTTGCCCCCCCCCCCCCTTTCCTGGCTTGCTCAGATAAGGGTCTTGTATGGATTTTGGGGGGGACGCTAGGCCGTTTTTTTTAAATTGGGTTGGGGTTCCCCTTAAAATCCATACCAGACCCGAAGGATCACAGAGACCAAAAGACTCCAGTGACACAATGACGTTATGATGAGTGGAGGCTTTACAACCAGTTGGATTGCTATGCAGTGCTGGAACACCAATGGTCATGGTCACTAGTGGAAGAGCTTCTGCAGAGCGCCATGTAAAAGCGGACTGCAGTAACCATAAGTTGGTGTGTTGTTGGGTAGGTGAAATTAGAGGATCTTCGGTTTGCTAGATCAGCTTAAAATAAAATAAAAAATGTATTATACTGATAGAAATATCTAAATCTAAAAGCAAAAAATTGTTGCACTGTACCTCTAAATCAGGGGCCTTTAAACTACGGCCCTCCAGTTGTTCTGGAACTACAATTCCCATCATGCCTAGTCATGTCTGGGAATGTTGGTGTGTTGCAATGCCTCATGGGATGTGTAGTTCTGCAACAGCTGGAGGGCCGTAGTTTGAGGATCCCTGCTCTAAATTAATAAAACATACATAACACCCTTAAAGTGATTGTAAACCTCAGACATCAACAAAGCATAACCGTGTGTGGTCGGCAAGTGGTTACACCAAAGAAAGCAAATAACAAGCTCCATAGTGTAAAACTGTTTTTACATATTTTTTTGCTAAAAAAGAAAGGTACTCTCATTAAAGGAACACTAAAGGTTCATTTTTTATTAGATCAATTGATTGCTGTAAGCTAGAGCATTTAAATATCACTTACCTCATTTTTCCTTTTGACGTCCAAAATACAGTAATCCAGGTTTGAAAATGCCATTTCCTGTCTCTCCTCTTCTTGCTTTCCACCAGCATCTGCATGGTGGAAAGCAGAATGTGCTCACCCCCTCCCTATGACTACAGTCCTGCGTGAAGATGCTCTCTTAACCCTCAGGCGGCGTACAGACGATCGGATATATCCGATGAAAACGGTCCGCGGACCATTTCCATCGGATATGTCCGATCGGGAGTTTGATCCGATGGCGTGTACACACCATCGGATCAAATTCCCCGCCGCCGGACGGCGCGGTGACGTAGTGGTGACGCGGCGGTGACGTTGACGCCGCCGCGCCACCGCCACGTCACCGCACCAGGAAGTAAAACACTTCCGCGCATGCGCCGAATCCATTCGGCAGCGGCGCGGCGGTGGTGGGAGCCGACATGTCTGCTGGTAAGTGTACTAACCAGCAGACATGTCGGGCGGACAGATTCCCACCGGATAGATTTCAAAGCATGCTTTGAAATCTGTCGGGTGGAGAAATCTGTCCGCTAGCCCATACACACGAGCGGAGATGTCTGCTGAAACGGTCCATCGGACCGTTTTCAGCGGACATATCCCCTCGTGTGTACGCGGCCTCACAGGCATAGAGGCTAAGCCTAATGGGAACTGTAGTTCCCATTAGGCCGTGATGTAGCAAGAATGAATGCGCACCGCAAACCAGGAAGTCAGTGAGAATAACGATTCAGGAGTGACGGAGGTGAATAAAACAGCTCGATTTCAACAGGTATCAAACTAGTTATAATGCAAAACATTACTTTTTACTTTATCAGCCACAGTCAGACTAATTTAAGAGGAAAATATTTTTGTCTTTACAACCCCTTTAAGCATTATGATGTCAGCACAGGCTCTACCCCAGCATGTTTCGTCCCAGAAGACGTTCTCGAGGGGCTGCTTGATGATATGAATACTTTTGAATCTCGTTTGGTTCTAACTAGTCTAATCTCAGGTTCTTTCTATTATTTTAAATTTTAAATTTTTAATTATTTTTTCTATAATCATGTTTCTTATAGCAACTCTGACACACCATGAAATTAATTTACTAAAACTGCAGGATTTGTAAAAAAAAAAAAAAAGACTTTGCCCTGCTATTTTGTGTTAAGTGAAAACACTGCGTGACATCCTTTGTGTCTGAATTCTGTTTCCTCTCAGGGGTGGATGACACCTATCAGCACGGACGCGGGGTTGCATTAGCTGACTTCAATCGGGATGGAAAGGTGGATATCGTGTATGGAAACTGGAATGGACCTCACCGCCTTTTCCTGCAGACCAGCACAAATGGGAAAGTTCGATTCCGGGTAAGAAAGAATTCATGACGTATATCTGCCTTTACCAAAAATACTGTTTATTGACATGTCGATGCTGCAAAATCAACGTATCTTTCTAACCGTGGCCTACAAAGCCGACCAGTCATAACATTCCGACCAGGCAAAGTAAATAACATTGATTATATCATTACAATGACATCTGAGAGTGGGTGGGGTATATTATGCAGCAAGTGAACATGTTGTTCCTAATGTTGATGTTTTGAAAGCAGAAAAAAAAATGGGCAAGTGTAAGGATTTGAAGGATTTCGACAAGGACCACATTTTTATGTCTAGACGACTGGGTCAGAGCAACTCCAAAGCTTCAGCTCTTGTGGGATGTTCCCGAACGGCAGTGGTCAGGACTGGCCAAAAGTAGTCCAAGGAAGGAGAACCGATCATGGACAAGGCTCATTGAATGAATGAATGAATGAAAACGTATATAGCGCAGCACATGCAAACTAAATCGCCTGGAGGTGGGGAGGGACGGCTCATTGATGGAGTTGGGAGGGGGGTTCATTGATGGAGACGGGGAAGAGAAGGCTCACTAATGGAGGTGGGGGGGCTCATTGATGGAGTTGGGGAGGAAAGACTCGCTAATGGAGGTGGGGAGGGGAAGGCTCATTGATGGAGGTGGGGAGGGGAGACTCATTGATGGAGGTGGGGAGGGAAGGAAGGCTCATTGATGAAGGTGGGGAGGGAAGGCTTATTGATGGAGGTGGGGAGTGAGGCTCATTGATGGAGGTGGGGGGGAAGGTTCATTAATGGAGGTGGAGAGGGAAGGTTCACTGATGGAGGTGGGGGAGGGAAGGCTCATTGATGGAGGTGGGGAGAGAAGGCTCATTGATGGAGGTAGGGGATGGAAGGCTCATTGATGGAGGTGGGGAGAAGGGTTCATTGATGGAGGCAGGGAGGGAAGGTTCATTAATGGAGGTAGAGAGGGAAGGTTCACTGATGGAGAGGGAATGTTCACTGATGGAGGTGGAGAGGGAATGTTCACTGATGGAGGTGGAGAGGGAATGTTCACTGATGGAGGTGGAGAGGGAATGTTCACTGATGGAGGTGGAGAGGGAATGTTCACTGATGGAGGTGGAGAGGGAAGGTTCATTGATGGAGGTAGAGAGGGAAGGTTCATTGATGGAGGTAGAGAGGGAAGGTTCACTGATGGAGAGGGAATGTTCACTGATGGAGGTGGAGAGGGAATGCTCATTGATGGAGGTGGGGAGTAAGGTTCATTGATGAAGGCGGAGAGGGAAGGTTCATTAATGGAGGTAGAGAGGGAAGGTTCACTGATAGAGGAAGGGAGGGAAGGGCCATTGATGGAGGTAGAGAGGGAAGGTTCACTGATGGAGGTGGAGAGGGAAGGGTCATTGATGGAGGTGGGGGAGAGAAGGCCTATTGATGGAGGTGGGGGAGGGGAAAAAACGGCATGGGTTCCCCCCGCAGTCCATTACCAGGCCAAAAGCCCTTCAGGTCTGGTATGGATATTAAGGGGAACCCTGCACCAATATTTTTTTTATCTTAAATGGCGTGGGGGTCCTCCCCAAAATCCATACCAGACCCTTAGCTGAGCTTGCCAACTGGTAGGCCACTGTATTATACCAGGCCACATGCCCTCAAAATGGGGAGGGTACTTTGGGGTCCCCCCCAAAACACCTTGTCCCTATGTTGATGGAGACAAGGGCCTCATCCCCACACCTCTTGCCTGGTGGTTGTGGGGGTCTGTGCTGCCAGGACCACCAGGGATGGCCATCACACTGGACCACCAGGGATATGCCAAGCAGTGCCCAGGCAGCTGCCAATCAATGCCCAGGCAGATGCCAATCTGTGCCCATCCACAATGCCTGCCAGTGCCACCAAAGATGCCTATCAGTGCCACATATCAGTGCCGCCTATCAGTGCCCAGCAGTGCCACCTATCAGTGCCACCCATAAGTGTTCAACAGTGCCGCCTATCAATGCCCATCAGTGTTGCATATCAGTGCCACCCATCAGTGCCACCTACCAGTGTTGCATATCAGTGCCACCCTATTAGTGGCTGTCAGTGCTTATCAGTGCCACTGCATTGGTGCCGCCTTATCAATGCCCATCAGTGAAGGAGAAAACATACTTACTTACAAAATATTATAACAAAAGAAAACTTTTTTTGTCAATTATTTTATTTTATTTGTTTAGCAAAAAATAAAAACCGCAGAGGTGATCAAATACCACCAAAATAAATCTATATTTGTGGGAACAAAATGATAAAAATTATGTTTGGGTACAGCGTAGCATGCCAGCACAATTGTCATTTAGCGACAGAGCTGAAAATTGGTCTGGGCAGGAAGGGGGAAGTACCCGGTATTTAAAGCGGAGGTTCACCCTAAAACATGTATATACCATTCCATCCAGCATACTGCCGACATGTATAGTATGCTGTACATACCGTTGTATAGCTATTTCCCCCCCCCCCAGCTTCCGGGTAGTGGCTCCCGCAGGAGTGGGCGTTCCTATTCAGAGGCTAAGTGATTGACGTGATGACAAAAACTACCCCCCAGCGCATAAGGCGCGTCACCAGTTTCCGAAAGAAATTATATCATAGATTACATAAGATGGGACATTAATAATAATTCATGTTTGCAGGATATCTCGGAATATTACAAGTGGTTTATTTTGACCCGAACAAGTCAATAGGACAGTGACTCATTCCTCTGTGTAACAGGCTGTTGAAATGCTAATTAAGTTTACCTGATTGAATACTGTGTTGTGTACTAATTAAATCTATACAGACCAGATGTCTAACTGTGAGGTGTTAATTGAGTCTGCTCTACAGACATTTTCATTGTGTATGCTAAAGTCTATTGATGAATAGGTGTGGAATGTGACTTCTCAGGTGTAGTGATGTTAATTCTGTCAGACCAGTGCCGAAATGTCTGGATACTGATTAGTAATTAGCCCATCTGAAGGTGTATTGAAGCCCCCCCATTGTGTGACGAGGGGGGTGGAGAGTTTCATTGTCCCTGTGAAATGTTTGTAACTATATAAGACTGAGGCCTTGTACACACGACCGAGGAACTCGTCGGGCAAAACTGTCGTTTTACTCGTCGAGTTCCTTGTTCGGCTGTCGAGGAACTCGACGAGCCAATTTTCTCCATTCCTGTCGAGGAAAAAGAGAACATGCTCTCTTTTTGGCTCGTCGAGTTTCTCGACCGTTTCCTTGTCGAAAAATGTACACACGACCGGTTTCCTCGGCAAAACATGTCTCCCAACAAGTTTCTTGCTGGATTCTGCCGAGGAAACCGGTCGTGTGTACGTGGCCTGAGAATTTCCCATTAAAAACATTCATACATTTGAAACCAGAAAGAACAGAGCTTGTGTCTCGTCTTAATTCTGGGGAATGGAATGGATCGTGTCTACATGGATTGTCGGACTGTCGGATAAGCTGTCTTGGGTTGATGGAAGATCGTAAACGGTGGTGACCGTTACAAGTGGTGGCAGCAGTGGGATGGGGGGGTGGAGAGTTTCATTGTCCCTGTAACATGCCTGTACTGTATGTAAAGCTGAGAGCTACCCATTAAAGCATTCATTCATTTGACTCAGAGAACGGAGCTTGTCTCGTCTTTATTCTGGGGGACGGAATGGGTCAGGTCTGCTGGTTTTTCGGACTGTCGGATTAGCTGTCTTGGGTTGATGGAAGATCGTAAACGGTGGTGACCGTTAGAAGTGGTGGCAGCAGTGGGATGGGGGGGCTGGAGAGTTTCATTGTCCCTGTAACATTCCTATACTGTATATAAAGCTGAGAGATACCCATTAACCAGTTAAGGACTGCCTACTGTACATTTACGTCAGCAGAATGGCACGGCTGGGCACATCAATGTATATATACGTTGATTCTAGTACCCAGCCGTGGGTCACGGGCGCGCGCCCGCGGTGCGCTCCCGTGACCCGCTCCGAAGCTCCGGGACTGCTGGACTCGCGGACCCAATCACCGCTGGAGTGCGGCGATCCGTCCCCGGAGCTGAAGAACGGGGAGAGCCGTGTGTTTCACTGTGGCCGCAGCATCGATCACGTCATCCCTGTTATAGTGGGACGTGATCAATGACGTCACACCTACAGCCACACCCCCCTACAGTTGTAAACACACACAGGGAACACACAAATCCTACAGCGCCCCCTTGTGGTTAACTCCCAAACTGCAACTGTCATTTTCACAGTAAACAATGCAATTTAAATGCATTTTTTGCTGTGAAAATGACAATTGTCCCAAAAATGTGTCAAAATTGTCCGAAGTGTCCACCATAATGTCGCAGTCACGAAAAAAAACGCTGATCGCCGCTATTAGTAGTAAAACATTATTTTTTATAAAAATGCAATAAAACTATCCCTTATTTTGTAAACGCTATAAATTTTGCGAAAACCAACCGATAAACGCTTTTTGCGATTTTTTTTTTTTTTTTACCAAGAATAGGTAGAAGAATACGTATCGGCCTAAACCGAGGAAAAAAAATTATATATTTTGGGGGGATATTTATTATAGCAAAAAGTTAAAAATATTGCATTTTTTTTCTAAATTGTCGCTCTATTTTTGTTTATAGCGCAAAAAATAAAAACCACAGAGGTGATCAAATACCACCAAAAGAAAGCTCTATTTGTGGGGAAAAAATCACGCCAATTTTGTTTGGGAGCCACGTCGCACGACCGCGCAATTGTCAGTTAAAACGACGCAGTGCCGAATCGCAAAAAGGGGCAAGGTCCTTTAGCAGCATTTTGGTCCGGGTCTTAAGTGGTTAAAACATTCATTCATTTGACTCAGAGAACGGAGCTTGTCTCGTCTTTATTCTGGGGAACAGAATGGGTCAGTGAGTGTCGGATAAGCTGTCTTGGGTTGATGGAAGATCGTAAACGGTGGTGACCGTTACAAACGGTATGTACAGCGAAAAAAAAAATGTTGGCAGTATGCTGGATGGAATGGTATATACATGTGTTAGGGCGAACCTCGGCTTTAAGTGGTTAAACACAAGTGTGTTACTGCAAACGCAGTTTATTGGATTTGTCATCATATATTTGTAACAAATCTGCTCAGTGATGTCATAGTGTAGCGTTGTGTTGATGTGAGGTCAGATGTCACTCTGTAGAAGTTTTATTCTCTTTGTAGCAGATAATTTCCCGACTTTAATAAAACAGATCCTGGCTTTAATGATATGCACATACATTCTGGGATGGCATTTGGCGTCTATCCTGTATTTAATCCATCCTAAATCAAAGCAACAAATCCATGTTGGGGTCAAGGGGGGGGGGGGTCATTTCAACCTTGAACAGGTACGCGTTTCGGATTTAAATCTGCGTAGTTTTGAAGAAATCGAGAATAATTACGTCCTTGTAATCGCAAATAAGCCGTCGCAAAGCGGCTCAGCAGTCTGTTAAATTATTAATAATTTCCGGGATTGAGCGATCGTTTGCTTTTTACGTTCACCCCCTCAAAATTTGTTCCTGGAAATGAAGCGGTTATATATAGCCAAGTGAAACGCGTCCCAATTACATTTAGCTGATTTCAGTAAACAAAGATCACAGAGGATTCTTCGCCTGGAGATGTATTAGAAGAACGGTTGCTGGTCACCACCCTCCTCCTCCTCCTCTTATTTTCTTTACTGATTTACAGTGCAGAGTTCTTTCTTATGCAAAACCAATGTAAGATGTGGGGGGGGGGAGGGGGGGCTCTTTGGAAAGGAAAACATGTAGAATTAAGATAAAGGAAATGTTCTCTCTTTTTTATTTTTATTTGAATATTGAGGAATTTATCATGACACTTCAGGTTTAATACATTTTTGTAGCAGAAGTCTTCCTTAACCACTTCATCGCCAGAAGATTCCCCCCCCCCCCCCTTCATGACCAGGCCATTTATTTTTGCTATTTGGCGCTGCGTTTCTTTAACCACATCAGCCCCGGAGGATTTGGTTGCTCAATGACCGGGCCATTTTCAGCGGGAACGTGGGGGAACGCCGTTCTGGCACCTTCAGTACTGAATGTATGTAATGGTAAGAGGCAGGGCCGGACTGGGAGTAAAAACCAGCCCTGGAAAAAATGTCATACCAGCCCCATATCATTATTATACCGGCCCAACAGCATAACGTCATTATTTTCTTGTTCATAAAAGGGAAAATCATGCATTTTAAAGCACATTTGAAGAGTGTATTATATATAGATAAGACAGATCTGAAAGCACATAGGGCTAGGGATATAAAACAGCAAATTACAGTTAAAAGTGGAGCAATCATCAAGGGGGACACCTTACATCAATGACCCCCCCCCCCAGACTAGCCTGGCAGCGCTGTCACTGACCACCTCTCAGGAGCACCTTGCAGGGATCGGTCAGTCAACTCCTGGTTGATGGCTCTGGTTTTCCTATTGTTTCCTCTCCACAGTCCACACATGTCTGACTTCTCCCATGACCCCCATCCTAGCAGTGCTCCCACCGTTGACTCCTCTCCAGACTGCAGACATGATATAAAACAAGAGATGGTCAGAGGTTGCAGACATGATACAGAAGATGTCAGAGGCTGTGGGCATGGTACAGAAGATGTCAAGATGGCAGAGGCTGTGGGCATGATACAGGAGATGTCAGAGGCTGTGGGCATGGTACAGGAGATGTCAGAGGCTGTGGGCATGGTACAGGAGATGTCAGAGGCTGTGGGCATGGTACAGGAGATGTCAGAGGCTGCGGGCATGGTACAGGAGATGTCAGAGGCTGTGGACATGGTACAGAAGATGTCAAGATGGCAGAGGCTGTGGGCATGATACATGAGATGTCAGAGGCTGTGAGCATGGTACAGAAGATGTCAGAGGCTGTGGGCATGGTACAGAAGATGTCAAGATGGCAGGATCCGTAGGATCTTGACACGCTAGGGACACACAGTCATACACACATATATACATATATACATATATACTGGGCCAATTTGGACGAGATCCAATTTACCTAGCCGCATGTCTTTGGAGTGTGGGAGGAAACCGGAGTACCCGGAGGAAACCCACGCAGACACAGGGAGTACATGCAAACTCCAGGCAGATGGTGTCGTGGTCGGGATTCGAACCAGCGACCCTTTTGCTGCTAGGCGAAAGTGCTACTCACCGCACCACTGTGCTGCCCTTACAGGTACAGGAGATGTCAGAGGTTGAGGGCATGGTACAGAAGATGGTTAGAGCCTGAGGACATGATAATAAAGATGGTAAGATATGTAGACATGATACAGGAGATGGTCAGAGACTGCAGATATGGTACAAGAGATCAATGCAGCCTCAACAGTGACCATCAAATGCAGCCTCACTGTACCCATCATTGCAGCCTCACAGTGCCCATCATTTCAGCCTGACCGTGCCCATCATTGCAGCCTCACTGTACCCATCATTGCAACCTCCCAGTGCCCATCATTGCAACCTCACAGTGCCCATCATTGCAACCTCACAGTGCCCATCATTGCAGCCTGACAGTGCCCATAATTCAGTCTCACCATGCCCATAATTCAGTCTCACCATGCCCATAATTCAGTCTCACCGTGCACATAATTCAGTCTCACCATGCCATAATCACAGCCTCACAGTACTCAAAATCTCAGCCTTACCGTGCCCATAATGCAGTCTCACCATGCCCATAATCGCAGCCTCATTGTAGTTAGTGCCTGTCCTCAGAGGTGTAACTAGAACCTTTAGGGCCCCCAAGAAACCATGAAGGGCCCTTTCTAATGCTCCTGGTGTCCTTTTCTCCCATCACGGGGGCCCTTGATTATGGTCCTGCTGCAGGACCCCTTTTACACATTTGAACTGATTGGACTACCCATTGTTTTGTATGTTGAGGCGGTTGTAAACAGACCTGTCCATTTACACCTGCCTGCATCCGCTCCAATGAAAAAAGATTCCCCATCCGTTTAGCAGATTGAATGACAGTCAGATCGGTCCATAGAGAAAAACAGTCTGTGATCGTGTCCACTCAACACAAGTGGAGCAGACACGGACCTGTCATCCGCCTGCTCAGCAGGGATCAGCGGAGAGTTCCCCCACTGAGCAGGTGGATTTGCTTGGTTTTGTGCGCATTTTTTCTGCGCTACAGTGTTTTTCATGTATTTCAATGGCTCTAGTTCACACCATTCAGTTTCCGGTGCAGAAACTGGCTGCATGGTGTAAACTAAAGCCAAATAGAGCCATTGAAATGCATGCATTTTGTGCATAAAAAAAAAATCACACGGAACTGCGTCTGGAGTGAACTGGCCCAAAGAGGTACTCTTGGAATCCTGATGTAAGGGGGTCTTTGATCACCAAAGCCCCCACACACATCAGAGTCCCCCTTTACATCACAGTCCACAGAGCTCTCCCTTACCTAAGTGTGCTCAGAGGCTGGCGAGGTAAGAGGAAGAGGGGGGACATTGGAAGGGAAAAAGACACATGTGACCGAGATGGAGGAGCTGCTCGCCTCGGAATTTGAGAAAAGAAAAATGGAAAGGATCCCCCGGTGGGGCTTTTAGGCAGCAATGTCAAATAATCTATATAGAATAGGTGGTTACTCTATAGAGATGTATTTAATGATAAAGAGCTGTAATATCACAATGAATAAATAAATTGACATGTATAAAAACAAATACAGAGGTACAAAATCACATTCCATGGTTACATAAATATAAACGTTACACTTGTTGCTATGTTGCATATGGTAGAAGATTTACAGTGTAGATCCCCGACGCGTTTCGACCAATAGGGGTCTCTTCAGGGGGATAGTTATTTCTAAAAGAATATACAGTATTGTATAAGTGTAAGGTTAATAGAATAAATCATAAATCTTATGACAAGCATGTATACATTATGAATTCTAACATAGGAATGTATTTACCGCTGAAACATCAAATGGAGAAAATTCAAAACCGCTAATTCGGCCGGGGGGCACGGTAGCATACCCTCATCCTCCCCAGGGAGATGGATCCACCCGCGGGGGCTTACAAGGAGCCTCAGTAAGGATACCCTTCCGGAGGGGTCAGCACCTGCAGAGAACATCCACAATCACCATAGATGGTTAAAATGAAGTTATGTAGGATAATTCGGGATTTTCCTAGCTTGTGACGGAAAATAATAATTATATGAAGACAGGAGGCGAGTATCTTATGCATGATCCTTCTTTATTCATGCCCATAGCAGAAAATTTCCATATTCAGTTGTGTAAGAAAACAGAAAAACTTGTAAAGACTACAATTCCCAGCAGTCTCTAGGTCACTATAACCACTCCCATCCTGTAGCCCTATATAAGGCCTGCTTCCTTCTAGATCCTCCTCTTTCTTTATGCGTAGCCTTCCCAAACAAGGACCAGGAGTCAACATTGAACGGTGTAATCACTGGGATCTTCGGCCAGCCGGCCTGACGTCTCAGCTTCTGGAAACACCTGGGTAACTGGAACAGGTCCCAACGGGGACTAGCCAAGGAACGTCCTTGTCGAACATTTTATCCGTACACAGGAAAAGAAACAATTCCTCCAGATCAACGGGTCGTCTGCACACAGGAACTGCGGATGTGATCAATAGCCTGAAAGAAAATGCAGAATCGTGATAGGGATGGGTAGGGAGGGAAGATACTCGCCTCCTGTCTTCATATAATTATTATTTTCCGTCACAAGCTAGGAAAATCCCGAACTATATATCAGACAGGAGGCTCATATCTTATGCAGGTTCAAAGCTTAATACAGCATATGTTGATAAGAACAATGATACTATACGTCGTACACACCCTCTACATATATATGTAACATGACTACTATAAGACAGACATGGATACATGTTCTTCCGGTCTAAAATAAAAATGACGAAATGTGGTCTCAGAGGACCAGTCGGCTGCTAGTAGGAGGTCTGCGAGAGACCCTCCCGCCGTAACGACCTTGGTAGCCATAGCTCCCCTGGAAGAGTGTGCTCCAAACAGGGTTATATCAATGCCCGCCATCTCCATGGTTGATCTAACCCAACGTGCCAGAGTGGCGGAAGTGACCGGATGGTGAGGTTTGACGTAAGATATCAGTAGTTGTGAGAAGGCATTAGAACGTAAATCGGTAGTACGCGCTTCATAGGTCAAGACACAAAAGAACCGTGAGTTTGAAAGATAGTAGCCTGAGAGGTAATGTATCGTTGTCTTCCCAACTAGAGAACATGTCAAGCACCTTGGAGACGTCCCAGGTGGATTGATACTTCGGACGGGGAGGCCGTTTGAATTTGATGCCCCGCAGCAGTCTACATATTAGAGGATGTTTACCGATTGGTAGAGAATACACTGGGCAATGGTAGGCTGATATAGCCGATCTGTACACGTTTATGGAGCTGTATGACTTACCAGATTCAAAAGAATCCGCCAGGTAGTTTATTACTACTGGAACAGGGGCTTGTACTGGATCAATCTGTCGTTGATCACACCAACGCACCCAGAGTCCCCAGGCTGATCGATATGCCGATCGAGTCCCGGGGGCTCAGGCCAGGGCGAGAAGATCCCTAGCTGCTGTAGAAAGGTCGCTGTCCGCGGTTGGTTCCCCGAAACCAGCCACGCCAGAAGAGTTAATGATCCCTCCGCTACCAGAGGATGAATGCCCTTGGTTGGGTGAGAGAGAATGTGCGGGGAAGAAGGTAGAAGTCTGGGGTAGTCGATGACCATCTCCAACAGGAGAGGGAACCACGGTTGTGTTGGCCACCATGGGGTGACTAGTACCACCGTCGCCTTCTGGTTCGCTATCTGGAGCAGCGCTCTGGGGATCAACGAGAATAGGGGAAACGCATAATGTGTCTCCCCCGTCCAAGAGTGGCGGAAAGCGTCCACTGCCGAGGCTCCGGGATCCGGTCTCCAGCTGAAGAATCGGGGCAGCTGATGATTGAGGCGAGAGGCGAAAAGATCTATGCCTAAAGGACCCCAAAGGAGATTCAGTTGAGTGAATATCGACCGGTCCAGCTGCCAATCGCTGGAGTCGACTAGGTAGCGGGAGTTCCAATCTGCAATGGTATTGGAAATTCCCGGAATGTATTCTGCCATAGGAATGATATTGCGGGATAGGCAGAAGAGCCAAAACTCTTTGGCGATATCCGCCAGAACCTTGGATCTGGTGCCCCCTAAGCGGTTGATGTATTGCACCGCTGCAATATTGTCCATGCGCAATAATACGCAGCAATTGGATCTTCCCGGTAGGAAACTCTGGATGGCGAACGAGGCTGCCAGAAGTTCCAATGCATTGATATGTAGGAGAGACTCTGTGTTGGACCAGGTCCCTCCCGTCGAGGACTCGCCTAAGCGAGCGCCCCAGCCCAGACGACTCGCATCCGATTCTATGATGACGTCCGGACACGAGTTGAATATTGTCTTGCCGTTCCACTCGACGGCATGTCGAAGCCACCACTGCAATTCTACCCTGGCTTCCGTAGAGAGAGGTACTACGTCTGCGTATCTGAGACCCTGACGTAGATGAAGGATTTTGAGTCATTGGAGGGCCCTGTAGTGAAGAGGGGCCGGAAATATGGCTTGTATGGAAGCCGTGAGTAGGCCTACCAGGCGGGCCAGTATGCGTAATGATATACAGTTTTTGCGTAGCACTGCTCTGATCTCCTTGCGGATCAGGGCTAGTTTCGCTTTGGGCAAGCGGAGGACCGCCTGATTGGTGTCCACCAGGAAACCCAGGAAGTCCATTTCTTGAGCCGGGGAAAGAACTGACTTTTCCTGGTTGATCAAGAAACCTAGTTTTTGTAGCAGGGAGATCGTCCAAACCATATGGCGGTGAGCCTGTGTTTTGGAGCATGCTATAATGAGGATGTCGTCTAAGTAAATGATCAGACGTACACCCCTGCTCCTCAATGATGCTACGACCGGTTTCAATAGTTTGGTGAAGCACCACGGAGCGGAGGACAGTCCGAACGGGAGGCATGTAAACTGCCAAGTGCGTCCTCTCCATAGGAAGCGGAGCAGATGTTGGGAGTCTGGGTGCATAGGGACGGTGAGATAGGCGTCCTTCAAGTCCACTTTCACTAACCAATCTCCCGGTTGCAGAAGGTCTCGGAGGCAGTGGATACCCTCCATCTTGAAATGTCGATATACGACATGTTGATTCAAGTCCCGAAGGTTTATCACTGGGCGGTAGCCTCCCCCTTTCTTTTTGACCAGGAAAAGGTTGCTGAGAAATCCCGGGGATGACGGGTCGACTTCGACCACTGCCTGTTTGGAGATCAGGTCTCGTAGTTCGTTGTCTATAAGAGCAACGTTTTGTTTCGTAAATTGAATAGGGCGCGGGGTGACGTTCAGATTCGGGGAGGACAGAAGGTCTATGTGGAAACCTGTTACGGTGTTCAGTATCCACGAATCTGCCGTAATCGCAGACCAAGCGTGGGTAAAATGTCTTATTCGTCCCCCCACAGGTGTGTGATAAAGTGGAGTGAAGGTAATACTCACCGGTATATGGGCGTGAGCGGGGATATCCTCTGCTTCCACGTCCTCTCCACGGTCTACCACGGGGCGGGAAAAACGGCGCTGGTTGTGCCACTGTGGTGTATGGAGGGGGAGCCTGGGTGTATTGGTGTTGGGCAGCTGCCCTGTGAAATGGTCTGCTGCGGCCGGCAGAACGGCCCCTACTTCTGCCGGCCCGGGGAAAAACTCTATTCGTTCCTGTCTTTTTAAGTGAATTTTGAGCTTTGTCGAGGCTATTAAAGAGCCCCACAAATTTGTTAATGTCCTTGACTAAGGACTCACCGAACAGCATCCCTTCTGCTGCTGGACCTGGTTCGGTCTCCGCTAGATGTGCCAATTGTGGGTCAAGCCGCATCAAAATAGAACGTCTGCGTTCGACAGAGCAGGCGGTGTTTGCGCTGCCCACCAGACAAATGGCCCTTTGGGCCCACCCACGTAGCTGGGTTAAGTCGACCGTCTGGTCAGATGTCGCCGCTTGTTCTGACAGGTTTAAGATTTTTGTCAGCGGGCCAAGGAGATCAAGGACCCTGTCCTGGATGGTCCTAAAAGAGCGGTCTATCCCCTTTTTGGGGAATTTCCCTGTTTTTAGCAAGTACTTAGATAGGATAGGGTCTATCTCTGGTGTAAGGGCCACCTTTTTAGGAATAAATGGACGAGGACATTCTGCCCGTAATTTGTTACGGTTGGTTCTCTCAATGGGCCTGCGTGCCCAAAATTCAACGTATTGCGAAACGGGGGATCAAAGGGGACCAATCTCCAGAGCGGGGGTGGGAGATGGCATCTGGGTGGAACAGTGGTTCGCCCATTGCGTCTAGTATGGTTGTGCCCTGAGTTTCAGGGGTGGCGTCTTGGTTGAACGCCATTGTCCCAGCATCCTCCTCATCTTCATATTCGGACTCTGAGACCTCAGTCTCACCGGACTCAGAGGAAGAATCCTCTCCAGAAAAAACTACGTATGAGTCTGGTTTTGTCCGCCTAGCGGATCTATGCCTCTTTGGTGACTCCCCGAGGCCCGGGGGTTGAAAGGAGTCCGAGGAATGCATGGGGCGGCAGTCCGTGTGGGGAGTTGCCTTGTGCATATTATTTGCTTCCCCTGCCGGGGAGTCATGGGTTGCCGGGGAGTCATGGGTTTGCCCTTCTTATTAGGTGGTTCACCGTTATGGGGTATCGGAACAGGGGTGAGGGGCAGGATCTGTTGTGATCCCGATGGCATGACCGCTGAAGCCAGGGCGGCCTGCACCGATTTAGTTATCAGGTCTTGAATCTGAGATGTACTCAGGAATTGCGCTGTATCCAGCGCTACCTCCTCCTCATTGGTGGGGACAGACCTCTCCTCAGCCATTATGTGTATGGTTTTGAGGTAGGGATGTATAGGGTTAAATGCAGGAGGTGAAGTTCTGTACCTAGGGACCCACTATGCAGCTATTGTAACTGCTGTACTGATATTGAGAGGTGGTAATAGTAATGGGAGGGAATAAATTCCTTCCCAGGTAACTTCTATCCTGTCTGACTAATAGGCAACTATAGTGTCTAACTAGCTAACGATACCAGGCTCCTACCTCCAACACTGCCAGCACTGATAGTGTTGCGGTGGGAGGAGAGCCTGGAACAGAAGCGATTTCCCGGGGCGAAATCTCGCGAGATTACGGCCTCCGGAGTTCCCATTGGCTGGGGAAGATGAGAGATGAGCACTCGTAGAGGCTCCGCCCCTCCCCGGCCCGCGCGCGCGAAAACTTCGGGTCAAAGAGGCAGAGGAGGAGGGTGAAAACTTCCCAATATGGCGGCGATCACCTCAGCAAGGTGAGGAGGACACACAGGGAAGAGGAAAAAGGGGGGTGAGGGGGGGATGCGCGCAGCGCGAGGCGGAACACACAGTGACAAGGAATATGACAAGACGCACACAAGGGATATAAGAGTTGGGGCAGGGGGGGGGGGTCCCCTGGGGCGCTCAAAGCCAGAACGCAGTCGGGGAAAAAATACACTAGAGACACCTAGAAAGCATTGCGGAGGGACATTACAACACCAGAAAGCAAATCCTATGTAGTCAACAACAACAAGATACACCAATATATGGTTATGAAAAACAGTATACTTATCTATCGCTATGAGCAGAAAGAAAGAGGAGGATCTAGAAGGAAGCAGGCCTTATATAGGGCTACAGGATGGGAGTGGTTATAGTGACCTAGAGACTGCTGGGAATTGTAGTCTTTACAAGTTTTTCTGTTTTCTTACACAACTGAATATGGAAATTTTCTGCTATGGGCATGAATAAAGAAGGATCATGCATAAGATACTCGCCTCCTGTCTGATATATAATTTAATTCCAGCCTACCTGAACAAGGATATCTGAGCTGCAGGATATCCCGGTCCCCATGTGAATGGGCACCACGTGTGGCTCCCTCGGCGTCCCGGAAGGCTGGAGAGCCCCGACCGCTGTCGTCCTATCTGCTGCAAAGAGGATCCAGAGAGGATCAAAGGGACGCTGCCGGCAGGGGGGGGGGGACTCCCCTCGGCGCCCGTCGGGTGCCATGAGGACAAAAAAGGGGGGACATGAAGAAGGGGGACATTTTTCTTACTATAAATGAAGGCTTGGGCCCTGGTTTGGTCAGCAAACAAGGCCTACTAACCTGTGATATACATAGGCTGGTAGAGCATGCTGGGGCTTGTAGTACACCACACTATGGAAATCCTAGTGGGCTTCTGTGTTGGTTGAGGGACTCTGGAGGTGACAACACACTCTGTTCAGCCCCATCAATGACTGACCCACCTGTGTGCTGCTTTCTTTTCATCACTGAGAAGTCTTAATAGGAAGCATGGATTTTAGCTGACCTGGAGCTGTCGATCCTCTGTGGAGGGTAGCAGGCAGCATCCATAATACAAGCTGGCCTTTCCTTCATTTCCACTATCTACCTGCTGCAGGCTGCTGGAGTTTCTCGTTGGGAAGCACGGAGGAGCTGCCGAGGATTGTAATGTGGGAGGGGAGGGGCTGTGGGACACACACGAGGGGGGTGAGAGGAGAAGATCCTGCTATCTGAATTTTTCTCTCTCCTGTCCGACATCCGTGCAAGGAGGGGGGCTGTCAGTGCGGGGTCCGAGCAGTGTTGTGACAGAGAATGTAATAGGCACTCTAGCTTCCCCCCTCCACAGCAGACAAGATCTGGTCTAGGAGGAGGAGGGGGGCTTTTCAAACAGCAGAGCGGCCAAAGTTTTCACACTCCCAGACACACAGCAGGAGATGCCCGCTGACTCTGTGTGACGTGTAGTGGAGGAGGAGGGAGCGGAGCGCTGCGCTGCAGCCACAGCTTAGCCCAAAGCAGCCTCAGGTCAGGCAGCCTACCGGGAGATGTCCCGGTCTCCCGGTAGGCCAGTCCAGCCCTGCTCCCAGACACACAGCAGGAGATGCCCGCTGACTCTGTGTGACGTGTAGTGGAGGAGGAGGGAGCGGAGCGCTGCGCTGCAGCCACAGCTTAGCCCAAAGCAGCCTCAGGTCAGGCAGCCTACCGGGAGATGTCCCGGTCTCCCGGTAGGCCAGTCCAGCCCTGCTCCCAGACACACAGCAGGAGATGCCCGCTGACTCTGTGTGACGTGTAGTGGAGGAGGAGGGAGCGGAGCGCTGCGCTGCAGCCACAGCTTAGCCCAAAGCAGCCTCAGGTCAGGCAGCCTACCGGGAGATGTCCCGGTCTCCCGGTAGGCCAGTCCAGCCCTGCTCCCAGACACACAGCAGGAGATGCCCGCTGACTCTGTGTGACGTGTAGTGGAGGAGGAGGGAGCGGAGCGCTGCGCTGCAGCCACAGCTTAGCCCAAAGCAGCCTCAGGTCAGGCAGCCTACCGGGAGATGTCCCGGTCTCCCGGTAGGCCAGTCCAGCCCTGCTCCCAGACACACAGCAGGAGATGCCCGCTGACTCTGTGTGACGTGTAGTGGAGGAGGAGGGAGCGGAGCGCTGCGCTGCAGCCACAGCTTAGCCCAAAGCAGCCTCAGGTCAGGCAGCCTACCGGGAGATGTCCCGGTCTCCCGGTAGGCCAGTCCAGCCCTGGTAAGAGGGGGGGCTGGGGTGTGATGAAGGGTCTACTGATGCTGGCTGCTGGGGGATCTATTGTTGCTGGATGGGATCTGTTACAATGATCTCTATTTACCCTGACCTTTGGGCTTGTATGCATTCTTAACAACATCAGCCCCGGAGGATTTGGCTGCTGAATGACCAGGCCATTTTCAGCGGGAACATGGGGGAAAGCCGTTCTGGCACCTTCAGTACTGAATGTATGTAATGGTAAGAGGGGGGCTGGGGTGTGATAAAGGGTCTACTGATGCTGGCTGCTTGGGGATCTATTGTTACTTTTAGAATGACACAGAGCTATTTTTCAGTGGGAACGTGGGGGAACGCCGTTCTGGCACCTCCAGCACTGAATGTATGTAATGGTAAGAGGGGTGCTGGTGTGTGATAAATGGTCTACTGATGCTGGCTGCTGGGGGATCTATTGTTACTTTTAGAATGACACAGAGCTATTTTTCAGTGGGAACGTGGTGGAACGCCGTTCTGGCACCTTCAGTACTGAATTAATGTAATGGTAAGAGGGGTAGTGGGGTGTGATGAAGGGTCTACTGATGCTGGCTTCTGGGGGATCTAGTGTTTCTGGAAAGGATCTGTTGTTACTTTTAAAATGGCACATAGCTATTTTCGGTGGGAACGTGGTGGAACGCCATTCTGGCACATCCAGCACTGAATGTATGTAATGGTAGGAGGGGTGCTGGGGTGTGATGAAGGGTCTACTGATGCTGGCTGCTGGGGAATCTATTGTTGCTGGATGGGATCTGTTAGAATGTTCTCTATTCACCCTGACCTTTGGGCTTGTATGCATTCTTAAGAACATCAGCACCGGAGGATTTGGCTGCTGAATGACCAGGCCATTTTCAGCGGGAACATGGGGGAACGCCGTTCTGGCACCTACAGCACTGAATGTATGTAATGGTAAGAGGGGTGCTGGGGTGTGATAAAGGGTCTACTGATTCTGGCTGCTGGGGGATCTATTGTTGCTGGATTGGAAATGTTACTTTTAGAATGACACAGAGCTATTTTTCAGTGGGAACGTGGGGGAACGCCGTTCTGGCACCTTCATTACTGAATGTATGTAATGGTAAGAGGGGTGCTGGGGTGTGATGAAGGGTCTATTAATGCTGGCTGCTGGGGGATCTATTGTTGCTGAATGGGATCTGTTGTTACTTTTAGAATGTTCTCTATTGACCCCGACCTTTGGGCTTGTATGCATTCTTAACCACTTCAGTCCCGGAAGAATTCACCCCCTTCCTGACCAGAGCACTTTTTGCGATTCTGCACTGAGTTAAACTGTCAATTAACCTCCTTCTTTCCCCACAAATAGAGCTTTCTTTTGGTGGTATTTGATCACCTCTGCGTTTTTTTTATTTTTTTTTTGCGCTATAAACAAAAAATATCGACAATTTAAAAAAAAAAACACAATATGTTGTACTTTTTGCTTTAATAAATATCCCCAGTCAATATACGCAATTTTGTTTGCAATTTTTATTACCAAAAATATGTAGAAGAATACATATCGGCCTAAACTGAGAATTAAAAAAAAATGGGGATATTTATTATAGCAAAAAGTACAACATGTTGTGTTTTTTTTTTTTTTTTTAATTGTCGCTATTTTTTGTTTATAGCGCAAAAAAAAAAAACGCGGAGGTGATCAAATACCACCAAAAGAAAGCTCTGTTTCTGAGAAAAGGAGGTGCCAGAACGGCGTTCCCCCACGTTCCCGCTGAAAAATAGCTCTGTGCCATTCTAAAAGTAACAACAGATCCCATCCAGCAACAATAGATCCCCCAGCAGCCAGCATCAGTAGACCCTTTATCACACCCCAGCACCCCTCTTACCATTACATACATTTAGTGCTGGAGGTGCCAGAAGGGCGTTCCACCACATTCCCACTGAAAAATAGCTCTGTGCCATTCTAAAAGTAACAACAGATCCTATCCAGCAACAATAGGTCCCCCAGCAGCCAGCATTAGTAGACCCTTCATCACACCCCAGCACCCCTCTTACTATTACATACATTCAGTGCTGGAGGTGCCAGAACGGTGTTCCACCACGTTCCCACTGAAAAATAGCTCTGTGCCAATTTAAAAGTAACAGATCCTATCCAGCAGCGAGCATCAGTAGACCCTTCATCACATCCCAGCACCCCTCTTACCATTACATACATTCCGTGCTGGAGGTGCCAGAACGGCGTTCCACCACGTTCCCACTGAAAAATAGCTCTGTGCCATTCCAAAAGTAACAACAGATCCTATCCAGCAGCCAGCATCAGTAGACCCTTCATCACATCCCAGCACCCCTCTTACCATTACATACATTCCGTGCTGGAGGTGCTAGAACGGCGTTCCACCACGTTCCCATTAAAAAATAGCTCTGTGTCTGGCAACCTAAAAATCTAATTTTCCTCCTTTTATCTTTTATTTTATTCCTTCAGCAAGTGTACTGTATGGCTTTTCCTGACAAAGGTTTTGCTTTGCTTTTTTAATAATTTGAAGACCTAAGAACCCTCCAAGACAGATAAATACGGAGGGTCCCCTCAGTGGCGTAGCGTGGGGGGCTGTGGCCCCGGGCGCAAAATTTTAGGGGGTGCAATTCTGGCTCTGTCCGTATCCCCCAAACTTTTTATTTCCTGTGTCCCTGCGCTCCAGCCGCCATGTTTAGTCTCCGGCTGCCCCTGTGATTGGGCGAATGGGATCATGTGCCCGTCCCCTTCTTTCCACGTTCCGCAGAAATGTCCCAATATACATTGCAGAAGACTAAAACCTGAAGTCCACATAGGAAGGCGCCATCCTGTACATGGAACAAGACACGTTTTCTTCCACTTCCATCCAGAAATATTTTTATATAACCTCATCCTGCAGACTCCATACTCTATCTCCTGAAGGTGCGAATTAAGACCCACTTCTGAGCACAGTGAGGGAAAATTGAAATTGGTATAATTTACAGGTTTACAGGCGCAAAATAAATTATCCGTACTTAAATCCACTCCAGAAGGCGAAGCAATTTGTAAGTATATACCGAAAATATATTCTTTCAGCTGACTGCGAAAAAAACCCGTCCTGACCGGGAAAATGACAAAGACTCTAATTTTCAGGAATCGGTAATCACTCCCGATTCTTCCGCAGCGCGGATTGGATATTATTACTCGGATCGGATGAGTGTTAACAAATAATTCTCGTGGAAAATGGATGTGTTGGGTGCACAACTGTAAAAAGTGGCTTGTAATTTACAGCTGAGGATAATATGTGTATAGTAGAGAAAACAGGGGGGCAATAGAAGAGAAAACAAGGGGGCAATAGAAGAGAAAACAAGGGGGCAATAAAATAGAAAACATGGGGGCAATAGAAGAGAAACCATGGGCGCCATATAGGAAAAAACAAGGGGGCAATATAAGAAAAAACATGGTGGTGATAGAGAAAACAAGGAGGCAATAGAAGAGAAAACATGGGGGCAATAGAAGAGAAACATGAGGGCAATAGAAGAGAAAACATGAGGGCAATAGAAGAGAAACCATGGGGGCAATAGAAGAGAAAACATGGGGGCAAAAGAAGAGAAACATGAGGGCAATAGAAGAGAAAACATGAGGGCAATAGAAGAGAAAACAAGGGGGAAACAGAAGAGAAAACATGGGGGGCAATAGAAGAGAAAACATGGGGGCAATAGAAGAGAAAACATGGGGGCTATAAAAGAAAAAACAAGGGGGCAATAGAAGAGAAAACAAGGGCAATAGAAGAGAAAACATGGGGGCAATAGAAGAGAAAACATGGGGGCAATAGAAGAGAAAACATGGGGGCAATAGAAGAGAAAACATGGGGGCAATAGAAGAGAAAACAAGGGGCATTAGAAGAGAAAACAAGGGGGCAATAGAAGAGAAAACATTGGGGCAATGAAGAGAAAACATTGGGGCAATAGAAGAGAAAACATGGGGGCAATAGAAGAGAAAACAATAGAAGAGAAAACAAGGGGGCAATAGAAGAGAAAACATAGGGGCAGTAGAAGGAAAAACAAAGGGGCAAATCCCTAGTTCAGTGGTTCTCACCTTCAGTCCTCAAATACCCGGAATCGGTGATCACTCCTAATTCTTCCACAGCGCTTTCCGAGTCAAGGATTGGATATTATTACTCGGATTAAATTAGTATTAACAAATAATTCTCGCAGAAAATGGATGTGTTGGGTACACAACTGTAAAAAAAAATGACTTGTAATTTACAGCTGAGGATAATATGTGTATAGAAGAGAAAACAGGGAGGCAATAAATGAGGAAACAAGGGGGCAATAGAAGAGAAAACAAGGGGACAATAGAAGAGAAAACATGGGGGTAATAGAAGAGAAAACATGGAGGTAATAGAAGGGGGCAATAGAAGAGAAAACATGGGGGCAATAGAAGAGAAAACAGGGGGCAATAGAAGAGAAAACATGGGGGCAATAGAAGAGAAAACAAGGAGGCAATAGAAGAGAAAACAAGGAGGCAATAGAAGAGAAAACATGGAGGTAATAGAAGGGGGCAATAGAAGAGAAAACATGGGGGCAATAGAAGAGAAAACAGGGGGGCAATAGAAGAGAAAACATGGGAGCAATAGAAGAGAAAACAAGGAGGCAATAGAAGAGAAAACAAGGAGGCAATAGAAGAGAAAACATGGAGGTAATAGAAGAGAAAACAGGGGGGCAATAGAAGAGAAAACAATGGGGGCAATAGAAGAGAAAACAGGGGGGCAATATAAGAGAAAACAAGTAGGCAATATAAGAGAAAACAAGGGGGCAATCGAGGAGAAAACAAGGGGCCAATAGAAGAGAAAACATGGAGGTAATAGAAGAAGGCAATAGAAGAGAATACATGGGGGCAATAGAAGAGAAAACATGGGGGCAATAGAAGAGAAAACAATGGGGGCATTCGAAGAGAAAACATTGGGGGCATTAGAAGAGAAAACATGGAGGCAATAGAAGGGGGCAATAGAAGAGAAAACAGGGGGGCAATAGAAGAGAAAACATGGGGGCAATAGCTCCCATATGTTATGTTGAATTTAATTTATTTTTCCATGCATGTGATTAGGTTTCTATGGAGACCACCGATTAAAGCAGTGGGAATGTCTTTAGAAACCGCTCTCCAACTTTAGATGGGAGGAACTTTTCCTGAACTTTAGAAACTCTAATTTAGATTTATGAAGGATGTCAGATGGGGAGGGAGCGACTCTGTGGTGGTGCTCAGGCATACGTGAGATCATCGGTGCAAATGAAAAACGAAACCATGAATCAGACAGAAGTACAGTTAAATCACACTTGTTTAATAATAATAAAAAGATAAACGGTAAGCATATTAAAAACATAGCCAGAGTAAAGGAACCGGATCGGATAGTCAGCCAAGCCAAATGTCAAAGTGCCAGAGATATACATAGTAGAATAGCAAGCAGGATCTGAAGACAGAAGGAACGTCAGCCAAGCAAGTCTTTAATAGGAACACAGGAGATAGTCTGTGATGTTGACCAAGGTGAAGGCAGAGATCAAGTGAGCTGGACGGCTAAAGTATGCAGGACTGATGAGCAGAATCCTCAACAGGCGAGTCACTGTGGAGAGATTGGAGCTGGCGATTAGCCGACAGCTGAGCGGCCAGCTCAGAGAAGAGAGGGCTGAGCCCAGCCCTAACAAAACATTTATAAAATTTACTGTAGGTTCTAGTAGGCAACAAATGACAACATACATCCTGGCCCTAGAGTGTCATTGTTTGTTATGGTGCTGGATGCTGACAGTACCCCGGGAGGAACCCAAGGGCACCCCAAAGTGTCAAAGCACTTGGGAAACACTGCTTTAGAGAGGTCTCTGCTCACTTCCTGTTGTGCCCCAAGAAAAGAAAGTGAAAGAATATCTCCCCAATGGGAGACAGACAGCAAAAACACCCCAAAACTTGACTGGGATTCTAACCCTTCTTTACTCTTTCCGAAATGAAAGAAAAAGTTTTGGCTTTTATTAGACTTTCAATAAAGTTTATATTCGAGTGTTCCTGTTCTTCTGTACCCAGAAGTTTGTCATTAATTGGAATTGAACAGATTTCACCAAGCGCCTTTCCCGCTGCCCATGCCTTGTGATACTCCTCTCCCCCTCGAGGTCCTTTCCTCCCATGTTCTGCTCCTCTTCGTTCCATCACGATGTTATCACCACTTGTACACAGCTCAGAGACATTGGCCTGCTAGTTTGATGAGCTCCCATATGTTATTTTGGATTTCATTTATTTTTCCATGCATGTGATCGGGTTTCTATGGAGACCACCGATTTTAAAGCAGTGGGGATGTCCTCAGAAAACTCTCACCAACTTCAGACGGGAGGAACTTTTCCTGAACTTTAGAAACTCTGACTCAGAATTATGGAGGAACGTCAGAGAGGGAGGGAGAGACTCTCTATGGTGGGGCTCAGCCATACGTGAGATAATCAGTGCAAAGGACAAACGTTTATACATTTTACTGTAAGTTCCAGTCCCGCGGTACTGCATCCTTCACTTAAAGACTTAAAGGGAAACTCCACTTTCCTGGAGAAAATATAGAAAAAAAAAATATCTAGCATATGCAATTACTAAAAAAGTCATATTGTAATTGAATGTTATTAACCACTTAAGACCCGGACCAATATGCAGGTTAAGGACCTTGCCCCTTTTTGCCATTCGGCACTGCGTCGCTTTAACTGACAATTGCGCGGTCGTGCGACGTGGCTCCCAAACAAAATTGACGTCCTTTTTTCTCCACAAATAGAGCTTTCCTTTGGTGATATTTGATCACCTTTGCGGTTTTTATTTTTTGCGCTATAAACAAAAATAGATCGACAGTTTTGAAAGAAAAATGCAATATTTTTTACTTGTTGCTATAATAATAAATATCCCCAAAAAAAGATATAAAAAAACGTTTTTTTACCCTCAGCTTAGGCCGAAACGTATTCTTCTACATATTTTTGGTAAAAAAAAAAAATCGCAATAAGCGTTTAACGATTGATTTGCGCAAAATGTATAGCGTTTACAAAATAGGGGATCGTTTTATGGCATTTTTATTAATAATTTTTTTTTTTACTACTAATGGCGGCAAACAGCGTTTTTTTTCGTGACTGCGACATTATGGCGGACACATCGGAAAATGTAGACACATTTTTTGCTTCGTGCCGGATTGTGTGCGCGTGCCAGCGACCCATGGCTGGGCTCTTAAAGGCGACGTACATGTATGTGCCTGTGCCCAGCCGTGCCATTCTGCTGACGTATATCGACGTTAACCACTTGCCGACCGCCCACCGTCGTTATACGTCATCACTTTGAAGATGGATATCTCGGTAACGGCAGCAGCTGCTGCCACAACCGAGATATCCATCTCTTCAGTGAGCGGTCGGTCAAACGATAATGGCGGTCTCCGCGGTGGATTCGCCGCGAGATCGCCGTTATCGGTGGCAGGCGAGGCCCCCCACTCCTGCTGCGCTCCCGCGCCCTCTGCTGCACCGGAGCCGTCGGTAGCGGCGGAGGCGATCGGGTCCTCTCCCGTGCTCAGTGGGGATGCGAGTGAGGGAAAAATTTCCCTCATCCGTCCCCGTAGCTTTGCTGGGCGGAAGTGACGTCAAAACGTCAGTCCCGCCCAGCGTCCTAAAGAGACATTTTTTTTTTAATGTCATTTGAAAAATTACATTTTAAATTTTTTATTTTATTTTTGCATTTAAGTCTAAATATGAGGTGTGAGGTCTTTTTGACCCCCAGATCTCATATATAAGAGGACCTGTCATGCTTTTTTCTATTACAAGGGATGTTAACATTCCTTGTAATAGGAATTAAAGTGATTATTTTTTTATTTTAGTGTTAAAAATTGGTAAAATACATAAAAATAAATACGAAAACAAAAAAAAATGTTTTAAATCGCCATGTCCCGACGAGCTCGCGCGCAGAAGCGAACGCATACGCGAGTAGCGCCCGCATATGAAAACGGTGTTCAAACAACACAAGTGAGGTATCGCCGCGATCGTTAGAGCGAGAGCAATAATTCTAGCCCTAGACCTCCTCTGTATCTCAAAAGATGCAACCTGTAGAATTTTTTAAATTCGAGATTTTTAAGGGTAAAAGTTTGACGCCATGCCACGAGCGGGCGCAATTTTTAAGCGTGACATGTTGGGTATCATTTTACTCGGCGTAACATTATCTTTCACAATATATAAAATAATTGGGCCAAATGTATTGTTGTCTTATTTTTTAATTTAAAAAAGTGAATTTTTTCCAAAAAAAGTGCGCTTGTAAGAACGCTGCGCAAATACGGTGTGACAAAAAGTATTGCAATGACTGCCATTTTATTCTCTAGGGTGTTAGAAAAAAATATATATAATGTTTGGGGGTTTTAAGTATATTTATAGCAAAAAAAAAATGTTTTAGTCTCGTAAACACCAAATCTGAAAAACAGGCTCGGGGCTAAAGTGGTTAAAAATGACCTTTCCCTTTTCAATCTGTAGCCACTGTAATCTTCTGTAAAATGCAATATGGCCACCTGGAGGCGCTCTGTACACAGATGGTATACAGAACGCTCCCCAGAAATGTCCTTTCCTGCTTATATGATTGGCTAACTGATTTTCCAGAAGTCTGCACTAAGATATAAGTCAGATTTTAGGCATCCGCTGCATTCGAAATTTCAGTTTTGGTAAGACGGTGTTTAAAGCGGAGTTCCAGCCTATTTTTTATGTTTATTAAAAGTCAGCAGCTACAAAAAGCATAGCTGCTGGCTTTTAACCACTTCCATACTGGGCACTTAAACACCCTCCTGACCAGACCAATTTTTCAGCTTTCAGCGCTCTTACAGTTTGAATGACAATTACTCAGTCATGCAACACTGTACCCAAATGTTTTTTTTTGTCCTTTTTTTCCCACAAATAGAGCTTTCTTTTGGTGGTATTTGATCACCTCTGCGGTTTTTATTTTTTGCGCTATTAATGAAAAAAGACCGAAAATTTGGGGAATTTTTTTTTTTTCTTAATTTCTGTGATAAAATTTTGCAAATTATTAATGTTTCTTCCTAAATTTTAGCCACAATTTATACTGCTACATGTCTTTGATGAAAATAACCCAAAGTTTTTGGAAATTTTTTGGTCTGTGTGAAAGTTTTAGAGTCTACATGCTATAGTGCAAATCATAAAAAATGATCACATCTGATCACACCTAGTGTACTGAAGGCCTCTCATTTCTTGAGACCCTAACAAGCCAGGAAAGTACAAATGCCCGCAGATGGCACTGAGGCGGCACAGATGGCACTGAGGCGGCACAGATGGCACTGAGGCGGAACAGATGGCACTGAGGAGGCACAGATGGCACTGAGATGGGTACTGATGAGATGGGTACTGATGTGCACTGATTGACTGCGGCACAGGTGGGCACTGATGAGGTGGGCACTGATGAGGTGGCACAGGTGGGCACTGATGAGGTGGCACAGGTGGGCACTCATTGCAGATGTGCTCTGAAGTGGCAGATGGGCACAGGTGGTACTGGTGGCACAGGTGGGCACTGATGGGCACGGTGATACTGGTGGCACAGGTGGGTACTGATGGGCATGGTGGTACTGGTGGGCATGGTGGTACTGGTGGGCGCACGGTGGGCACGGTGGTACTGGTGGGCATGGTGGGCACAGGTGGGCACGGTGGGCACAGGTGGGCGCGGTGGTACTGGTGGACGTAGGTGGGCACGGTTGTACTGGTGGGCGCACGGTTGTACTGGTGGGCGCACGGTGGTACTGGTGGGCACACGGTGGTGCTGGTGGGCACACGGTGGCACTGGTGGGCACTGTGGTACTGGTGGGCACTGTGGTACTGGGGCGCACTGTGGTACTGTGGGGGGCACAGGTAGTCCTGGGGGCACTGGTTAGTCCACTTTTTTTTTTGGTTTTTAGCGCTGACACTTACAGTCCTCTCTCCCTCCTCACACGCGCTGTCTGTGTGAGGAGGGAGAGTCGGCAATGAGAGATGATCTCATATGTTTACATATGAGATCATCTCTCATTGGCCGCACAGATCGCGCTGTAAATAGCCACTGTGATTGGCTATTTACCGCGATCTGTGTTTGGCTGTGTCCAGGGGACACGGCCAGCACAAGAGTTTCCCGTTGCGCGCTCGGGAGCGCGGGCTGGAAACGCCAGAAGGGGCGGACTTAAAAACACGGCCTGTTAGGAATTCAGGGCTGCACTGCGGCTGTACAAAGTCGTACGGCCGTCAGCAAGTAGTTAATAAACACACACTTACCTGCTCCACTGTCCGGCGTTGCTCCTCCCCCTCCCCCTCTCTCCGCCGGCGCCTCCATCCTAACTGTGAGCACCTGGCCGTGACAGCTTTCGGCTTCACGGCCAGGCACTTACTGCGCATGCACGAGAGGCATGTAAGGGGGCTAGGAGTGGTGGAACTCCCCTTTAAAGACCAATTTCACAGGCAGGGGCGGACTGACAACTCATGGGGCCCCTGGGCAAAAGGAAATTATGGGGCCCCCCGGGCAAAAGGAGATCATGGGGTCCTCTGGGCAATAGGAGATTATGAGGCCCCCGGGTAATAGGAGATTATGGGGCCCTCTGGGCAATAGGAGATTATGGGGCCACACAGTACTGTATATATACACACACGCACACACATACAGTATACATACACAGTATACACACACAGTATACATACACACAGAATACACATACACACACACACACACAGTACATACACACACTGAGAAGGTACTGGAGAGGCGGGGCAGCTATTATCTTGGGATTTTTAGACCAAAAGGATGTCGGTAAGGGACATTTCAGGCACAGATGTAAAAAAAACACAGATTTTTACATATTGTCCCTGGTTTTACTGAGGCTGGCAACCCTGATGGGGCCCCCTAGTGGCATGGGGCCTCACAAATGCGTTTCTGGAAGAATGGTCAAACATTCCCATAGACACACTCCTAAACCTTGTGGACGGCCTTCCCAGAAGAGTTGAAGCTGTTATAGCTTCAAAAGGTGGGCCAACCCAATATTGAACCCTAACCTTAAACACAATCAAATTATCCAATGGGAATTGTGTAATGACAGGCTGTTGTCGGAAAATCCGACTGTTAGTACGCTCCATCAGGCAATATTTGTCGGATTTTCCGTGGACAAATGTGGGATAGCATGCTTTAAAATTGTCTGCCAATAAATGTACAAAACTCCAAAGTACAATCACGCCTGCTCAGAAGCAATGCTCACCAAACACAACATTAGCAGACGTTGCCCAAAGGGTGGCGTGTTTGTTAGTCGACAATTTTTTTGCCGTTTGTATGCAAGACAAGTTCCTGGCTAATGCCCTTCGGACAAAAGTGCTACGCTTTGTCCGCAGAAAACCCGATAGTGTGTATGAGGCTTGGATGGGATGCCAATGTAGTGCCTATGTACTTTATAGTACTGGTACTAGTCAAATTTAAGTATAGATCAGAGTCTAGTTAGACTCTGATCCTGATTGTTAGGTGTGAAAATAGGGCCTCTGTGTCAGCTTGGCTGTGCTGTGGGTCATTCTGCTGTATCGGGTGTTCTTCCAACTCCGGTACTGCAGGTGGCAGCAGTGGAGTCGAGGTTTGGGTATTTGGGTTTGGGTATTTATGGGACAGACGTCATTGGTTCTAGGTTCTTCTTCGTTGAGTGTGGCACCCACCTTTAGGGTGGCCACATCACGGCGCCCCGGCACTTTGGCCTACCTGGCCGGGGTGTGCGTGCCACGTGGTGTTCCTGGCTCTGGGACCATGTTGGCCCAGAGCATCTGAACCAGCGATGGGGATCCAGTGAGCGACTGGGTTCCCTCTTTTGAAGATCCCAAGCTGGGTGCTGTTCGGTGGGGAGTCGGTCTGAGGAGCGCCATTGAGAGGCTGGTGGTCCAATAGGGCTTGTACGAAACCACCGGGGATCACGGGTAGCCAGACACTGCGGGGCTGATCACCTGTCGGTCGGTACCTGGGCGACAAGTTGAAGGAGATCCAGACGTAACTCCACCAAGGAGGCATATCTCCAAGAATTCTACCCAGAGGGGACCTGTGACAGAGGTATCTTCTAAGGCTCATTGAGAGGGTTCAAGTTCACCAAGGAGGGTCTGTGGCAGAGACTTTATCCTACAATTGTCCAAGTGATACTCCGGCTGCCAGGTCAGTGAGAGAGGCCTGTCCAGGTACACTGAACCCACTCCGGCGGGAGGGGTGAAGAGAAGTGTTACGTTTGGTAGAAGAACTGTTTCCTATCATTACGCCTGAATCTGCTATTCTCCCTTCTTCTTCAGCTTTACTTTCCTCACCACAAGTTTTATTGTTTTTACCCGGCTGGGTAATAAAGAGCACAACAAAGAGCACCTGTCGTGGGGATTCCTTTACTTCTGTTTATGCACATACGCATCATTCACCCCTAGAGA
Organism: Rana kukunoris; assembly: GCA_029574335.1. Classification (NCBI taxonomy): domain Eukaryota; kingdom Metazoa; phylum Chordata; class Amphibia; order Anura; family Ranidae; genus Rana; species Rana kukunoris. The sequence continues at coordinate 11,000,983 of CM056056.1, forward strand.
ATTCGGAGGAGCCGCGAGGTAACACGCCACCCAAACATCCAGCAGCTCCAATGGGGGTAATGCTACACCAATAAAATTCATGTGCGTGTAAAGGCAGGCGTCCCAATACTTTTGACAATATAGTGGCTATTGCAGCTTAGATATTGTATAGGACTGAATGAGAAAGTTGGGTATCTGTTGACACGGAGGGAGGTCTGATTCTGTTTCTCATTTTCTCTGCATGAGTCCTAATGCTGCACACAGCCTTATGTATTGGCATGCAATCCTGCAGATGCTGCGCAGTTCCCGATCGGAATGGGTCAGTACACAAACAGTCAATGAAATGCTAGCTTTGCGTTCACGGCGCCATGACAAAATTAACTAGGGCTGCTTTATTTGGCCACATCCGATGCTACAGTCTAATTCCCTGAACACCCCCCCCCCCCCCCCCCCCCCAGGAAGGATCCTGTATTCCCTGGGATGGGAAGGCAGCACTAAGGAGAACTCAAGGTCAGAGCCAGGGGGGCCTCAGATGCATTGCAGCCTCCTACCTCTCGTGTCTACAAGCCTGAAGTATGAGAATGTCATTTGTCACCCCACTTTTGCCCGCAGTGTGCTGGTGAAATCCGCTATTTATCTTCCTTCCTTCCATAGATGTCTAATTGCTTCTGCTTGCAGATCAGAGTCGGCAGGCCAGGAACGTTCTTCTTAAATCCCTTTTGTCATTTTCAACTATTTGCTGATGTTAACTGAGCAGATCTGAGGGGCTGGTTACCTCCCAACGCCGCGCCGGCCCCTCACATCTTCTACTTCTGAAGCCATTTCGGGGGCTTTCAAGAGCGAAGCAGAACAGAGCCGTTTAAAAATGGACATTTAAAAAGCGATGAGATGTAAAATAACGGAGCTTCCCCACCAAATCTCCACTCTTCGCGTTTAACCTTCACATGGGCCGTTAACCGTCCCGGGAAGAGGTAATTACAAAACGGGGCGACTGCGCCAGTTAATTAAATATGCTTTGAAAAGCTCTCTATGAGTAGGAAGGAAAACATTGTATCGGTAAGCGGGAAGTAGGGACCTGTCACGTGGCGAACGTTCTTTGTTCAACCGCCTAATGATTGTCAAGCCAATGAATGGCCTAATCTTAGAAGGACAATTCCTACTGAAAGGATAATCTGCAGATAATAAGAGAAAGAGATTTCCCTTCGATAAAGACCCTCCTGAAGCTTTGCTTGTTCTGTGATATAGCCAGGGCTGCTGTTAGAAATCATGGGGCCCCATTTAGCCTATTTGACAGGGCCCCGACCATCTTAGGTGGGTATGTGGGTGCAGGTGTATGCCCCCGGACAAGGCTCCAGCCGCATGAACAAAGCACCTAGAGTACACATGTAAATGAGCCCCTAGACCACAGGTGTCAAACACAAGGCCCACGGGCCGAATCAGGCCCTCTAGGCCATTTCATCTGGCCCTTGCACCTCTCTTGCAACTATGACAACCTCCTTCTTCCTGCCCCCACCTTGTCTCACCAGGCGGCAGCAGAGAGGATGACATGTCTCCTCTGCCAGGTCCTGCCCTTCTCTGTGCAGCTGCAGAGAGGCTCTTTGTCAGGTCACCTGTGGCCAGATGACAAGTGCAGCCTGTTGGAGGCAGGGATACACCACGAAATAAGTGAACCCAATAGCAGACTGCTGTGAAAGGACCACAGAATGGATATGGAGAAGAGGTTCACTGGGGCACAAACAGGGATCCTACAGGAAGCTTGAACCAAAGATTCCCCAGGGCGCGGAGTCTAAGATCCAGTTTGGTATTAACCAGAGCCTCTAGTGGTGAGGATGGCCTTCGCTGCAACTGGATCCAGGTCACGGCCCCTGGAGTCCCCTAAGTCACACTCCGTAGGGAGAGAGGGGAAGCAGCCACTCAGGACACAAGAAATAGTGAAGGGTAAGCCGAGGTCAGGGCAACAAGCAGATGAGGATAACCAAGGGACAGGCCAAGGGTCAGGGTCTCAGGCAAACAGGAGTAGTCGTAGTCAAGCCAAAGTCAGTACACAGAGATAATGTAGCACACGGCAAGCAGGAACACAATACTAACAAACAACGTTGATCAGCAAAGCAGACCTGCAGTGCAGAGGTTAATATAGAGTTCCTGGGATGGCCTGGGGTGGAGCCATACAGGGAGGAGAGATGATAAAGGCAGCCAGATAAGAGAGTCTGGCCTCTAATGAACACATGGAGAGAAAGGTAAGCTGTCAGGCATACTACATATCCATGACACTCATGTCTGCCCCCCCCCCCCCATCTCAGCAGTTTCTACTCCTTCTACTCATCCTGTGCCTCCAACAGATCTAGCCGCAGCACCCCCTGCTCTCCGCTTTCTCCTGGTCTCGCTATTCAGCTGGCTCCAACCCCCCTCTAATCCTCCACTAGACCCTGCACTTTTTGCTTCCCAGCTCTACCCCCCAGCTTCTTCCCGGCAGCAGCAAAAGGTAAGGGGGTGAACTGTGATGGAAGAGAGGGTGGGGGACACTTGACTTCTGATGGTGTAAGGTGGTGTAAGATGAGGATGAGCCGAACGCCCCCCGGGTTCGGTTCGCAACAGAACTTGCGAACAGGCAAAAAATTTGTTCGAACACTGTCTATGGGACACGAATGTGAAAAACCAAAAGTGATAATTTTAAAGGCTAATATGCAAGTTAGTGTCCTAAAAAGTGTTTGGGGACCCGGGTCCTGCCCCATGGGACATGTATCAATGCAAAAAAAAAGTTTTAAAAACTTGTTTTTTCAGGAGCAGTGATTTTAATAATGCTTAAAGTCATGTTCCTCCACCCCAAACTGACTCATTCATGTCTTTATGGACCTTGCTTTGTGCACTGTTGCACAGTCATTTGGTGGAGGGGGGTTATGGTGCGGGGTCATTTTTCAAGGGTTGGGCTAGGCCCCTTAGTTCCAGCGACTTTGGGGACGGCCCCTTCCTGTTCTAACATGACTGCACACAAAGCAAAGTCCATAAAGACATGGATGGGCAAGTTTGTGGTGGAGGAACTTGTGGGAACAGTTTAGGGATGGCCTCTTCATGTTGGTGGAGGGGGGATTATGGTGTGGGGTTGTTTTTCAGGGGTTGGGCTTGGCCCCTTAGTTTCAGTGAAGGGAACTCTTAAGGCGTCGGCATACCAAGACATTTCTGACAATTTCCTGCTCCCAACTTTTGTGGGAACAGTTTGGGGACGGCACCAGTGCACAAAGCAAGGTCCATAAAGACATGGATGAGTGAGTTTGGGGTGGAGGAACTCGACTGGCCTGCACAAAGTTCTAACCTCAACCCGATAGAAAATCTTTAGGAGACTGCGAGCCAGGCCTTCTCGTTTACATCAACGCCTGACCTCACAAATGTGCTTCTGGAAGAATGGTCAAACATTCCCATAGACACCCTCCTAAACCCTGTGGACGGCCTTCCCAGAAGAGTTGAAGCTGTTATGGCGGCAAAGGGTGGGCCAACTCAATATTGAACCCTACTTTTTTTTTTGCCTGCATACTTTATTCATTTTTGTGACAAAGTCTCTCTAATCTCTTCCTGTGAATAATCCTAGTTTCTTTTGTCTTATTGGACACGCCCGTACTTGGTTATGTGCAGATGACAAATTAGCATTTTTAATCTCCCTGCCCCAGTTCTAGAAGTCCCCTTATCTCACCATTCCCAGTCCCAGATATAATGTGCATGAAGCACCCATAAAAACATTTCATCGATGTCTTCGTACATGCGGCATCACTCTAATCATATATCATGGCATATTGTTTACCAAAACAGATCAGGCCGGAGACACCGCCATTCATTATGGAGCGTCTCGTTACATGACACATTAGGCCGGGGGGAACGTCAAGAAAGAGGAAAACGCTTTTAGCTTCTGCCTGGTGGAGAATTCTGGAAAACAGCAGAATTAGATAGATCCCCGATGTAATTAATATATAACTGGCACATGTTCCTCATTAGACTGAGTACAGTGCCATCAATTATCCCATTAACAAGTAATTGGCGCTCCCTTTGTTTTCACCTTAGGAGAGATGTAAAAAGGCAAAATTGCCTATAGCAGTGTTTGTCAACCTTATTGAGACCAGGGCCCAGTATATTTTATAAAACCTTCTATATTTAACCAGGGGACTGGGGGCAACTGTTGAGGATGTGTCTCTGGAAGGGGCCAGGGGTCTGTCTAGGAGGCTGGGGACTTTGCAGGGGCACTGTAGGAGACTTGAGGGCACTACTGTGCAGACTGGAGGGCATTATTCATCACTTTTGGAGATCGGTGGCACTATGAGGGGCTGGAAGCCCTGTAGTGGCGGAGTAAGCTGGTCACCTTATGCTGGGGGCACTGTGGGAGGTTGTGCAGCACTGCGGGGGCTAAGGGATCTCAGGAGGTCTCGGGGGAATGGTGGGAGGTTGAGGTGAGCTGTAGCCCACAATGGGAGTCTGGGTAGCACTGTGGGAACTGTTAGGCACTGTGGGGGTTAAGGGTTTTAGGGGGTCTGGGGAACTATGGGAGGTTGAGGGGATCTGTAGCCCACAATGGGAGTCTAGGTAGCACTAGGAAAACTGGGAGGCACTGTGGGGCTAAAGGTTCTTGGAAAGTCTGGGGGAACCTTGGGAGGTTGAGAGGCACTGTAGCCCACAATAGGAGTCATGATAGCGCTATTGGAACTGGGAGGCACTAAGAGGACTTAGGGGTCTCGGAGGGGTCTGGGGGAACTGTGAGAAGCCAAGGGGCACTGTGGCCCACTATGTGAGGATGGGTGACTCTATGGGAAGTGGGAGGCACTGTGGGGGCTAGTAAGTCTTAGTAGGTCTGGGGGAACTGTGGGAGGTTGAAGGGAACTGTAGCCCACAATGGGTGTCTGGATAGCACTATGGGAACTGGGAGACACTGTGGGGGCTAAGGGGTCTCAGGGGGTCTGTAGGAACTGTGGGAGATTGAGGGGAACTGTAGCCCAGAATGGGAGTCTGGGTGGCACTATGGAAACGGTGAGGCACTGTGGGGATAAAGGGTCTCAGGGAGTCTGGGGGACCTATGGGAGGTTGAGGGCCACTGTAGCCCACAATGGGAGTCTGGGGGACACTATGGGAACTGGGAGACACTGTGGGAGCTAAGGGGTCTGGGGGTGTCTGGGGGAACTGTGAGAGGCTGAGGGGCACTGTGGCCCACTATGGGAGGATGTGTGACACTATGGGAACTGAGAGGCACTGTGGGGGCTAGTGGGTCTTAGGGTGTCTGGGGGAACTGTGGGAGGTTGAAGGGAACTGTAGCCCACAATGGGAACTGGGAGGCACTGTGGGGGCTAAGGGGTCTGGGGATATCTGGGGGAACTGTGAGAGGCAGAGGGGCACTGTGGCCCACTATAGGAGGATGGGTGACACTATGGGAACTAGGAGGCACTGTGGCAGATTATGGGATCTGCTGGCTCAATACCCAGAAAGAGGGAGGCTACAGCCCAGTGGATGACCTTGCAGTAATACTTTCATGACCGGTCTGTCTCTTACCTGATCTGTGTGGGCTTCAGTTCCAATAGCGCTATCATGACTCCTATTGTGGGCTACAGTGCCTCTCAACCTCCCAAAGTTCCCCCAGACTTCCCGAGAACCTTTAGCCCCACAGTGCCTCCCAGTTTTCCTAGTGCTACCTAGACTCCCATTGTGGGCTACAGATCCCCTCAACCTCCCATAGTTCCCCAGACCCCCTGAGACCCCTTAACCCCCACAGTGCCTAACAGTTCCCACAGTGCTACCCAGACTCCCATTGTGGGCTACAGCTCACCTCAACCTCCCACAGTTCCCCGAGACCTCCTGAGATCCCTTAGCCCCCGCAGTGCTGCACAACCTCCCACAGTGCCCCCAGCATAAGGTGACACCTGCATGGTTAAGTAATCTTCCCTCAGTGTGCCGCTAGCCCCTTACAATATATATATATATATATATATATATATATATATATATATATATATATATATATATATTATATATATATATAAAGGGGGTAGCCATCTGGGGACCTCTGGGCCCTTTAATAAAAAGAAAAAAAAAGAAAGAAAAATATATAAAAAAAATAAAAATAAAATTTGTAATTAAAAAAAAGGGGGGTTGCCATCTGTGCCCCTGCTGACCTCCCTTTAATAAAAAAAATAAAAATACATTAAAATTTTAACATTTTTTTTTATAAAAAAAAAAGGGGGGGGTCTTCATTCGGGGCCCTGGGGACCTCCGGGTCCTTTAATAAAAAATAAATAAAAAATATATATTTAAAAAATTATAAAAAAAGGGGGGTTGCCATCCGAGGCCCTGGGGACCTCCGGGCCCCTGGGGACCTCTGGGCTCTTTAATAAAAACAAAAGCCCAAAAATATAGAAAATAAAAAAAAAGGGGATTTGCGACCCAGGCCCCTTAAAAAAATAAAAAGGGGGTTACCATCCGGGCCACTGGGGACCTCCGGGCCCTTTAATAAAAAGAAAAAAAGAAATACAAAAGTATATTAAAAAAATGTAAAAAAAAAATATATAAAAAAAGGGGGTTGCCACCCGAGGCCCTGGGGACCTCTGGGCCCTTAAATAAAAAATAAATAAAAAATATATATTTAAAAAATTATAAAAAAAGAGGGGTTGCCATCCGAGGCCCTGGGGACCTCCGGGCCCCTGGGGACCTCTGGGCCCTTTTAATAAAAACAAAAGCCCAAAAATATAGAAAATAAAAATAAAAAAAGGGGATTTGCGACCCGGGCCCCTTAAAAAAATAAATAGAAATACAAAAGTATATTAAAAAAATGTAAAAAAAATATATAAAAAAAGGGGGTTGCCATCCGAGGCCCTGGGGACCTCTGGGCCCTTTAATAAAAACAAAAACAAAATATATATATAGAAAATAAAAAATAAAAATTGTATAAAAAAAGGGGAGTTGCCACCCGGGCCCCTGGGGACCTCCGGGCCTCCTAAAAAAAAATAAAAAGGGGTGTTCCATCTGGGTCCCTGGGGACCTCCGGGCCCCTTACAGGTGTACTGCCTGTATCCCCCTGATGGCGGCCCTGCCTGTCCCGGTTGGGTCTGTCACAGTACTCTGGACTGGAACAAGTACACACTATAAAGGGATATGTTGTGTTCATATTTCATGTCTGAGGTTTACAACCACTTTAATGATGCATCATGGTTAACCAACTTGAAGACCAGCCTTATTCCGGTAATTCCATGTATATTCCGCACTGATCATTGACACGCAGCAGATGCTTCTGTCATTTTCCTGACTCCAGCATGCCACCTTACAAATAATTGAAATCATAATACGATTGAGTCCAGACCTCCGCAATCTCCAGCCAGATGAATGTCATCAGAATGTATGATTGTGTCCCTCCGGTGCCGCCGCTCCTTAGGTGAGAAGAACGGCGGCGTCTAATATAACTCTTCTGAAAATAGAATCACAGGCCGACGCAACAAAAGACAAATCTCCTTTCCAATGGCTTGAATCCGCTCTTTTTAAATTGTATTGCAAATCGCATCATTATTTCTGGAGACTCGGATGGTGCAGGTGTAAAATCTGACTCCCAGAAGTGGATTATCATAAGACAATACGGGGACGTGAGCCGACCAGAACATCCGGATCGATAATTCTGTCATCGTCGTTATCTTTATCCTAATTTACGGATTGGCAGCCAAATGACTGCAGCTCCAGGATTACAGTTTGGGATTAATGGTGAAGGTTACTGAGCGCCCTACCAAGGGCCACAAGAGTTCCGCGTCACTTCGCTGGAACATTATACTGTGAGTGGTAAGAACTTCAGACAAGAAGCGCATTTCAGTGATACATGTGCCAGGAATTGCTGTTTAAGTGTACAGTGGAACTTCGGTTTAAGAGTAACTTGGTTTGAGAGCGTTTTAATTCGCGAGCAACTTTAAAAAAAAAATCTGACTCGGTTTGCGAGTGTTGACGAGCAGAATTCAAGATAAATAGGACTGCAGTACCTCATTTAGCCTGAGGTATAGGGGCGCAGGAGCTGAAAAAAGCCGAACATTGGCCTGCAGTACCTCATTTGGCCTGAGGTACGGGGGCGCAGGAGCCGAAAAAAGCTGAACATTGGCCTGCAGTACCTCATTTGGCCTGAGGTACGGGGGTGCAGGAGCCGAAAAAAGCCGAACATTGGCCTGCAGTACCTAATTTTGCCTGAGGTACGGGGGAGCAGAAGCCGAGCAGAGCCGAAAATAGGCCTGCAGTACCTCATTTGCCTGAGGTACGGGGGCGCAGGAGCCGAAAAAAGCCAAACATTGGCCTGCAGTACCTCATTTGGCCTGAGGTACGGGGGCGCAGGAGCCGAAAAAAGCTGAACATCGGCCTGCAGTACCTCATTTGGCCTGAGGTACGGGGATGCAGAAGCCGAGCAGAGCCGACAATAGGCCTGCAGTACCTCATTTGCCTGAGGTACAGGGTCGCAGGAGCTGAGAAAAGCCGAGCATTGGCCTGCATTACCTCATTTGGCCTGAGGTACGGGGGTGCAGGAGCCGAAAAAAGCCGAACATTGGCCTGCAGTACCTAATTTGGCCTGAGGTACGAGAGAGCAGAAGCCGAGCAGAGCCAAAAATAGGCCTGCAGTACCTCATTTGCCTGAGGTACGGGGGCGCAGAAGCCGAAAAAAGCAGAACATTGGCCTGCAGTACCTCATTTGGCCTGAGGTACGGGGGCGCAGAAGCCGAGCAGAGCCAAAAATAGGCCTGCAGTACCTAATTTGGCCTGAGATACGGGGGGCGCAGGAGCAAAAAAAAAGCTGAATATTGGCCTGCATTACCTCATTTGGCCTGAGGTACGGGGGGGCACAGGAGCCGAAAAAAGCCGAACATTGGCCTGCAGTAACTCATTTGGCCTGAGGATCGGGTGGCGCAGGAAACGAGCCAAAGTGTCCTCAGGCCCTTTCAGAAGTTTTCAGCGATCTCTGGCGCCCCCCCTATCTCTGGCCGCATTCGGTATTGCATCCCATTGAAGTCAATGCAGAACAAATTATTTTCGTTTCCATTGACTTTAATGGGAAAACTCGCTTTGATATGCGAGTATTTTGAATTAATGAGCATTCTTCTGGAATGGATTATGCTCGTAATCGGAGGTTCAACTGTACCTGTTTTTTTTGGATGCCCATTCGTGGATCAGATAAAATTATTTCCCAGTGATAGTCCCAAAGGTGTGCCTCCAATTATGTTCAGGACCCTGCTAACCATTGCAGAGCGTCTTATCTACGCCAAAAAAAAAAAATCAACAATATCAGTCATAGCTATGAGGATGCTGGAGCTTTATCCACTTCAGCCCCGGAGGACCGGGCCATTTTTAGCGATTCGGCACTGCGTCGCTTTAACCGCCAATTGTGCAGTCATGCGACGTGGCACCCAAACAAAATTGACGGTCTTTTTTCCCCACAAATAGAGATTTCTTCGGTATTTGATCACCTCTGCGGTTTTTATTTTTTGCGCTATAAACAAAAATAGAGCGACAATTTTGAAAAAAAAAAGCAATATTTTTTACTTTCATTAAATTCAAAGTTTTTTCCCACAGTTTATGCCGATACGTATTCTTCTACCTATGTGGTAAAAATAATCGCAATAAGCGTTTATTGATTGGTTTGCGCAAAAGTTATAGCGTCTACAAAATAGGGGATAGTTTTATGGCACTTTTATAAAAAAAATATTTTTTACTAGTAATGGCGGCGATCAGCGATTTTTATTGTGACTGCGACATTATGGCGGACACATCTGACACTTTTGGCGCTCTTTTTTGGACCACGGTCATTTATACAGCGATCAGTGCTATACAAATGCACTGATTACTGTGTAAATGACACAGGCAGTGAAGGGGTTAACCACTAGGTGGGCTAGGAAGGAGTTAAGTGTGTCCTAGGGATGTGTTCTAACTGTTAGGGGGAGTGGCTACGAGTGACACATCACTGATCTCTGTTCCCGATGATCTATATCTATATAGAGTGGAGCGCTACCCCATTCAGGAGCCGCTGAGTATAAGTGGGATCGGCGTGTTGTGTTACCTGGCAGGTGTCTAGGGGTGATACTTGTGAGTTGAAATAGAGAGCGAATGTCCAGTCTTTAGTTGGGTTTTCTTCAATGCTTTATTCCAAGGCCCATTGACATCAACATGGTACAGGACAGGAAAGGTTGATGAGCAGAGAGAGAGAGAGCTTGAGTATCAGGCCTTGGATATGAAGAAGAAAGGAAGCAATCTAACTCTCAGCAATGATGAACTCAGTTTGTCGCCCCTCCAGTCGGAATGGGTAAAGTGCCCCCGGACAGACCCCTGCCACAGGCCTGGCAGCCGGAACGTCACTTGCAAATGTTGGGAGGACCGGGCCTTTGCCACAGGCCTCGTGCTTGAGTGAGCGTGAATTGAAATGAGCGAGTCCTCCCAATAGATTTAGTCAGAGTCACTGGATCCCCGATGGTTCGTTCAAGCCCTATTGGATCACCTGCCTCCGGGTTCTCCTCAAGCCGATCCCCCACCGTACAGCTCCCAGCTTGGAATCCTTTCAGGAAAGGTTTGGGACCCAGCAGCTACTGGGATCCCTCTCTATGTCAGAGTAGAGCTCCACATGGTGCGCAACTTCGGCCAGGTAGGCCACGGCTGCGGGGTCCATGGATGTGCGCACCCTGAAGGTGGATGCCGCACCTGGAACTCGGACGCCGCAGAAAGCAAAAAATGGCCCTCAGGCCAAGGCGGCTGCCCCAGATATAGCCTCCCTCAGCATGCCTTAGCGGGGGAACCAACCCCTCTGATTGGCTGCAGAGGGAAACGAGTCTGCCAGAACCCCTCTAGCGTCAGCTGTCGCCCAGGGGTGGAAACACACCCCTTGAGCGCAGACCGACCCACAGGACAGTTCTGGGAATGACAGCAGCCTAAATTTGACAAATTGTGAATGGGAGCCACGTAACTCTCCCATTCCCCACTAACTTTAGCGTAATGCCCCTACTATTTCCTGTAGCGCTACAAGAGGAATCAGGACCTCCTTCCTCCTGCTGGTGATCCCTCTAGTGATATAAAGATCTATATAGAGGAATCAGGACCTCCTTCCTCTTGCTGGTGATCCTTCTAGTGATATAAAGAGATATAAAGATCTATATAGAGGAATCAGGACCTCCTTCCTTCTGATGAAGACCCTTTTAGTGATATAAAGATCTATAGAGGAATCAGGACCTCCTTCCTCCTGCTGGTGATCCCTCTAGTGATATAAAGATCTATATAGAGGAATCAGGACCTCCTTCCTCTTGCTGGTGATCCTTCTAGTGATATAAAGAGATATAAAGATCTATAGAGGTATCAGGACCTCCTTCCTTCTGATGAAGACCCCTTTAGTGATATAAAGATCTATAGAGGAATCAGGACCTCCTTCCTCCTGCTGGTGATCCCTCTAGTGATATAAAGATCTATATAGAGGAATCAGGACCTCATTCCTCTTGCTGGTGATCCTTCTAGTGATATAAAGAGATATAAAGATCTATAGAGGAATCAGGACCTCCTTCCTCCTGCTGGTGATCCCTCTAGTGATATAAAGATCTATATAGAGGAATCAGGACCTCCTTCCTCTTGCTGGTGATCCCTCTAGTGATATAAAGATCTACAGCCAAACTTTCGGGACGTTCGACTGCAATGCATTGCGGCGCTGTACAGTGCATTGCAAGCCCTGATTGGCTGCAGCAGTGAAAGATTCAGCCAATCAGGGCACAGAGCACTATCAGAGTCATGATTGGACACTGTCATCATGACTTTATCCAATCATGGCTCATTCCGCCCCACAGTATAAAAGTATTCTTGCAATTGCAGCCATTTTCAGTGTGATGGAGAGAGATAGAACTGGGCTCTGTTCAGTGCTATTAGTTAGTTAGTTAGTCAGTGTGCTATACTGTAGAATATAAGTTTAGTGTCAGTCTAGGGATAGTGTAAGTGTTGTGAGGAGGACCATCATTTAGCTAAGATAGTTTCAGTGTAGTGAGACCGTGTCAGTAATCTTGACATTAGTGTATAGCTAGAGTAGAGACAGTTCAGATAGAGTCAGTGTAGAAGACGGTTGAACGTCGTCTATTTAATTGTGTTACTGCCAGTTTAACGTCTTTTACTTCCGTGTGCGTTACTGCCAGTTTAACGCCTTTTACATCTGTGTGTGTTACTGCCAGTTTAACGCCATTTACTTCTGTGTGTGTTACTGCCAGTTTCATGCCATTTACTTCTGTGTGCGTTTACTGGCAGTTTAATGCCATTTACTTCTGTGTGTGTTACTGCCAGTTTAACGCCATTTACTTCTGTGTGTGTTACTGCCAGTTTAACGCCATTTACTTCTGCGTGTGTTACTGCCAGTTTTATGCCATTTACTTCTGTGTGTGTTACTGCCAGTTTAATGCCATTTACTTCTGTGTGCGTTACTGCCAGTTTAAAGCCATTTACTTCTGTGTGTGTTACTGGCAGTTTAATTCCATTTACTTCTGTGTGTGTTACTGCCAGTTTAACGCCATTTACTTCTGTGTGTGTTACTGCCAGTTTCATGCCATTTACTTCTGTGTGCGTTACTGCCAGTTTCATGCCATTTACTTCTGTGTGTGTTACTGACAGTTTCATGCCATTTACTTCTGTGTGTTACTGCCAGTTTCATGCCATTTACTTCTGTGTGCGTTACTGCCAGTTTAATGCCATTTACTTCTGTGTGTGTTACTGCCAGTTTCATGCCATTTACTTCTGTGTGCGTTACTGCCAGTTTCATGCCATTTACTTCTGTGTGTGTTACTGACAGTTTAATACCATTTACTTCTGTGTGCGTTACTGCAAGTTTAACGCCATTTACTTCTGTGTGCGTTACTGACAGTTTAACGCCATATAGTTCTGTGCGTCACTGTATGTTTGGCGCATTATATTGCAGTATATTATATTGTATCCGTGGAGTGTGTCTGTGTAGTGTGAGTACTCAAATTAAAGGGCACCAAACATCTCTTTACATTGATTAAAGTGCATCTACATACAGATTTCAACTTCTCCTTTACATTTGCTTATAAGTACCGCTCCCTCCCTCCCAATAATGTCTGGGAGAACGACAAGGAGAGGCAGACGTAAGGGGGCCAGCAGCAAATGTGTCCACAGGCAAAGGTGGACGTGGTGGTCAAAGACCAATTTTTTAGTACCTGTCTGACTGTAACAGGCGCTCCTCTCGCGGCGCGTACGTTCCAGCCTGGAACGCGGCAGTGCGCCGCAACTAACGGCACCTTCTTTCAAATTAGTGCTTATGCACTACAGCTGCTTCCTCCCTATAAACAGAGTGATGTGCCTTTTGCACACCGTTCTATTATTGTCAGCCGTAGCTTGGCCACACTACTGAATTGTGCCATTGCTCCCCAGCCTGCAACACCGCTCCAGTCTACAACTACTCCTTTAGTGCTGTTGCACCTGCTACAACAGAGAGTCATTGCTGGGGACAACCTTGGGCCTTCCTTGCTGGACATCCTTACCACGGAATCCCTATTGCCTGCACAGAAGCCTGCAAACGGATAAGTAGCTATTGTGTCACTTGTAGTGCTATAGGAAGAACTGTTGCTTATGTTTCATCTAACACAATTGCGATTGTTTGTAATGTCTGGTGGCTATCAACATACTATGTGGGATATACCCCTTTGCTAAGGATTGTTAGCTAAGGAAGAACTTAAAGGGACATCTACATTCAAATTACGTAAGCTATATTCACTTTTCATATGTAACTACTAGTTGTTGTTACAACTTTTTATTTACAACGTATACTCTTAAAGAACCTGAGTTATATTGCCTCTGATATGCAACTATTAGTTGTCACTACAACTCATATTTACCACGTGCTTGACATAAGTATAAAATGCTTACAGTCCCTGTCCTAATTTGTTGAACATGTTCTCGCTAACATTTCTATGCTAAGCGTTGTGGCCTAATACATCCCCATATGTATAAGTGATATGATGTAGAGAACCCCCAAACTCCTGTTTGTGTGGAGTGACACCTGGGGTCCCGTACTAATAATAACTTGCATATAGAGGTGTATTGGAATCTCCAAAGTATATATATATATATATATATATATATATATATATATATATATATATATATATATATATATATTTATATATTTTAAACCAGGGGTCTCAAACTCAAATTATCTGGGGGCCACTGGAGGTATAAGCTGGGTGAGGCTGGGCCGCATCAAGTATTGGACCAAAATTTTAAAATGTACAACTGATGCAATCTTAATAATAGTTTGCCGCCAGTGTGTTCTGCCAGTGTGCCCATCAATTGCTGCCAGTTTGCCCATCAATTGCCGCCAGTGTGACCATCAAACGCAGCCACTGTGCCATCAAACACAGCCACCTTGATGGGCACAGCTGAGTGGCTGCGTTTGATGGGCACAGTGGCTGCGTGTGATGGGCACAGTGGCTGCGTTTGATGGGCACAGTGGCTGCGTGTGATGGGCACAGTGACTGCGTTTGATGGGCACAGTGACTGCGTTTGATGGGCACAGTGGCTGCGTTTGATGGGCACAGTGGCTGCGTGTGATGGGCACAGTGGCTGCGTGTGATGGGCACAGTGGCTGCGTGTGATGGGCACAGTGGCTGCGTTTGATGGGCACAGTGACTGCGTTTGATGGGCACAGTGGCTGCGTGATGGGCACAGTGGCTGCGTTTGATGGGCACAGTGACTGCGTTTGATGGGCACAGTGGCTGCGTGTGATGGGCACAGTGACTGCGTTTGATGTGCACAGTGACTGCGTTTGATGGGCACAGTGGCTGCGTTTGATGGGCACAGTGGCTGCGTTTGATGGGCACAGTGGCTGCGTGTGATGGGCACAGTGGCTGCGTGTGATGGGCACAGTGGCTGCGTTTGATGGGCACAGTGGCTGCGTTTGATGGGCACAGTGGCTGCGTTTGATGGGCACAGTGGCTGCGTTTGATGGGCACAGTGGCTGCGTGTGATGCGCACAGTGGCTGCGTGTGACGGCACAGTGAGGCTGCAATTAAGGTTTTTTTTGTATGCAGACAAGGAAGGCAAGCTTAAAATAACACAAAAAAAAAATAATTCTGACATTTTTTTTAATTAAAAATATGATGGTCACCTCAGTCCAATCCCCCCTCCCCCCCCTCCCCAATACAGACTAATTTAAGTTGTCTCTTACTTTTTTTATAGTTCACTTCTTCTTCTGTTGCAGACAGTCCACTCCACACACTCCACTCCAGACAGTAGCAGGCTGAGGCAGGCAGCAGGCTCCTCGTGTCTTGTCCTCCTTTGTTTTTTTTTTTTTTCCAGACACAGCTCCACGCGAGTCCTCCCTTCCTCTCTGCCTCAGTCACCTTTCACCCCCGGCGTGACGTCACGCGGTGACGGCGCACGTCGGGAATATACCAGCTTTCATGGGGGGGGCGAGAGGCAACGCAAAGAATGAAAGGGAGCCAGGACCAGGACAGAGGAGCGCAGTCGGCACACAGTGTGCCACAGCCGCTGCCTGCGCTGTCTGTCACTCAGTGAAAGTGAGTGACAGACAATCCAACTGATCTGGCGGCCGCGGCTGATTGCGCTCCCCCCCCTGTTAGACTTGGTAGCGCCAGGGTCACTCGCCCCTCCCGCCCCTGCCTTGTACCGGCCCTGCTGCATGCGCTGCAAAGTATGACACTGTCCGGGGGAAGGGCTTGACAGTGGGCCCCAAAATCTTGGTCTGCGGGCCGCAACTGGCCCGCGGGCCGGGAGTTTGAGACCCCTGTTTTAAACGCTAAGCTCTGGTCGCATGTCCATCCTTAGTAGCTCAACGCTTTTCTTTATGTGACAGCGAGATGATGTATAGATCCCCCAAACTCCTGTTTGTGAGGAGTGACACCTGGGGCCCAATACTGAGTAGTCACATATAGAAGCGCATTGAAATCCTTGCTAACAGCAGTTGTGGTTCACTCCATTCACCAGTGCTGTTACACTGACAGGACGTCAATTTTGTTGGGTACAGCGCTGCACGACCGCGCAGTTGTCAGTTAAAGCGTCGCAGTGCCGAATCGCGAAAAGTCCTGTGGTCAGGAAGGGGGTAAATTCTTCTGGGGCTGAAGTGGTTAAGTACCCTCTGCAATATACAGTCCTACTGCCATCTGTGAGCTCAGCTTTTCAACTAGATTTCTAGTGCAGGTTTGTAAGTTAAAGGAAAAAGTCTGTCATGTTATGCAATAGATAACACACAATTCCTTTTTTTATTATATCTATACAGTGTTTTCGGCTAGATGTTCCTAGGCAGTAAAATGCAGACTTTTGGGGCATATATTTTATTTATTGTCCTTGCACTGCAACCATGACAGATGGTGAAATAGGTAACCGGCACAAGGAAATCATATCTTCAGGCGGGCACAGCAAGACCAAAGTGAGAAAAAAAAAAAAACATTCATTGCGGTTTTTTTTTATGTATGCAGGAACACAAATCAAAAAGGAAAAGAAATTTGAATTTCAAAGTTGATTGTCACCGGAAATGAAAGAACAATTTATTATCAGCCCCTATAAACAATAATTAGATGTTTCGGGGGAATATATTATTCTTGCTCTCGCTGTTCTGTGTCATCAGATTGTGGCAGACTCTCAATGAGCTGGGAAATGATTTTGCTGCCGTTTTAATTGGAAGATTCCCTTTGATTACTTTGTGGTCTCTTATAATAACCGGCGACTTATTAGCTGATGGAGTTCCCTTTTAATAGCGGGTGATTTTCAGCTGTTGTATCTTTTCTATCTTCCAACAGGATATTGCTTCTCAGAAGTTCTCCATGCCCTCGCCGGTCCGCACGGTAATCGCGGCTGACTTTGATAACGATCAGGAGCTGGAAGTCTTTTTCAATAATATCGCCTACAGGGGTTCTTCAGCAAACCGAATGTTCAGGTAATGTGGCAGCCTTCCCCCCCAAAAAAATAATGTGGGGGGTGCTCAGGTTTATATGGGGCTCTAGAGGGACTTTTTAAAAAGAAAAAGATAACATTTATTTACTTGGTTATAGAGTCTCATTACCAGGGATTCTTAGATATTGAGTACAGGTAAAAATCCCACCCCTAAGTAATCCATTGTCTCCACCCCCTATCCTCCTCCAATCACTGTCCCTCCTCTTTATCTCCCTATCCACCTCTGAGCATAGTCCCTTGTCTCCACCTCCAACCCACCCCTGAGCACCGTCCTTTGTCTCCACCACCCTACCCAACTCAGAGCACCATCCCTTGTTTTCACCTCCTATCCACTTTCAAGCACCATCCCTTGTCTTTATCTCGCTACCCACTTCTGAGCACCATCCTCTTTCTTTATCTCCCTACCCACCTCCAAGCCCAGTCCCTTGTCTCCACCTCTTACCCACTCCCAAGCACTGTCTCTTGTCTTTATCTCCCTACCCACCTTCGAGCCCTGTCCCTTGTCTTCATCTCCCTACTTACGTCCAAGGACAATCCCTTGTCTTTATCTCCCTACCCACCTCCAGGCACCATTCTTTGTCTTTATCTCCATACCCACCTCCAAGCACAGTCCCTTGTCTCCACTTGTCTTGTTTTCATCTCCTACCCACTTCCAAGCACCATCCCTTGTCTTTATCTCGCTACACACTTCTGAGCACCATCCTCTTTCTTTATCTCCCTACCCACCTCCAAGCCCAGTCCCTTGTCTCCACCTCCTACCCACTCCCAAGCACTGTCTCTTGTCTTTATCTCCCTACCCACCTTCGAGCCCTGTCCCTTGTCTTCATCTCCCTACTTACATCCAAGGACAATCCCTTGTCTTTATCTCCCTACCCACCTCCAGGCACCATCCTTTGTCTTTATCTCCATACCCACCTCCAAGCACAGTCCCTTGTCTCCACTTGTCTTTATCTCCCTACCCACCTCCTAACACCATCCCCTGTCTTTAACTCCCTACCCACCTCCGAGCACCATCCCCTGTCTTTAACTCCCTACCCATCTCCGAGCACCATTCCCTGTCTTTATCTCCCTATCCACCTCTGAGCACCATCCCTTGTCTCCACCTCCTACCCACTTCCGAGCACCATCCCTTGTCTTTATCTCCCTACCCACCTCTGTGCCTCATCCTTTGTCTTTATCTCCCTAACCACCTCCCAGCACCATCCCATGTCTTTATCTCCCTATTCACCTCTGAGCATTGTCCCTTGTCTACCCACTTCCAAGCACCACCCTTGTCTCCATCTCTTTAACCTCCTCCCAGTACCAACACTGTAAGAGAATACAGAACCAAGAATCATTTTTGCTGCCGATTAATTTGTATGGAACTTGTTAATGATAACAATAAAGGCAGTAAAATAGATCCCCTGCAGCCAGCAACAACAATATGAGGCCCCTCTCTAGGTGCGGTCTATCATGTGACCCTATGATAGGAGGCCACTCCATAGATGCTCTCTATCATGTGACTCAACAATACAACCTCTGATCACGTCCCTTGTCTTTATCTCCCTATCCAACTCCGAGCACCATCCCTTGTCTTTATCTCCCTACCCACCTCCGAGCACCATCCCCTGTCTTTATCTCCCTACCCACCTCCGAGCACCATCCCCTGTCTTTATCTCCATATCCACCTCCGAGCACTGTCCCTTGTCTTCACCTCCTACCCACTTCCGAGCACCGTCCCTTGTCTTTGGTCTTTGTCTCAATGGTCAGTCCGCCCCTGCTCCCTACCCACCTCCGATCACCATCCCCGTCTTTATATCCCTAGTCCCTACCCACCTCTGAGCACCATCCCTTGTCATCACCCCCTACCCACTTCTGAGCACCATCCCTTGTCATCACCCCCTACCCACTTCTGAGCACCACCCTTGTCTCCATCTCGTTACCCTCGTTACTGCCCTTGTAGGAGAATACAGAACCAAGAATCAATTTTTCTGTAAAGTAATTTGTATGGAATTTGTTAATAAGAACAACAAAGGCAGTAAATTAGAAGTCCTGCAGCCAGCAACAACATAATAAGGTCCCTCTATACTGTAGATGCTGTCTATCATGTGCCCCAACAATGTAACCTCTGAGCACCGTCCCTTGTCTTTATCACCCTACCCAACTCTGAGCACCGTCCCTTGTCTTTATCACCCTACCCAACTCTGAACACCATCCTTTGTCTTTATCACCCTACCCAACTCTGAGCACCATCCCTTGTCTTTATCTCCCTACCCAACTCCGAGCACCCTCCCTTGTCTTTATCTCCCTACCCAACTCTGAGCACCATCCCTTGTCTTTATCTCCCTACCCAACTCTGAGCACCATCCTTTGTCTTTATCTCCCTACCCAACTCTGAGCACCATCCTTTGTCTTTATCTCCCTACCCAACTCTGAGCACCCTCCCTTGTCTTCATCTCCCTACCCAACCTGAGCACCCTCCCTTGTCTTTATCTCCCTACCCAACTCTGAGCACCATCCCTTGTCTTTATCTCCCTACCCAACTCTGAGCACCATCCCTTGTCTTTATCTCCCTACCCAACTCTGAGCACCATCCCTTGTCTTTATCTCCCTACCCAACTCCGAGCACCATCCCTTGTCTTTATCTCCCTACCCAACTCCGAGCACCATCCCTTGTCTTTATCTCCCTACCCAACTCTGAGCACCCTCCCTTGTCTTTATCTCCCTACCCAACTCTGAGCACCCTCCCTTGTCTTTATCTCCCTACCCAACTCTGAGCACCATCCCTTGTCTTTATCTCCCTACCCAACTCTGAGCACCATCCCTTGTCTTTATCTCCCTACCCAACTCTGAGCACCATCCCTTGTCTTTATCTCCCTACCCAACTCTGAGCACCATCCCTTGTCTTTATCTCCCTACCCAACTCTGAGCACCATCCCTTGTCTTTATCTCCCTACCCAACTCTGAGCACCATCCCTTGTCTTTATCTCCCTACCCAACTCCGAGCACCATCCCTTGTCTTTATCTCCCTACCCAACTCTGAGCACCCTCCCTTGTCTCCATCTCTTTACCCTCCTCCCAGTACAAACCCTGTAAGAGAATACAGAACCAATAATAATTTTTGCTGCAAAGTAATTAGTATGGAATTTGTTAATGACAACTTCAAAGGCATTTGTGCATTTGTCGGGAACACCTGAACATCCTAAAGTAGTGTCTAATTCATCATCTCTTCCCTGGTGTCCTTACCCTTCAGGGGCTGGTCCAGGTGACTAGGTAGGAAAGTCCTGGTCAGGACTCGGGAGGACAGACTCGCTTTAAATTCCTCCGCCATGTTTGAGCAGTGACGGTTCGGTACTTATGGGGCCCCACGAGAGGGATAGATCCTGAGCACTGTAGTTCTCATAGAACATGCCCTTTAAGTCAGGACAGCTTTTACAGATGGAAATGTCTGAAGTCATCACTTTAGAGTCGCACAATTGCCGAATGTGATATGGGATGAATCTTCCTCAGAAAATGTGAAAAATATGGCCGTGTAAAGATAAAAAATGTAATTTCAGATGCGTTATCTGCTGTCATTTTTTTTTCCTTTTAACCTCTTCATGACAGCGCAGAGTCGGCCTCTATCATGGTGGAACACTCGGATCTGACATGACATAAATCCAAGTCTCCTTTCTTCTTATATTTACTGGGGAGCACCCGGGGCTCCTAATCATACCACTGCGAGTGTCCTAATGTAACTCCTAAAGTCTGTACGCTGCCACCACTCACCTCTTTTGCTAGTATTCGCCTTATTATTATCCATGATTTTTATAGCGCCAACAGTTTGCGCAGCACTTTGCATTAACCATTTAAGGACCAGGCCTTTTCTGGCAATTTTGTAAACATCTGTATTTTTTGCTATTAAATTACTTAGGACCCCCAAACTTTTTATATATATATATATATATATATAATTTTTTTTTTTTAGCAGAGACCCTAGCCTCTTAAGGACCGCCTACTGTACATTTACGTCAGCAGAATGGCACGGCTGGGCACATCAACGTATATATACATTGGTTCTAGTACCCAGCCGTGGGTCACAGGCGCACGCCCGCAGCGCGCGCCCGTGACCCGGTCCGAAGCTCCGTGACCGCGGGAGTCGCGGACCCGATCGCTGCTGGAGTGCGGCGATCGGTCCCCGGAGCTGAAGAATGGGAGAGCCGTGTGTAAACATGGCTTCCCCGTGCTTCACTGTGGCCGCAGCATCAATCACGTCATCCCTGTTATAGGGGGACGCGATCGATGATGTCACACCTACAGCCACACCCCCCTACAGTTGTAAACACACGCAGGGAACACTCAAATCCTACAATGCCCCTTGTGGTTAACTCCCAAACTGCAACTGTCATTTTCACAGTAAACAATGCAATTTAAATGCATTTTTTGCTGTGAAAATGACAATTGTCCCAAAAATGTGTCAAAATTGTCCGAAGTGTCCGCCATAATGTCGCAGTCACGAAAAAAATCGCTGATCGCCGCTATTAGTAGTAAAAAAAATAATAATTAATAAAAATGCAATAAAACTATCCCTTATTTTGTAAACGCTATAAATTTTGCAAAAACCAACGCTTATTGCGATTTTTTTTTTACCAAAAATAGGTAGAAGAATACGTATCGCCTAAACTGAGGGAAAAAAAAATTATATATATTTTGGGGGGATATTTATTATAGCAAAAAGTAAAAAATATTGCATTTTTTTCAAAATTGTCGCTCTATTTTTGTTTATAGCGCAAAAAATAAAAACCGCAGAGGTGATCAAATACCACCAAAAGAAAGCTCTATTTGTGGGGGAAAAAAGGACGTCAATTTTGTTTGGGAGCCACGTCGCACGACCGTGCAATTGTCAGTTAAAACGACGCAGTGCCGAATCGCAAAAAGGGGCAAGGTCCTTTACCTGCATTTTGGTCCGGGTCTTAAGTGGCTAGAGAATAAAATGGGGATCATTGCAATTTGTTATGTCACACGGTATTTGCACAGCGATTTTTTTTTAACGCAATTTTTGCTGTTAAATTACTTAGGATCCCCAAACAACATACTGTATATATATATTTTTTTTTTCTTTAGCAGAGACCCTAGAGAATAAAATGGGGATTATTGCCAATTTGTTATGTCACACAGTATCTGCGCAGTGTTTTTTTAAATACAATTTTTTCTACTAAATTACTTAGGACCCCAAACATATATATATTAGCAGAGACCCTAAAGAATAAAATGGGGATTATTGCTATTTGTTATGTCACACGGTATCAACGTTATATATATACAGTATGTGCCACTTTGTGTTGGTCTATTGCCGCGTACACACGACCATTTTTAATGGTCTAGAAAAAAACAATTTATTTTTTAACCCGATTATTGTTAAGCCGGCCTTGCCTACACACGATCGTGGAAAAAAAATGCTCTAGCAAAGCGCGGTGACGTACAACACGGCGGCACTATAAACGGGAAGTTCCATTCGGATGGCGCCACCCTTGGGGCTGCTTTTGCTGATTTCCTTTTAGTAAAAGACGATTCGCGCTCTTCTGTCTGTTACAGCGTGATGAATGTGCTTACTGAATTACGAACGCTAGTTTTACCAGAACGGGCGCTCCCGTCTCATAACTTTGCTTCTGAGCATGCGCGTTTTTTTCACGTCGTTAAAGCCCACACACGACCGTTAAAAAACGTTAACGTTAAAAACAACGTGAAAATTTAGAGCATGTTCTAAATTTTTAATGGCCATTTTTTACGTTGTGAAAAATGCTCTGGAGCCCACACACGATTAATTACATTTACTTATTATTTACAGTGCCTTGAAAAAGTATTCACACCCCTTGAAATTTCCGATATTTTCTCATGTTACAACCAAAAACTTAAATTTATTTTATTTGGATTTTATGAGAAATGCTGCGTACACACACCCGTTTTTCGGGTTGTAAAAAATGACATTTATTTTCGTTATTTTTTACAACCCGAAAAACGGGTGCGTGTACGCAGCATTTCTCATAAAATCCAAATAAAATAAATTTAAGTTTTTGGTTGTAACATGAGAAAATATCGGAAATTTCAAGGGGTGTGAATACTTTTTGAAGGCACTGTAAATAATAAATAAATGTAATTAATGAACTGAACTCGTTATTAATGAAAGAAATGCGTTGAAGGATTCACCAAAAAGTTTAAAAAAAAACCCCACAAACACTTCAATCCTCCTCTTGGTATTCCGTTGTTCTGTCACCTCAATTATTATGATGGGATTTCATTCTCACATTAGACAAATGTGCCGAGCTCGGTCCCCGGGGGACGGCTCCATGGGAAAGCAATGAAACCTCCGAGTATTTTTAGATTATTACAAAAAGAAAGAAAAAAAAAAAAACGCGGCACAAAACCTCTCCCTGCCTCTTCCTGACCGATCTTCTGACTCTTTCAGATGCGAATTGGACGTCTTTTTCTTTTACGAGTTTTACTTATAACTTCTTTCCTTTTTGATCCGCGGCTCGGGTTCACCGCGGAAATCACGTATTACTTCTTCCCCATTTCACGCAAATGAACAGCCTGAGGCCCCATACACACGAGCGGAGATGTCTGCTGAAACGGTCCATCGGACCGTTTTCAGCGGACATATCCCCTCGTGTGTACGCGGCCTGAAGGGGACTCAATCACCGCACCGCGCTAAATGTTCCAGAGGTTGGAAGTCGCGAGATGCCTCGTTTTTTTTTTTTTTTTTTAATTGTTTGACAAGTGTAGGCGACGTCCCCGGTGAGAGGCGGAGAGCGGGATAAAAATACGACGGGAGAAGTTTTTCGACACAGAGATTATCATGTTAACCTCTTGCTACCCACATAAAGCGCACAAGGGCCTCTCTCCTTTTTAGGTGGGAGAACTCGCACAATTGGTGGGGACTAAATACCGTATTTATTGGGGTATTGCGCGCTCCCGCGTATAGCGCCCATCCCTAAAGTTGCCCCGAAGTTCCTGTAAAAAAAATGTTGTAACATTTTATTACTTACAGTTTTGGTGTCTTGCCCGTCGTCCATTGTCCGGTCCGCCGCCCGTCTGCGGCCTCGGTGGTGTGCTCCCGCCTTCTCCAGCGCTGTCTCGAGTCGAATCCCCGCATCCTGCGCTCAGTTTGAACGCCTCCACCGACATATACTGAGCGCAGTACACTCGGGTACATTCGGCAAGGCTCGGCTTCGCTCGTGGCGTTTATGCGTAAGCACGAGCAAAGCCGAGCCTGGCCGAATGTACCCGAGTGTACTGCACTCGGTATATGTCGGCGGAGGCGTTCAAACTGAGCGTGGGAAGCGGGGATTCGACTCGAAACAGCGGCTCACTTCAAACTGAAGCGGGGATCGGCGTATATCGCGCACCCGCGATTTTCCCCTTATTTTAAAGCGGGGTTCCACCCAAAAATGGAACTTCCGCTTAATCCACTCCCCTCCCCCTTACATGCCACATTTGGCATGTCATTTTTTGGGAGGGGGAGTGGGGGCTTCAGTAGGAGTGGGACTTCCTTACTGCAGCCCCTCCCGTAGGGACTTCCTTACTGCCTTACTGCAGCCCCTCCCGTAGGCGATCGTCTAGGACAGGGGTCTCCAAACTACGGCCCAAGGGCCAAATGCGGCCCTTTTCTAGCCTTTATCCGGCCCTCAGGGCTTTATTCCTCCCACTGATATAAGTCACTATTCTTCCAAATGACTCCAACAAGGACTTTTTTTTCCCCACCAATACCAATGAGGAGATACAATTACTCCTACTAATAGGGGCACTACTCCTTATCTTACTGATCGCAAACTATGTTGCCTATATTTATTCTCACCAATGCTGGGCCCGGGGCTTTTTCTGCCCCCGCTGGCCACAATCTGGCCCTCCTTAAGGCTGAAGAACAATAAACCGGCCCTTTGTTTGAAAAGTTTGGAGACCCCTGGTCTAGGACACTGACAGGTCCTAGACGATCGCCTGTCCAATCAGCGGCAGGCCGCGCGCGCATGCGCAGTGCGACTCGCGCATGTGCAGTGGGTGCCCGGCCGTGAAGCCGAAGGCAGTCACGGCTGGGTGCCCACAGTCGAAGTGAAGACGCCGGCCGGGGAGGGGGGAGAGGAGCGGAGCCCCGGCCGGCACGTCGCTGGAACGTGGAGCAGGTAAGTGTCTGTTTATTAAAAGCCAGCAGCTACACTTTTTGTAGCTGCTGACTTTTATAAACATTACATTTGGGTGGAACACCCCTTTAAGGGGGGAAAAAGTGCGCGGTATACGCCGATAAATACGGTACTTGAAAAGTGTGGGGGGGGGAATTTGTATGGAGCCCCCCGGAGTCAATACTTTGTAGAACCCCTTTCTCTACAAGTCTTTTTGGGGGTGTCTACCAGCTTTGCACATCTAGAGAGGGACATTTCTGCCCATTCTTCTTCTTTGTAAAATATCTCTGTCTCTGTCAGATTGGATGGAGAGCGTCTGTGATCAGCAATTTTCAAGTCTTGCCACAGATTCTCAATGGGATTTAGGTCTGGACCGTGACTGGGCCATTCTGAAGCCCCATACACACTAAAGAACCGCCGTTCTTTTGAATGGCCCGAACGGGGTGACGTCGTTGACTACGACGAGCATGCGCTCGTCACATTCGATGCCATTGCCGCCATCTTGCTTCACCCTACCTATGCCTTGGAAGTAATTTCGAGCATGCGTGGATTTCCACGGAGAGGTAAGTATACACACGCTCAGGTTTCTTGGCGGGAAAACACTGCCGAGAATCTCACAACGAGAAAATAGGGAGCAGGTTTTCTTGACGAGAAACCTCAAAGCCTTGTACACACGAACGGTGTATTCGGCAAGAAAGCTCTGCCAGCGTGCCGTGGGCACGAGGCTTAACAGGTTTTCTTCTAAGATTGTCCTGTATTTGTCTCCATCCATCTTCCCATCAACTCTGAGCAGCTTCCATGTCCCTGATAAAGAAAAAGATCCCCACCACATGATGCTGCCACCACCATGTTTCACAGTGGGGATGGTGTGTTCAGGGTGATGTGCAGCGTTAGTTTTCCCCCCACACATAGCGTTTTGCTTTGAGGCCAAAAAGTATAAATTTGGTCTCATCTGACCAGAGCACCTTCTTCCACATGTTTGCTGTGTCCCCTCCCCCACATGGCTTCTCACAAACTGCAAACAGGACTTCTTATGTCTTTCTTCTTGTCACTCTTCCATAAAGGGCAGATTTGTGGAGAGCACAACTAATAGTTGTCCTGTGGACAGATTCTCCCCCCTGAGCTGTGGATCTCCTGTGCAGCTCCTCCAGAGTTACCATGGGCCTCTTGGCTGCTTCTCTGATGAATGCTCTCCTTGCCCGGCCCGGTCAGTTTAGGTGGACGGCCATGTCTTGGTAGGTTTGCAGTTGTGCCATACTCTTTCCATTTTCCAAAGATGGATTGAACAGAAGCTCCGTGAGATGTTTAAAGCTTGGGAGATTTTTTTATAACAATAACCCTGCTTTATATTTCTCCACAACTTTATCCCTGACCTGTCTGGTGTGTTCCTTTCTGGATCCCCCCCCCCCCAAAAGAAAAAATATACCACCAGCCGCCACTGATTATTTGGTGGTTATTTGCATTACTGTTACTTTTCTGTCATCTCAAACCTGCCCATTCACCTCTGGCCTCTGAAATCAACAAGGCATTTTCCGACAGACACTGGATAGTTTCTCTTTTACCCACCATTCTCTGTAAACCCGAGAGATGGTTGTGTGTGAATATCCCAGTAGATCATCAGTTTTTGAAATACCCAGACCAGCCCGTCTGGCACCAACAACCATGCCACATTCAAAGTCACTTAAATCCCCTCTCTTCCCCATTCTGATGCTCGATTTGAACTTGTC
This sequence comes from Rana kukunoris, assembly GCA_029574335.1. Lineage (NCBI taxonomy): Eukaryota > Metazoa > Chordata > Amphibia > Anura > Ranidae > Rana > Rana kukunoris. The sequence continues at coordinate 11,027,750 of CM056056.1, forward strand.
TAAATGCATTGAGTTGCTGCCGTGTGATTAAAAGAAAACATAAATTGCAGCCTCGCTGTGCCCATCAATTGTCGCCACAGGTGTGTTCCAGCAACCGCCACCAAAATAGAGATAACTCCACCCACAGTACAGGTAAAAGTCCCGGCCTAGGGAGGGTAAGCAGCGCGGGAGCTTGTGATAGGTAAGTGATTACCAATGGGAGTGATAATGGGGGTTAACTTTTACTTCCATGACCACCAATGTGGGAGGGGGCAATTTTAAGTGCTTTAACCACCAATACAAGAGTGGGAAGTGATTGCATTCCAATGTTGGGGGTTATTATTGCATCCAGTTATACCAATGTTAGGGGTTCTTATTAAGTCCACATATGCCAATGCTGGGGTTTATTATTGTGTTCAATGATTCCAAAGTTTGTGGTTCATTATTGTGTCCATTCACACCAGTACTGGGGGCATTATTGCATTCAATGATAACAATATTGGGGGTTATTATTGTATCCAATGATATCAATGTTAGGGGTTATTATTGTGTTCATTCACACCAATGTTGGGGGTTGTTATTGCGTCCATTCACATTGATGCTGGGGGTTATAATTGCATCCAATGATACCAATGTTGGGGGTTATTATTGTGCCCTATTCACACCAATGCTGGGGATATTATTGCATCCAAAAATACCAATGTTGGGAGTTATTACTGCGTCCATTCACACATATGTTGGGGGTTGTTATTGCGTCCATTCACATTGATGCTGGGGGTTATTATTGCATTCAATGATAACAATATTGGGGGCTATTACTGCATCCAATGATATCAATGTTAGGGGTTATTTTTTGTGCCCATTCACACCATTGTTGGGGGTTATTATTGCATCCAATGATACCAATGTTGGGGGGTTATTATTGCATTCACATCAATGTTGGGGGTTATTATTGCATCCAATGATACCAATGTTGGGGGGTTATTATTGCATCCAATGATACCAATGTTGGGGGGTTATTGCATCCAATGATACCAATGTTGGGGGTCATTAGTGCATCCAATGATACCAATGTTGGGGGGTTATTATTGCATTCACATCAATGTTGGGGGTTATTATTGCATCCAATGATACCAATGTTGGGGGTTATTATTGCATCCAATGATACCAATGCTGGGGGTTATTATTGTATCCAATGATATCAACGTTGGGGGTTATTTTTTGTGCCCATTCAGACCATTGTTGGGGGTTATTAATGCATCCAATGATACCAATGTTGGGGGTTATTATTGCATCCAATGATACCAATGTTGGGGGTCATTATTGCATCCAATGATACCAATGTTGGGGGTCATTATTGCATCCAATGATACCAATGTTGGGGGTTATTATTGCATCCAGTGATAACAATGTTGGGGGTTATTATTGCATCCAATGATACCAATGTTGGGGGTTATTACTGCATCCAGTGATAACAATATTGGGGGTTATTATTGCATCCAATGATACCAATGTTGGGGGTCATTATTGCATCCAATGATACCAATGTTGGGGGTCATTATTGCATCCAATGATACCAATGTTGGGGGGTTATTATTGCATCCAATGATACCAATGTTGGGGGGTTATTATTGCATCCAATGATACCAATGTTGGGGGTCATTAGTGCATCCAATGATACCAATGTTGGGGGGTTATTATTGCATTCACATCAATGTTGGGGGTTATTATTGCATCCAATGATACCAATGTTGGGGGTTATTATTGCATTCACATCAATGTTGGGGGTTATTATTGCATCCAATGATACCAATGTTGGGGGTTTTTATTGCATCCAGTGATAACAATGTTGGGGGTTATTATTGCATCCAATGATACCAATGTTGGGGGTTATTACTGCATCCAGTGATAACAATATTGGGGGTTATTATTGCATCCAATGATACCAATGTTGGGGGTCATTATTGCATCCAATGATACCAATGTTGGGGGTCATTACTGCATCCAATGATACCAATGTTGGGGGTTATTATTGCATCCAGTGATAACAATATTGGGGGTTATTATTGCGTCCACAGAAACCCATGCTGGGGTTTATTATTGTGCCCATTCACACCAATGCTGGGCGTTATTATTGCATCGAATGATACCATTATCGGGGGTTATTTTTAGACATGTGCCTTTGTTTTCGTTAGAATGCATTTTCGTCCGAAAATCTGTTTTTTTCGTTATCGTTTTAACAAACGATAACGAAAGTGCAAGAAACGAAAACCGAAAGATCCGACATAAAAAATGCTTTATTTTTGTTTTTGTTGCGGTAAAAATTTGATATAGAGAGATTCGACATTATAGGGAAAAGATTCGACATTATAGGGAAAAGATTCGACATTATAGGGAAAAGATTCGACATTATAGGGAAAAGATTCGACATCATAGGGAAAAGATTCGACATTATAGGGAAAAGATTCGACATTATAGGGAAAAGATTAGACATTATAGAGATTAGATTTCGATTTATGAGAAAATAGATCGACATTATTACTAGTCATACAACATTAGAATTCTTGTAGGAGGAATATTCGAACGGAAATGTACGATTCGACGTAAAGATTTGACGTTCCGTCGAATATTCTTTTGACCATTCGACAGAAATCAAGTATTATTGGATTTTCGGATGAAAGCTATTCCCCAACGAAAAACGAAATACGTCAAAACGATTTTCGGGAGTAACTAAATAAATTTATTTTCCAAATGAAAACGAAAAAACGAAACGAAATATTCCAGTCTGCACATGTCTAGTTATTTTTTCAATCACTGACACCAACGCTGGAGTTATTGTTGTCCAACTTCCTTCAGTGTGCATTGCAATATGCTTAAAAAAAATGCAGCAGGGCCAACATTTTTGGGTATTGATGTGCAAAAATGCACGGCTATTGTGTGGCCCTCTGGGGGTGGCGGGGGCCGCACTTGGGGCCCTGCTCTATTGTACTGCAGTTTTTGCTTGACTGTGATTTATGATTTTTGTTCCGGTTGGTTGCCGCTCATGGACATCTAATTACCGGATTGTCGTTTCCCAGCAACTAGTCAGGCTGCTCTTAAATATTGTTTGGTACATTGTCAAATGGAGGAAAATATAAAATGTATCCCGAGAACATTTTGGTACCGGGCTGTTTGGCTTTATTAACCACCTAACAACCGACGACGTCATGCCACGTCCTTGACTTTGTGCGGTGATATCTGAATGGTGGGTGCAGCCACAGGCGTCATTCATATTTTACCGTCTTCAGCCGGCGATTATGTGCAGGATAAGAATGATCAAAGTGGCAGTTCCGCCGCTTGATCGTTCTTATAGGCAGCGGAAGGGGACGTCCCCCCCCCCGGTGCTTCTCCCGGCTCTCCCGTGCCATCGGGGGCCCGGAGAGCATATCGGCTGGCGCTGGCTGGGAAGCATAAAGATGATTGGTGACCAGATGGTCACCAGTCATCTCTATGACCGTCGGAGGCCCGGGCGCGACGTGATGACGTCACGCCCGGGTAACCTGGAAGTAAACAAAGCCGCAATCACGGCTGTCGGCATGTGATCGGTGATTTTTTTTTCACAATCTCATGCTTGTAAGCCTGGAGGAGAGATGCGAGGTCTTATTGATGCCACATCTCTCCATAAAGAGGACCTGTCACACACATTCCTATTACAAGGGATGTTTACATTCCTTGTAATAGGAATAAAAGTGATAAAAAAATGAAGTAAAATAAAAATAAAATATATATATATTTTTTTTAAATGCCCCTGTCCCCGGTAACTCGCGCTCAGAAGCGAACACGCATGCAAGTCCCGCCCACATACGTAAACGCCGTTCAAACCCCACATGTGAGGTATCGTCGCGTGCGTTAGAGCGTGTGCAACAATTCTAGCACTAGACCTCCTCTGTAACTCGAAAATAGTAACCTGTAAAAAAAACTAATGCGTCGCTTTAATTTTTAAGGACCGAAGTTCGGCGCCATTCCATGAGTGTGCGCAATTTTAATGCGTGACATGTTAGGTATCTATATACTCGGCGCAACATCACAACATCATCTTTCACATTATACAAAAAAATTGGGCTAACTTTACTGTTTTGTTATTTTTTTAATTCATGAAGCCGTTTTTCCCCCCCAAAAAAAAGTTGCAATGTCCGCCATTTTATTCCCTAGGGTGTCTGCTAAAATATATATATATATATATATATATATATATATATATATATATATATATATTTATATATAATGTTTGGGGGTTTTGAGTAATTTTCTAGCAAAAAAAAATGAGTTTTACATGAAGGAGAGCAGTGCCAGAATAGGCGCGGTGGTCAAGTGGTTAAGGAACCGGTGACATTAGGACTATGTCTTATTTCCATTGCGTTCTTCCTGGCGGTAATGAAGTGCGGCGAAATCTGCTCCATTCCGTGTCTCTAATTGTCTCCACTTCCCGAAAAATTCCCTTTCCTCTGACACTAGAATTGACTCGCGGGTATTAAATTGTCACGAAACGTTCGGTCGCACTAAACTCGGCACGCGAAGGATAAAGGTCGGGATGCGTAATTGTGTTTTCTCTTTGCTCATCGGGGGGAAGTCTCTGTAGCATCAATGCCGTGTTTTGTGCGTCGTTGTGACCGGCCTTTGAATGTAGAGTTACGGCGAAGCCGCGTCTGCCTACAGCTGTGTACGGCACAAATTGGCACTTTCTGCTAATAGCATGGCTTGGCGGGCGCGGAATACAGAAAAGAACATTTGCAGGATTGTGGGAAGAAGCAAGTTCTCATTTTCTTTCTTGTAAACGGGGTGCCAACAGTCTGCGGCACTCGGCGAATTGTGGAGCGGCTTATGCGCCTTCTCTCTCCCCCCCCCCCCCCGTACTCAGAGACCCTTCTCTACACGTGTGATTGGCGTGCAGAATGGTAATCTCCTTCCTTCCTCTGTGAATGTCACAAGCTGCGTGCGCTTTTGTTTTATAAGGCCAGATTTATAATTCATGATTGTGGAATCATTCCGTGTCATAAACAATACGCCGGCAGCAAGACGGCGCTTTTCTGCTTAAATTTTTTTTTTTTTTATCCTATGTGTCCATTAGGAGATTTCCGGACGTACACAATATTGTCAAAAGTATTGGGACACCGGCCTTTACACGCACATGAACTTTAACCACTTAAGCCCCGGACCAATATTCTGCTAAATGCCCAAAGGCGTTTTTACAATTCGGCACTGCGTCGCTTTAACAGACAATTACGCAGTCGTGCGACGTGGCTTCCAAACGAAATTGGTGTCCTTTTTCCCCCCCTACAAATAGAGCTTTCTTTTGGTGGTATTTGATCACCTCTGCGGTTTTTATATGTTGCGCTATAAACAAAAATAGAGCGACAATTTTGAAAAAAATTCAATATTGTTTACTTTTTGCTATAATAAATATCCCCCAAAAACATATATACATTTTTTTTTCCTCAGTTTAGGCCGATACGTATTCTTCTACTTATTTTTGGTAAAAAAAAATTGCAAAAAGCGTTTATCGATTGGTTTGCGCAAAATTTATAGCATTTACAAAATAAGGGATAGTTTTATTGCATTTTTATAATTTTTTTTTTTACTACTAATGGCGCCGATCAGCGATTTTTTCGTGACTGCGACATTATGGCGGACACTTCGGAGAATTTTGACACATTTTTGGGACCATTGTCATTTTCACAGCAAAAAATGCATTTAAATTGCATTGTTTATTGTAAAAATGACAGTTGCAGTTTGGGAGTTAACCACAAGGGGCGCTGTAGGATTTGTGTGTGTTTACAACTGTAGGGCAGGGCTGTATCCTGGCCTAGGCCAACAAGGCCTAGGCCTAGGGCAGCAGGTTGCAGGGGGGCAGCACGGAAAGAGTCCCCGCCGGCTTGCGCTATTAGTGTAGCACTGTTGGTGTAGCACCAGTCTTATGGGGCGGACTGGGCAGAGAGGCAATGATCCCGCAACTGTAGGGGGGGGGGGGGGACAGAGCTTCTAGTTTTTACTGTCCTATCATCCTGGACCACAAATCTTCCTCACTGTGCTGCATATTTTCTGCTGTACCATTGGCATGGTTATATCTTTTTAGTTCTCTCCATAAAATTATCAGAATTTTGTGCCTAAAGTTGGATAGGGTAAGGGAAGGGCAGGTCTTTAACAAGGGGTGTGGCCTTGACAGGAAGGGGTGGGTCATATTTAAATTGGGGGTGCATGAGTTTAGTCAGGCCTAGGGCAGCACAAAACCTAAATACATCTCTGCTGTAGGGGGGCGTGGCTGTAGGTCTGACGTCATATCGATCGAGTCTCCCTGTAAAAGGGATCACTCGATCGATGCAGCCTCCACAGTGAAGCACGGGGAAGCCGTGTTTACATACGGCTCTCCCCACTCTTCAGCTCCGGGGAGCGATCGCAAGGGGGCGGCTAGAAACGAATAGCCGCGCCCTCGTCCCAGATTGCTCCCCGCGGGTTTCCGACCGCCGCATGTAGCGGGGGGTCCCGATCGGACCCCCGACCCGCGCAAAGGCAGGGACGTAAATTTACGTCCATCTGCCTTAACGTGCCCTTCTGTGGACGTATATGTACATGCGGCGGTCGGGAAGTGGGTAAGGACCGAGCCTCTTTCTGAGATTTGGTGTTTACAAATGAAAAAAAAACAGTGTTTTTTGCTAGAAAATTACCTAGAACCCTCAAACATTACTGTAACGGAACCCCAAATGGGACAGGCGTTAAAGCCGTTTAAGATATTCCATTCCCGAACCCAAGACAGCTACCGACACTCCACAGTCAGGCAAACGAACCCCAAAGGGGAGACACACAGCTCTGTTTGAGGTTCAACACGAATAGACCTTTTATTGAGAAAATCAGGCTCTTATATTCAGTTAGGATCCTGCAGTAACCAAAATGAACAATGACTCAACTCCCCCCTCAACATGACACAATGGTTCCTAACGAGCCTCCAATACACATCTTTTAGTAGACAGGCATTCAGACTCCGGCTCTGACCTAATTTACATGAGCTAATTAACTACAGCTGATGATGGTTTATACACCTGACCTTTAGGCTGTCTGTTAACTCACAATACACATTTATCATCAATAGATCTTCACACAATACAGGGTCAATTAGCACAACACAATGAAAGATCCTTAGAAGCCATCCTAGATTAATTTACATCACAGTAGCAGACTTAATTACCACAGCAAGCTTTATAGCTTTATAGTACACAACAGCCAACACACAATATATATACAATATATATACCACATTAAATCTGACTAGAACAGACCATAGTGGGGTTCTCATTCAACCTGTGCCCCTATTAGAGACACAGGGTGATCTCCACATAAGAGGCATTGGGGAGCTTCTGGTTCCCACGGGCCATTCCGTTACAATTACTGTATTTACTCTAGTATAAGCTGAGGTACCTAATTTTACCACAAAAAATGGGAAAACGTTTTGACTCGAGTATAAGCCTAGGGTGAGAATGCAGCAGGTCCTGTAAGCAGGAAAAAAAGTCAACAATGCCCATTTGCAGCTAGACTGTGCCCATTTGCACACCTTACTGTGCCCAACATCACTGTGCCCATTGCAACATCTCTGTGCCCAGCATCACTGTGCCTATTGCAACCTCACTGTGCCCATTGCAACCTCACTGTGCCCAACATCACTGTGCCCATTGCAACATCACTGTGCACAGCATCACTGTGCCCATTGCAACTTCACTGTGCACAGCATCACTGTGCCCAACCTCACTGTGCCCATTGCAACTTCACTGTGCCCAGCATCACTGTGCCCAACATCAGTGTGCCCATTGCAACATTACTGTGCCCATTGCAACCTCACTGAGCCCAGCATCACTGTGCCCATTGCAACCTCACTGAGCCCAGCATCCCTGTGCCCATTGCAACCTCACTGTGCGCCACTCACCTGGAGGTAGGGTGACCACATTTCCAAGCTACCATTCAAGGACACCCCCCTTCCCAAAAATCAGCTTGTGCTGTAACGAATCACAGCACAGTGATTGGACACAAGAGGCGGGATTTATGATTTCTCCAATCACAAGCAGGGGGCGGGGACTGTGCTCCTCCAGGCATTCCCAGCCAGGACAAGTACTGTCAGTGAGTAAAGCGGTGATGTGGCGTCCTTTTTTGGGGGCATCAGATCGGCCCGGGGGGGGGGGGGGGTGTCAGTTTAATTCCGGGTGACTGTGTTGTCCTGGAATGAAGGTACCCGGGACAGACCTGCAAAATGCGGGACTGTCCCGGGCAATCCGGGACATGTGGTCACCCTACCTGGAGGATGCAAGCCTGAGTGCAGAAGCCAGGAAAGGAGGGATGCAGCGCTGGTGAAGAGGCCAGGAGTACAAAGATGACTGCTGGAGCCCGAGACTAGTCCAAAGCCGTGAACTGGATTTAGGGCTGCCGCCGTGAGGGAGGGCACCACTCTGTTCAGACCCCCGCCCAGTCAGAAGCCCATGGAGCAGGATCTGCAAGCGGTGAGGGAGCCAAACACCAGGGAGGCCGTGTGTGTGTAAAGAAAATATCCGGGCAGTCTGCCAAGTTTTTAACAACATGAAACATTGTAACCAACTTCCTTCTTAGATTAAATTTCTGTGTGTAAATGCAGAAAGTTTAACCACTTAAATTATTTTTCTGGCACTTGTTTCTTAAGTTAAAATCAATATTTTGTGTTAGAAAATTACTTGGAACCCCCAAATGTTATATATATTTTAGCAGAGACCCTAGGGAATAAAATGGCAATCGCTGCAATATTTTATGTCACAATATATTTGCCCAGCGGTCTTTCAAATGCAATTTTTGGGGAAAAAATACACTTCAATGAATATAAAAAACAAACAGTAAATTTAGCCCATTTTTTTTGTTTTAATGTGAAAGATGATGTTACGCAACGAGAATCGTGATCTATCTCCTAAGCAAAAAAATTGTGATTCTCATTTTAGCCAGAATCGTGCAGCGCTACACCCTAGGGAATAAAATGGCGGTCGTTGCAATACTTTCTGTCACACTGTATTTGCGCAGCGGTCTTACAAGTGCACCTTTTTTTAATATAAAAATAAGACAACAGTAAAGTTAGCCCATTTTTTTTATATTGTAAAAGATAATGTTACCCAACCTGTCACGCTTCAAAATTACTTAGAACCCCAAACATTATATATATATATATATTTTCTAACACCCTAGAGCAGGGGTCTCCAAACTGTGGCCCGAGGGCCAGATGTGGCCCTTTTCTAGCCTTTATCTGGCCCTTGGGGCACAATTCCTCCCACTGACATGAGGCACTATTCCTCCCATTGACACCAAGAATGGGGCACTATATTAGCCACTGATACCAATGATGGGATACTATTCCTCCTACTAATAGGGGGAATACTCCTCTTCCTATTGACCACCAACCCTGAGGCCATATATGTTGTCACTGATCCCGGGCCCGTGACTTTCTCTTCCCTTGCTGGCCCCAATCCGGCCCTCCTAAAGTCTGAAGGGCACTAAAGTGGCCCTTTGTTTGAAAAGTTTGGAGACCCCTGCCCTAGAGAATAAAATGGCGGTCGTTTCTATACTTTTTGTCACACCGTATTTGAGCAGCGGTCTCACGAGCGCACTTTTTTTGGGTAAAAAAAAATTCACTTTTTTTTTAATCAAAAAATAAGACAACAGCCCAATTTGTTTTTTATATTGTGAAAGATAAGGTTACGCCGAGTAAATTGATACCCAACATGTCACGCTTCAAAATTGCCCCCGCTGTTGGAATGGCGACAAACTTTTACCCTTAAAAATCTCCACGTTTTAAAAAATTCTACAAGTTGCATATTTTGAGCTACAGAGGAGATCTAGGGCTAGAATTATTGCTCTCGCTCTACCGATCGCGGAGATACCTCACATGTGGGGTTTGAACGCTGTTTTATATGCGGGAGCGACTTATGTATGTCCATGCTGACCCGTCTCCACAGCCATAAGCCCCTACGACGCTGTTTCTCAACTCCAGTCCTCAAGGCCCCCCAACAGGTCAGGTTTTCAGGATTTCCATTATTTTGCACAGGTGATTTGATCAGTTTCACTGCCTTAGTAATTCCCACAGCCTTTTCATCTGAGGGAAATCCTGAAAACTTGACCTGTTGGGGGGACTTGAGGACTGGAGTTGAGAAACACTGCCCTACGATGAGCACATGAGCATCAGAACTTGACTACGGAGTAATGGAAGAAGGTGGCCTTCTGACATTTCTTAAAGGGGTTGTAAAGGTAATAAATGTTTTTTCCCTAAATATCTTCCTTTACCTCAGTGCAGTCCTCCTTCACTTACCTCATCCTTTCATTTTGCTTTTAAATGTCCTTATTTCTTCTGAGAAATCCTCACTTCCTGTTCTTCTGTCTGTAACTCCACACAGTAATGCCCTGGTGTGGAGTGTCGTGCTCGCCCCCTCCCTTGGACTACAGGAGAGTCAGGACACTCTCTACTTTGCAGATAGAGAAAGGAGCTGTGTATTAGCGGACGTCCTGACTCTCCCGTAGTCCAGGGGAGGGGGCGACATTATTAAAAAAAAGGGGGTTGGCCTTCCGGGCCCTGGAGACCACTGGGCACTTTGATAAAAAAAAAATATAAAAACAAAAAAAAAACAAAAACATTTATATAAAAAAAAGGGGGTTTGACACATGGGGCCCTGGGGACCTCTGAGCCCTTTAATAAATATATATACACATATAAATAAAAATATATAAAATAATATAAAAAAGGAGGGTTGTCATCCAGGGCCCTGGGACCTCTGGGCCCTTTAATAACAATAATAATAATAATAATAATATATATATATATATATATATATATATATATATATATATAAAAGTAAAAAAAATATATACATTTTATAAAAAAGGGGGAGTTGTCATCTGGGGCCCTGGGGACCTCCAGACCCCTAAAAAAAAAAATTGGCCCTTTAATAAAAATAAATAAATATATATATATATATATATATATATATATATATATATATATATATATATATAAAAAATATTTTTTTTATCAAAAATATATTAAAAAAGGTGGTTGCCATCCGGGCCCCTGGGGACCCCCGGGCCCCTTACAGGTATTACTGCCTGTGCCCCCCTGATGGCGGCCCTGGGTGCTCCGCCACAACTGCCGCTCACTGGATATTTTCTCCTTTTCCCACCATTCTCTGTAAACTCGAGACATGGTCGTGTGAGAAAATCCCAGAAATCCTCAGAGCGGCCCGTCCGGCACCAACAACCATCCTACGTTCAAAGTCACTGAAATCTCCTTTCTTCCCCCCATTCTGATTCTCAGCTTGAAATTCAAGTGGTCAGCATCACGTCTAGATGCCTAAATGCATTGAGTTGCTGCCGTGTGATTGGCTGATTAGCGATTTGCAATACCAAGCCATTGAACAGGTGTACCTAATAAAGTGGCCGATGAGTGTATATACTGTACAGCAGGGGGTTTCAAACTAGTGGCCCTCCAGCTGTTGCGGAACTACACGTCCCATCATGCCTCTGCCTGTGGGAGTCATTGCTTGTAACTGTCAGTCTTGCAATGCCTCATGGGACTTGTAGTTTTGCAACAGCTGGAGGGCCGCCGGTTTGAGACCCCCCCTGATGTACAGCAGAGGTAAAAGTTACATCTGTATAATGTAATTATCACATTATCACGCGGCGATGTGATAACCCCCCCATAGGATGAGGACCCCCCCCCCGGAGAACACGCATCCTCCAGGTGATACATTGTCACAGTTTCATACATTGGGACACATGTAGACAAACAATTATTAAATGACTCCGATAGCAAAGCTGTAAAAAAAAATAACACATTTTAAAATAATTTTGCGTTCTCCCAGACGGTGCGATTTCCTGGATTGTTGGAGGAAAATTGAAGCTTCTCTGCTTTCTTGAATTTCTTTCATTTACACGGCGCCCACATGAGCTGAACGCACGCCGCTGCCCCCATCAGGCCGCATCTTGTACTTCAGAAGCTACAAATGGTATTCTCTACGGCAGGGATATGCAATTAGCGGACCTCCAGCTGTTGCCAAACTACAATCATGCCCATCATGCCTCAGCCTCTGGGTGTCATGCTTGATGCTGTGAGTCTCGCAATGCCTCATGGGACTTGTAGTTCTGCAACAGCTGGAGGTCCTCTAATTGCATATCCCTGCTCTACGGCCATCTCCAGTAGAAAGCCAGGGACCCCGCTGATATATTGGCCCGGATTCACAAAGCACTTACGCCGACGTATCTCCAGATACGCCGACGTAAGTGCAAATGTGCGCCGTCACATCTGCGCGCTGACCCACAAAGCAAGATAGGTCGAAAAATAGACTTCAGCCGACCAACGTTACTTGCCTACGCCGGCGTAGAGTGGGCGCATAGTTACGCTGGACACATTTGGCACTCCCATTGATTTTCGATGCAAATGAGGGAGATACGCCGATTCACGAAAGTACTTGCGTCCGGCGCATGTTTTAAGCGATTTGCGTAAGGGTTACGTCCGGCGTAAAGTTATTCCCCATATTGGAGGCGCAACTCATGCAAAGGTATGGACCAGGGAACGAACGCCGCCGAATTTTACACCGTTTACGTTGTACGTGAATAGGGCTGGGCGTAGGTTACGTTCACGCCGTAGGCAGTGATTCGACATATCTTAGGCAGGTGTTTCAACGTGACTGTGAGCATGCGCACTGGGATGCGTCCAAGGTACGACACATGCGCAGTTCATTTTAAGTACTTGTCTGAAGCTCAGCCCATCATTTGCATGGGGTCACGCTTCATTTAAATGTATCACGCCCACTTCCAGTCCACTTCCACTTGCGCTGACTTACGCCTACGACTATACGCTATGCCGACGCAGAGTTGGGAGCATTTTCTTTGTGATTGCCATGCTTCCCTGTTAGTCTGCACTGATGGGCACTGATAGGCTGCACTAATGGGCACTGATAGGCGGCAGGGATGGGCACTGAAGAGAAGGCACTAATGGGCTCTGATAGGCAGCACTGATTGACTTCACTGATGGGCACAGAGTGGCATCATTGATGGGCATTTTTGGGCTTATTTTGTAATCAGTGCCTTGATTACCTATACACATCTTCCCTGTGAGAAGATGCTGCTGATTGGCTCTCAGAGGAGGGTAAGGGTGTAACCAAGGGTTGGTGCTCAGAGGTAGGTAGGGGCTGGCCCAAGGGTCAGTGCTCAGAGGTTGGTAGGGAGTGGAACCAAGGGTCGATGCTCGGAAGTGGGTAGGGGCGGAACCATGGGTAAGTGCTCTCAGGTGGGTAGGGAGTGGAACCAAGGGTCAGTGCTCAGAGACAGGTAGGGGTGGAACCAAGGGTCTGTGCTCAGAGGTAGGTAGAGGTGGAAACATGGGTTGGTGCTCAGAGATGGGTAGGGGCAGAACCAAGGGATGGTGCTCAGACAGGTAGGGGTGCAACCAAGGGTTGGTGCTCAGAGGTAGGTAGGGGCTGGCCCAAGGGTCAGTGCTCAGAGGTTGGTAGGGAGTGGAACCAAGGGTCGGTGCTCGGAAGTGGGTAGGGGCGGAACCATGGGTAAGTGCTCTCAGGTGGGTAGGGAGTGGAACCAAGGGTCAGTGCTCAGAGACAGGTAGGGGTGGAACCAAGGGTCTGTGCTCAGAGGTAGGTAGGGGTGGAACCAAGGGTCTGTGCTCAGTGGTAGGTAGAGGTGGAAACATGGGTTGGTGCTCAGAGATGGGTAGGGGCAGAACCAAGGGATGGTGCTCAGGTAGGGGTGCAACCAAGGGTCTGTGCTCAGAGGTAGGTAGGGGCAGAACCAAGGGTCGGTGCTCAAAAGGGGGGTAGGGGGTGGAACCAAGGGTCGGTGCTCAGAGATGGGTAGGGGCGGAACCAAGGAACGGTGCTCGGACGTGGGTAGGGGCAGAATCAAGGGATGGTGCTCGGAGGTGGGTAGGGGCGGAACCAAGGGATGGTGCTCGGAGGTGGGTAGGGGCGGAACCAAGGGATGACGCTCGGAGGTGGGTAGGGGCGGAACCAAGGGATGGTGCTCGGAGGTGGGTAGGAGGTGTAACCAAGGGTCTGTGCTCAGAGGTAGGTAGGGGCGGAACCAAGATACGGTGCTCGGACGTGGGTAGGGGCGGAACCAAGGGATGGTGCTCGGAGGTGGGTAGGGCCGGAACCAAGGGATGACGCTCGGAGGTGGGTAGGGGCGGAACCAAGGGATGGTGCTCGGAGGTGGGTAGATGCAGAAACAAGGGTCATGTTTAGAAGTGGGTAGGGGCAGAACTAAGGGTCGATTCTTGGAGATCGATTGTAATATATTCCCGGATTCGGGAATTTCCTGACAATACTAAAGATATAGAGAGATCCAAAGTAACATTGTTTAAAAACATTGTTAAGACGGGAGATAGCGAGATGCACAGTAACATTGTTTTATAAACATTGTTCAGACAGGAGATAGAAAGACAAGAAGTAACATTGTTTGTAAACATTGATGAGCCGGAGGATAGAGAGATACAAAGTAACATTGTTTATAAACATTGTTCAGACAGGAGATAGAAAGACAAGTAACATTCCCGGATTCGGGTATTTTCACATTTTTATCCCCGGCGTAGGCGTTGCGTTTTTCTCGGCTGAGTACATCAAACCTGCCATCCCCGTTAACAAAATGGGATTTGCAGACGGCGCCGCCGCCCTCCCAAGCTGACAGCGTACCGCCAAAATAATATATAGAGCGTGACACTCGACACAAAGCACACCGAGCTCTACGGGGAGAGGGTGACAGAGAACAAAAGAATTGTCGCTTTGCCTAGCGCCGTATATTACTGTCTTTCTGTGACTTTTGGAGCTGTTTTGCTTTAAAGGGGAGCTCAACCCTTCTGATCTGCGGGGGGGGGGGGGGTGAGCTGGCATGGCGACTCGCTGGCTGCTGCACTCCCATCTTCTTCATGTGACGTCTTCAGGAAGCCAGTTATCTCTTCCAGGTCCCAGCAGCCAGCGTCCTGATGGTGCTGCACTGTGCATGCGCTGTTACACGCGGCCCTGAGGACTCCTGGGATCCATGACATGGGCATTCCTGGAGGCTCTGAGTGGAAGGGGGTCTGATGAACAAAAGATGAAAAAGGTATTGAAGTTCTGCATTCCTGTCCCATTCAGGAGTGAACTGGCCCACAAAATAACATTGTTTATAAACATGGTTGACACCGGATATAGAGAGATACAAAGTAACATTGTTCAGACAGGATTTACAGAGATACAAAGTAGCATTGTTTATAAATATTAATCAGAAGGGAGATAGAAAGATACAAAGTAGCATTGTTTATAAACATTGATGAGCCGGAGGATAGAGAGATACAGCAAAATGACGTCGGCAAAGTGGTTTCAATACCCTGACCCGACGTCATATGAAGTCCTCAGGATTTGGAGCTGCTGCGCGCCCCCGGGGGGATATTGAGCCGCGGCGATCGTTGTTGCAGGGTGTCAGTCACGGAGACTCTTTACCACGTGATCACCTGTGCCCAATCACGGCTGATCACGATGTAAACAGGAAAAGCCGGTAATTCAGCTTTTCCTCACTCGCGTCTGTCAGAGGAGAGGAGAGCCGATCGGCTGCTCCTCTGACAGTGGGGTTTGTGCTGATCGATTATCAGCGCAGCCCCCCCCCCCCCAAGGATGCCCACACTGGACAACCATGGATACCACCAGGGATGCCCACCACAGGTATGCCACCCCAGACCACCAGGGTTGCCAATCAGAAATGTATAATGGATGCCAGTCAGTGCCCACAATGGATGCCAATCAGTGCCCACAATGGGCATCACTGATTGGCAGGCATTATTGTTTGGCACTGATTGGCATCCATTAGTACAACACATTACAGTACATCAGTGCCCATCCATGCCACCTATCAGTGCCCATCCATGCCCAATCCATGCCACCTATCAGTGCCCATCCATGCCACCTATCAGTGCCCATCCATGCCCAATCCATGCCACCTATCAGTGCCCATCCATGCCACCTATCAGTGCCCATCCATGCCCAATCCATGCCACCTATCAGTGCCCATCCATGCCCAATCCATGCCACCTATCAGTGCCCATCCATGCCGCCTATCAGTGCCATCCATGCCGCCTATCAGTGCCATCCATGCCGCCTATCAGTGCCCATTTGTGTCGCCTATCAGTGCCCATCCGTGCCACCTATCAGTGCCACCTCATTGGTGCCACCTCGTTGGTGCCCATCAGTGCCACCTTATCAGTGCCCATCAGTGAAGGAGAAAACGTACTTATTTGCAATGTTTTGTAACTGAAAGAAAAAAAATGTTTTTTTTTTTTAGCAGAAAATAAAAATCGCAGAGGTGATCAAATACCACCAAAAGAAAGCTCTATTTGTGGGAACAAAATGATAAAAATTCTGTTTGGGTGCAGTGTAGCACGACCGCGCAATTGTCATTCAAATTGCGACAGCCTGAAAGATGAAAATTGGTCTGGGCGGGAAGGTGTGTAAGTGCCCCCCGGTATGGAAGTGGTTAAGAAGCGGTTGTTGCGATCGTCTCACGGAGAGATAGAACGGGGAGATGCCAGTGTAAACACAACACCTCCCCGTTCTGCCTAGTGACAGGACACTGATCGCCTGTTCCCTGTCATCGGAAACAGCGATCAGTGACGTGTCACAGCGAGCCTCAGCCCCCTACAGTAAGAATCACTCCTTAGGGAACACTTAACCCCTACAGCGCCCCCTAGTGGTTAACCCCTTCACTGCCAGTGTCATTTTCACAGTAACCAGTGCATTTTTATAGCACCGATCGCTGCAAAAATTACAGTGGTCCCAAAATAGCGTCAAAAGGGTCCAATGTGATCTGAAGGGGGGGGGGGGGTGATTTTTTATCCCCCTCTCTCTGTAAGTCTTTTTTTCGTTTCTGCTGACATTTACTAGGTTATGTCCATATTGATATGTATTGTAATTTATTGTAATTTTTTTATTTTATTTCTGAAAATAAAATAATTTGAAAGAAAATTGTCCGATGTGTCCGCCATAATGTCGCAGTCACAATAAAAATCACTGATCGCCGCCATTACTACTAAAAAAAAATATATATTAATAAAAATGCCATAAAACTATCCCCTATTTTGTAAACGCTATAACTTTTGCGCAAACCAATAAATAAACGCTTCTTGCGATTTTTTTTTTTTTAAACTAAAAGTATGTGGAAGAATACGTATTGGCCTAAACTGAGGAAAAACAAAATTATATATCTTTTTTGGGGATATTTATTATAGCAAAAAGTAAAAAATAATAAAATATATATATATTTTTTTCTTCAAAATTGTCGCTCTATTTTTGTTTATCGCTGTTTTTGGCGATCTGAATACTTTGAAGTGCAAAGGAGGGATTGGGAGTCTTATAGACCCTCTGATCCCTCCATAAAGAGGACCTGTCACCGCCTATTACTGTCGCAAGGGATGTTTACGTTCCTTCTGACAGCAATAAAAGTGATCAAAAAAAAACTTTTTTTAAAAAACACAATTTTATATTATAAAAATTAATGTCCCCGCGAGCTTAGCGCAGCAAAGAAAAAATTTATGGAGGTCGCGCCCGCATATGTGTTCAAATCACACATGTGAGGTATCACCCCGATCAGCAGAGTGAGAGCAATAATTCTAGCACTAGACCTCCTCTGTAACTCTAACCTGGTAACTATAAAAAAAATGTTTTTAAAGTGTCGTCCATGATGATTTTTAGGTAACGTAGTTTGTCGCCATTTCACGAGTGTGTGTGATTATAAAGCATGACATGTTTGGTACCCATTTACTCGTAACATCATCTTTCATATTATACAAAAAAATTGGGCTAACTTTACTTTTTAATTTTTTTAAAGTTCAAGAAAGTAAATTTTTCCCAAAAAAGTTGCATTTAACCATATAAGACCCGGAGCATTATGCAGGTTAAGGACTTTGCCCCTTTTTGTGATTCGGCACTGCGTCGCTTTAACTGACAATTGCGCGGTCGTGCGACGTGGCTCCCAAACAAAATTGGCGTCCTTTTTTCCCCACAAATAGAGCTTTCTTTTGGTGGTATTTGATCACCTCTGCGGTTTTTATTTTTTGCGCTATAAACATAAATAGAGCGAAAATTTTGAAAAAAATGCAATATTCTTAACTTTTTTGCTATAATAAATATCCCCCAAAAATATATAATAAAAAAACTCATTTTTTTCCCTCAGTTTAGGCCGATACGTATTCTTCTACCTATTTTTGGTTTAAAAAAATCGCAATAAGCGTTTATTGATTGGTTTGCGCAAAATTTATAGCGTTTACAACACAGGGGATAGTTTTATTGCATTTTTATAAAAAAAAATTCTACTAGAAATGCCGGCGATCAGCGATTTTTTTCATGACTGCGACATTATGGCGGACACATCGGACAATTTTGACACAGTTTTGGGACCATTGTCATTTGCACAGCGAAGAGTGCTATAAAAATGCACTGATTACTGTGAAAATGACAATTGCAGTTTAGGAGTTAACCAATAGGGGGCGCTGTAGGGGTTATGTGTAACCTCATGTGTGTTTATAACTGTAGGTGGGTGTGGCTGGACCGGTGATGTCATTGATCGCCTTTCCCTATATCAGGGAACAGACGATCACTGACATTGCCACTGTGAAGAACGGGGAAGGTGTGTTTACACTCGCCTCTCCCCGTTCTTCAGCTCCTGTGACCGATCGCGGGACACCGGCGGGGGGTCAGGTTCCCGGGTCCCACGGGTGCGGTCAGGGAGCTTCGGACTGGCGGCGATCTGGTCCGCAGACCAGATCGCGGAGCTTCGGACCGGGTTGCGAGCGCCTGCCGGCGGCGTTGGCACTTAAAGAGGACATACAGGCATATGGAGATCCAAATGCAGAACCCTCGTTGTGTCTCACCAGATATGAGCCGATCCGTTCTCCGTGAATCGCGGCAAAAGCAAAACAATTTGGTAACTAATCAGTTTAATTCTTTAATTTGCACTTTCCAGTCACACGTTCCATTTGCAGATCTATTATCGGAGTTATTAATATGATGTGTGAAATTAATGGAATATTGACGTCTATTTAGTCAGGTAAATTAACATTGTTTTGATGATATTCGGAATGTCGCTCATCTTCTTAATTACCGTCTAGATTGGGAAAAAAATAAAAATGTAAATGGAGTCAAGTCTGGGGGGGGAGGGGGGGGGTGAAAGAAATAAATTGTGTAAATCTAACAATCTCGGGCCAGATTCTCGTTGTTTTCCGTTTTTTCGCCATAGCGTAGCGTATCCCATTTACGCTACGCCTCCGCACTTTTACGGGCAGGTGCTGTATTCTCAAAGCACTTGCTCCGTAATTTGCGGCGGCGTAGCGTAAATGGGCCGGCGTAAGGCCGCGTAATTCAAAGTTGGAAGGAGGTGGGCGTGCTGTATTTAAATTAAGCGCGCCCCCGCCGCCGAACAAACTGCGCATGCGCCGGCCGTAAACGTAGCCCAGTGCGCGTGCTCCATAGTATGCCGCAAATACATTGATTTTGACGTCAACGTAATTAACGCACAGCCCTATTCGCGACGAGGTCCGTAAACGACGGAAAAACACGACGCTGTCCCGATGTCCATTCTTAACATGGCGTACGCCGGACCTATGCAAGGTCACCCCTCATGTAGCAGGGGTAACCTTACGCTTACGCAAACTACGTAAACCACGACGACGGCGCGCAAATACGTTCGGGAATCGACGTATCAGGCTCATTTGCATATTCGACGCAGAAATCGACGGGAACGCCACCTAGCGGCCAAGCGTAACATTGAAACTTAGATCCCACGGTGTAAGTGACTTACGCCAGTCGGATCTACGCCAAATCTATGCGTTACTGATTCTAAGAATCAGTCGCATAGATACCCAGGGCCAGAAACAGAGATACGACGGTGTATCTCTTCTGAGAATCTGGCCCCTCACGTTTTGGATCAGTTGTCAGAAATTAAAAACTAAAATATCCTTCACCAAAGTTTTGGCTTTTAATCCACGCTGAAGGTCTGACCCAGAAATGTCTCCGTTCACAAAGATATAATGGCGCGGATTCACAGAGTGATGGCCGCACATTTAATGCCGCCGTAGCGTATCTCTTTTACGCTACGCCGGCGCAGCGCAGAGAGGCATGCACTGAATTCAGCAAGCTATTGCTCCCAACTCTGCGCAGGCGTAGCGTATATTTCGAAGGCGCAGGCCGACGTAAGTGGAAGTGCGCTGGAAGTGGGCGTGATCCATGCTAATGAAGCGTGACCCCATGCAAATGATGGGCCAGGCGCCAGACAAGTACTTAATACGAACTGCGCATGCGTCGAGACGTGGACGTATCCGCATGCGCATGCGCACAACCACGTCGGAACAACTGCCTAAGATACGCCGGTTCACTGTGTACGCCGTGAACGTAACCTGCGCCCAGCCACTAGACATGTGCAGACTGGAATATTTTGTTTCGTTTTTTCGTTTACGTCCAGAAAATAAATTTATTTAGTTACTCTCGAAAATCGTTTTGATTTATTTTGTTTTCGTCTGGAAAGTTTTCGTCCGAAAACGACGATTTTCGATGAATTTGTCGAATTAAACGATGGAAAGTCGACAAAGCATCGAAAACCGTCGTTCTGAATACAGTGAATATACCTATTTCCTGTATTCAGTACGACGATTTTCGATGACTTTGTGAAATGGAAAGACGGAAATTCGACAAAGCATCGAAAATTGTCGGATCGGAACGAAAACGAAAATAAAGCATTTTTTATGTCGGATCTTTCGGTTTTCGTTTCTTGCGCTTTCATTTTCGTTCGTTAAAACGATAACGAAAATACCCGATTTTCGGACGAAAATGCATTCTAACGAAAACGAATGCACATGTCTACCAGCCACACCCACGTCGGCCCATATTCACAGACGTCCAACTTACAATACGTAGGCTTGTTTTCCCTGGTCCATACCTTTGCATGGGTTGCGCCTCATCTATGGGGAATAACTTTACACAACGAAAAAACTTACGCAAACAGCGTATATCATGCGCCGGGCGCAAGTACGTTCGTGAATCGCCGTATTTCCCTCATTTGCATGTTTGAATGCCTAATCAATGGGAGCAACACCGTGCGTCCAGCCCATATGTGCGCCCACTCTACGCCGGGGGGGTGCAAGCTATGTCGGCGTAGGGTGGCCAGTTTTTAGGCATATGTTGGTTCGTGGGTCCGGCGCACAGATACGCCGGCGCACATTTGCACTTACGTCGCCGTAATGTGCCACACGTCGGCGTAAGTGCTTTGTGAATCTGGGCCATAATGTATTCTTCACTAGAACTATCATTGGTTTCAGTCATGTGACTGGTATTCTCCGCTCTCATTGGCTGCCATTACTAAAAAGATTTTTTTTTCAAAGAACCATCCCTTTCGTTTAGGAAATTGAGCGCAAGGTCTTGTAAAATATAATTCTCGTCCTAGACCTCCTCTGTAACGCAAAATGTGCAACCTCTAGAATTTTTGAAACGTCGGCTATGGAGATACTTAAGGGTAAGGCGGCGTACACACGACCGAGGTTCTCGCTAGAAACCAGCGAGAACCTCGCTGGGAGCTGCAATCCAGCGAGAACCTCGGCCGTGTGTACGCTCCTGGCTCGCCCCGCCCGTCGGGAATCCCGTCGAGCGAATAGAGAGCAGGCTCTCTATTTGCTCCACGGCCCGCCTGGATGAATGGCTGGTTGCCATTCCCGACGGGTGGGTCGCCGATTTCGACGGCCGGCCGAGAGCCTCGACGGGCGGAACGATGTGTTCCGCCCGTCGAGGTTCTCGTACGTGTGTACGCCGCCTCACAGTTTGTCGCCATTCCACGAACAGGTGACATTTTGAAGTGTGACATGTCGGGTATCAATTTACTCGTTGTAACTTTATCTTTCACAATATCAAAACTTTACTGTTGTCTTATTTTTTAATTAACCACTTCAATGCCGGCGTATTGTAAAATGACGGCCGCAGGTTGGTTTTGCCATCCTGGGCGGCCGTCATATGACGTTCTCTGGCCTCCCGGTTGCTAGGGGAGGCGCACGCCCGCCAGCCGCATCACTCAGGTGCCTGTGCACATGATCAGCACTTACACAGCCAAGGACATGGATCTGTGTGGATCCGCGTCCTGTCAGGGAGAGGAGACCGATCGGTGTCCCTTGTACATAAGGACACAGATCGGTCACCTCCCCCTACAGTTAGAATTACTCCCTAGGACACACATTTAACCCCTTGACCGCACCCTAGTGTTAACCCCTTCCCTGCCAGCCACATTTACACAGTAATCAGTGCATTTTTATAGCACTAATCGCTGTATAAATGTGAATGGTCCCAAAAATGTGTCAAAAGTGTCCGATATGTCCGTCGCAGTCACAATAAAAATCACAGATCGCCGCCATTACCAGTAAAAAATAATGGCATAAATTTATCCCCTATTTTGTAGACGAAAAACAATCACTGTACTTTTCTTTTTCTTTATAATGAGCTTTCCGAGGATGGTTCTATCTCCTTCATAATCTGGCACAGATAAGGTGACATCTCGGGTGATCCTCGACTTTTATCCTCGGCTTTGTTGTACCAGAGGTATAACCCGGGCGATCCTCAGCTTTGTTGTACTGGAGGTATAACCCGGGCGATCCTCGGCTTTGTTGTACTGGAGGTATAACCCGGGCGATCCTCGGCTCTGTACTGGAGGTATAACCCGGGGCGATCCTCGGCTCTGTACTGGAGGTATAACCCGGGCGATCCTCGGCTCTGTACTGGAGGTATAACCCGGGCGATCCTCGGCTTTGTTGTACTGGAGGTATAACCCGGGCGATCCTCGGCTCTGTACTGGAGGTATAACCCGGGCGATCCTCGGCTTTGTTGTGCTGGAGGTATAACCCAGGCGATCCTCGGCTTTGTTGTGCTGGAGGTATAATCCGGGCGATCCTCGGCTTTGTTGTACTGGAGGTATAACCCGGGCGATCCTCGGCTCTGTACTGGAGGTATAACCCGGAGCGATCCTCGGCTCTGTACTGGAGGTATAACCCGGGGCGATCCTCGGCTCTGTACTGGAGGTATAACCCGGGCGATCCTCGGCTCTGTACTGGAGGTATAACCCGGAGCGATCCTCGGCTCTGTACTGGAGGTATAACCCGGGGCGATCCTCGGCTCTGTACTGGAGGTATAACCCGGGGCGATCCTCGGCTCTGTACTGGAGGTATAACCCGGGCGATCCTCAGCTCTGTACTGGATGTATAACCCGGGCGATCCTCGGCTTTGTTGTACTGGAGGTATAACCCGGGCGATCCTCGGCTTTGTTGTACTGGAGGTATAACCCGGGCGATCCTCGGCTTTGTTGTGCTGGAGGTATAACCCGGGCGATGCCCGGCTTTGTTGTGCTGGAAGTATAACCCGGGCGATCCTCGGCTTTGTTGTGCTGGAGGTATAACTCGGGCGATCCTCGGCTTTGTTGTGCTGGAGGTATAACCCGGGCGATCCTCGGCTTTGTTGTACTGGAGGTATAACCCGGGCGATCCTCGGCTCTGTACTGGAGGTATAACCCGGGGCGATCCTCGGCTCTGTACTGGATGTCCTCGGCTCTGTACTGGATGTATAACCCGGGCGATCCTCGGCTTTGTTGTGCTGGAGGTATAACCCGGGCGATCCTCGGCTTTGTTGTGCTGGAGGTATAACCCGGGCGATCCTCGGCTTGGGTGTACTGGAGGTATAACCCGGGCGATCCTCGGCTTTGTTTTGCTGGAGGTATAACCCGGGCGATCCTCGGCTTTGTTGTACTGGAGGTATAACCCGGGCGATCCTCGGCTTTGTTGTGCTGGAGGTATAACCCGGGCGATCCTCGGCTCTGTACTGGAGGTATAACCCGGGGCGATCCTCGGCTCTGTACTGAAGGTATAACCCGGGCGATCCTTGGCTTTGTTGTGCTGGAGGTATAACCCGGGCGATCCTCGGCTTTGTTTTACTGGAGGTATAACCCGGGCTATCCTCGGCTTTGTTGTGCTGGAGGTATAACCCGGGCGATCCTCGGCTTTGTTTTACTGGAGGTATAACCCGGGGCGATCCCCGGCTTTGTTGTACTGGAGGTATAACCCGGACGATCCTCGGCTTTGTTGTACTGGAGGTATAACCCGGGCGATCCTCGGCTTTGTTGTACTGGAGGTATAACCCGGGGCGATCCTCGGCTTTGTACTGGAGGTATAACCCGGGCGATCCTCGGCTTTGTACTGGAGGTATAACCCGGGCGATCCTCGGCTTTGTACTGGAGGTATAACCCGGGCGATCCTCGGCTTTGTACTGGAGGTATAACCCGGACGATCCTCGGCTTTGTTGTACTGGAGGTATAACCCGGACGATCCTCGGCTTTGTTGTACTGGAGGTATAACCCGGGCGATCCTCGGCTTTGTACTGGAGGTATAACCCGGGCGATCCTCGGCTTTGTACTGGAGGTATAACCCGGGCGATCCTCGGCTTTGTACTGGAGGTATAACCCGGTCGATCCTCGGCTTTGTACTGGAGGTATAACCCGGACGATCCTCGGCTTTGTACTGGAGGTATAACCCGGTCGATCCTCGGCTTTGTACTGGAGGTATAACCCGGTCGATCCTCGGCTTTGTTGTACTGGAGGTATAACCCGGACGATCCTCGGCTTTGTACTGGAGGTATAACCCGGGCGATCCTCGGCTTTGTACTGGAGGTATAACCCGGGCGATCCTCGGCTTTGTTGTACTGGAGGTATAACCCGGGCGATCCTCGGCTTTGTACTGGAGGTATAACCTGGACGATCCTCGGCTTTGTTGTACTGGAGGTATAACCCGGACGATCCTCGGCTTTGTTGTACTGGAGGTATAACCCGGACGATCCTCGGCTTTGTACTGGAGGTATAACCCGGGCGATCCTCGGCTTTGTACTGGAGGTATAACCCGGGCGATCCTCGGCTTTGTTGTACTGGAGGTATAACCCGGGCGATCCTCGGCTTTGTACTGGAGGTATAACCCGGGCGATCCTCGGCTTTGTACTGGAGGTATACCCGGGCGATCCTCCTTTGTACTGGAGGTATAACCCGGCGATCCTCGGCTTTGTACTGGAGGTATAACCCGGACGATCCTCGGCTTTGTTGTACTGGAGGTATACCGGGCGATCCTCGGCTTTGTACTGGAGGTATAACCCGGGC
Organism: Rana kukunoris; assembly: GCA_029574335.1. Classification (NCBI taxonomy): domain Eukaryota; kingdom Metazoa; phylum Chordata; class Amphibia; order Anura; family Ranidae; genus Rana; species Rana kukunoris. The sequence continues at coordinate 11,052,956 of CM056056.1, forward strand.
GATCCTCGGCTCGATCCTCGGCTTTGTACTGGAGGTATAATCCTCGGCTTTGTACTGGAGGTATAACCCGGCGATCCTCGGCTTTGTACTGGAGGTATAACCCGGGCGATCCTCGGCTTTGTACTGGAGGTATAACCCGGGCGATCCTCGGCTTTTTGTACTGGAGGTATAACCCGGGCGATCCTCGGCTTTGTACTGGAGGTATAACCCGGGCGATCCTCGGCTTTGTACTGGAGGTATAACCCGGACGATCCTCGGCTTTGTACTGGAGGTATAACCCGGACGATCCTCGGCTTTGTACTGGAGGTATAACCCGGGCGATCCTCGGCTTTTTGTACTGGAGGTATAACCCGGACGATCCTCGGCTTTGTACTGGAGGTATAACCCGGGCGATCCTCGGCTTTGTTGTACTGGAGGTATAACCCGGGCGATCCTCGGCTTTGTTGTACTGGAGGTATAACCCGGGCGATCCTCGGCTTTGTACTGGAGGTATAACCCGGACGATCCTCGGCTTTGTTGTACTGGAGGTATAACCCTGGAGGTATAACCCGGGGCGATCCTCGGCTTTGTACTGGAGGTATAACCCGGACGATCCTCGGCTTTGTACTGGAGGTATAACCCGGGCGATCCTCGGCTTTGTACTGGAGGTATAACCCGGGCGATCCTCGGCTTTGTACTGGAGGTATAACCCGGGCGATCCTCGGCTTTGTCCTGGAGGTATAACCCGGGCGATCCTCGGCTTTGTTGTACTGGAGGTATAACCCGGGCGATCCTCGGCTTTGTACTGGAGGTATAACCCGGACGATCCTCGGCTTTGTTGTACTGGAGGTATAACCCGGACGATCCTCGGCTTTTTTGTACTGGAGGTATAACCCGGACGATCCTCGGCTTTGTACTGGAGGTATAACCCGGGCGATCCTCGGCTTTGTACTGGAGGTATAACCCGGGCGATCCTCGGCTTTGTTGTACTGGAGGTATAACCCGGGCGATCCTCGGCTTTGTACTGGAGGTATAACCCGGACGATCCTCGGCTTTGTTGTACTGGAGGTATAACCCGGACGATCCTCGGCTTTGTTGTACTGGAGGTATAACCCGGGCGATCCTCAGCTCTGTACTGGATGTATAACCCGGGCGATCCTCGGCTTTGTTGTACTGGAGGTATAACCCGGGCGATCCTCGGCTTTGTTGTACTGGAGGTATAACCCGGGCGATCCTCGGCTTTGTTGTGCTGGAGGTATAACCCGGGCGATCCTCGGCTTTGTTGTACTGGAGGTATAACCCGGGCGATCCTCGGCTTTGTACTGGAGGTATAACCCGGACGATCCTCGGCTTTGTTGTACTGGAGGTATAACCCGGACGATCCTCGGCTTTGTTGTACTGGAGGTATAACCCGGACGATCCTCGGCTTTGTTGTACTGGAGGTATAACCCGGGCTATCCTCGTTCTTGTCGGGAATCGCAGTTTCCAGAGGTTTAGTAAAGGTCACATTTCCGCGGCGTTTGCCAAGCGCTAATTAAACTACCTGCTGGAAGTTAATATCGGCTCCACTTCACCTTTTGCTTCATGTAACTATTTGGTTAGACATTCAATTATTGCCCCGCCGTCCCATGTCATCCATCATGCGTCCCGTTATGTTGCTGCGTCATGTATAATTATTGCTTATTCCTTACATCTCCCCATCATTAAATAGCAGAACTATTTCCAGTGCCGCCGCACGCGGGGAAGGGCCGCCGACGTTTGTGTGGTTGTGCCGGTTGTGCATTTTTATGGCTCTTCGCTGTAACCTTCAGCCTGTTTCTCCCCCCCCCCCCCCTGGCCTGCTAACAATGCATCTTTATTAGGGGATTCGGAGTTCACGAGTCCTCCGGGACGCTCGGCGTCCTCATCAGAGTCTGAACAGATGTGTGATTGCGCTCTGAAAAGGAGATTGTGCGCCTGAGACGATCGTTCAAGAAAAACGTCAGTTGAAGTTTTATTACTAGGAAGATCTTGGATTAGGTGGAGTAGAGCTCCAGGTGTGTTCAATGGCCGTACCTGGGGGACGCAATGGTCACACGGTGCACCCCGGGAGGTCTTCTTCTTGTCCTTCAAAGTGTAAAAGGAAGAACCTGAACAGCAGTCTATGGAAGAATATACACTCACTAGGTGCACCTTGCTAGTACCGGGTGGGACGCCCTTTATTAGGTACACCTTGCTAGTACCGGGTTGTACCCCTTTATTAGGGGCAACTTGCTAGTGCCCATATTAACGAGTCCATATCAGTGTGCCCATATCAGTGTGCCCATATTAATGAGTCCAGATCAGTGTGCCCATATCAACGAGTCCATATCAGTGTGCCCATATCAACGAGTCCAGATCAGTGTGCCGATATCAACGAGCCCAGATCAGTGTGCCCATATCAACGAGCCCAGATCAGTGTGCCCATATCAACGAGTCCAGATCAGTGTACCCATATCAACGAGTCCAGATCAGTGTGCCGATATCAACGAGTCCAGATCAGAGTGACCATATCAACGAGTCCAGATCAGTGTGCCCATATCAACGAGTCCAGATCAGAGTGACCATATCAACGAGTCCAGATCAGAGTGACCATATCAACGAGTCCAGATCAGTGTGCCCATATCAACGAGTCCAGATCAGAGTGACCATATCAACGAGTCCAGATCAGAGTGACCATATCAACGAGTCCAGATCAGTGTGCCCATATCAACGAGTCCAGATCAGAGTGACCATATCAACGAGTCCAGATCAGAGTGACCATATCAACGAGTCCAGATCAGTGTGCCCATATCAACGAGTCCAGATCAGAGTGACCATATCAACGAGTCCAGATCAGTGTACCCATATCAACGAGTCCAGATCAGTGTGCCGATATCAACGAGTCCAGATCAGTGTGCCCATATCAAGGAGTCCAGATCAGAGTGACCATATCAACGAGTCCAGATCAGTGTGCCCATATCAACGAGTCCAGATCAGAGTGACCATATCAACGAGTCCAGATCAGAGTGACCATATCAACGAGTCCAGATCAGTGTGCCCATATCAACGAGTCCAGATCAGAGTGACCATATCAACAAGTCAATATCAGTGTGCCCATATCAACAAGTCAATATCAGTGTGCCCATATTAACGAGTCAATATCAGTGTGCCCATATTAACGAGCCCAGATCAGTGTGCCCATATCAACGAGTCCATATCAGTGTGTCCATATCAATGAGTCCATATCAGTGTGCCCATATCAAGGAGTCCATATCAGTGTGCCCATATCAAGGAGTCCAGATCAGTGTGCCCATATCAAGGAGTCCAGATCAGTGTGCCCATATCAAGGAGTCCAGATCAGTGTGCCCATATCAAGGAGTCCATATCAGTGTGCCCATATCAAGGAGTCCAGATCAGTGTGCCCATATCAAGGAGTCCATATCAGTGTGCCCATATCAATGAGTCCAGATCAGAGTGACCATATCAACGAGTCCAGATCAGTGTGCCCATATCAACAAGTCAATATCAGTGTGCCCATATTAACGAGTCAATATCAGTGTGCCCATATCAACGAGCCCAGATCAGTGTGCCCATATCAACGAGTCCATATCAGTGTGTCCATATCAATGAGTCCATATCAGTGTGTCCATATCAATGAGTCCATATCAGTGTGCCCATATCAAGGAGTCCATATCAGTGTGCCCATATCAAGGAGTCCAGATCAGTGTGCCCATATCAAGGAGTCCAGATCAGTGTGCCCATATCAAGGAGTCCAGATCAGTGTGCCCATATCAAGGAGTCCAGATCAGTGTGCCCATATCAAGGAGTCCAGATCAGTGTGCCCATATCAAGGAGTCCAGATCAGTGTGCCCATATCAACGAGTCAATATCAGTGTGTCCATATCAGTGTGCCCATATCAACGAGTCCAGATCAGTGTGCCCATGTCAGCGAGTCCAGATCAGTGTGCCCATGTCAGCGAGTCCAGATCAGTGTGCCCATGTCAGCGAGTCCAGATCAGTGTGCCCATATCTTCTCCTCCTTCCCTCCCCCAATTCACTATAAAGCAAAAAAATAAAAACCTCAGTTTGAAGAGTTCATTCTGAGGATTTATCTTTCTCCAATCGGCCTACAGAACACCGGCACCCGCCGCGGGATGGCTGCCCAGCTCACCGTTATTCTTTACATCGGTTGCCTCGAAGGAGATTCATAATGGGCGCATTAATTCAGCTTCTGTGGGGGGGGGGGGGAATCTTACGCTCTTTATAATGTGCGCCGAGTCATTTGCATTTCCTTCTCGCAGGCGGCTCGCTGAAATACGGGGCTCTTTGTTAAGATATACCATTTTAATGAGTTGGAAATTAGTTATAAACTGTATTTACTTGTTACATTACACGGCGCTATTGGGAACGCCGCATGAGGAGGTTGTTGTTTTTTTTTTATGTTGTTGTTTTTTATGTATTTTTTTTTTTTTATGTATTTTTGTTTTATTTTTATGTTTTTTTTTTTTAGACTAGCATGGAAACATAAAAAAAAAACCTTGGCTTGCCGCGTTGCTGTGATCAGTAATTGTTAGCTGTTTGATCCAGACTGTTCATTGTAACGAAGAATAATGGCTCGCCCTATCTTCATTTTCCACCGGCACATTAAAGAATGTAATGCGGCTCATAAGATAGTAACGCCGCGGCGCATAATGGCGCCCGTAATTGCCTGTTTTCAATCAACCCGCTGCAGCCGCCGCTCTATCATCTTTTTCAGAAATGCAGCTGATCGTAAAAATGTCAAATAATGAAATAAAATACACGCAAATTAAAACATTTTTTTTTTATGATTTTAATTCCTGAGACTTGGGCTTTGCCTAGCAGCGAAAAAAACATTCAGAATTAAAATCTGGACCCAATCTCGTGTGATAGGCCATGAATGTACAAATCACTTTTGTTGATGTGCGATTAAAGCGAATGCTGTTTTTTTTTGGGGGGGGGGGGTTGGCCTAGTCAGCAGGCACGGTCTACGTGTTCACAAGGCCTTAGCCTCCTAAGGAAGGGTATTCAAAGTCGTTGGATAAAAATGTGCAATCAGGATTCCAAGATGACCCCAGTAAGAGAAGCTCCGATTACTCATCTGACCTCTGAGGAAGGGGCAAGCCCTCGAAACATGTTATCATGATGATTGGCTTCTCTCCAACTACTCATCTGACCTCAGATCAATCTGAGGAAGTGGGCAAGCCCTCAAAACCTGTTATCATGATGATTGGCTTCTCTCCAACTACTCATCTGACCTCAGATCAATCTGAAGAAGGGGGACAAGCCCTTAAAACATGTTATCATGATGATTGGCTTCTCTCCAACTACTCATCTGACCTCAGATCAATCTGAAGGGGGGCAAGCCCTCAAAACATGTTATCATGATGATTGGCTTCTCTCCAACTACTCATCTGACCTCAGATCAATCTGAAGAAGGGGGGCAAGCCCTTAAAACATGTTATCATGATGATTGGCTTCTCTCCAACTACTCATCTGACCTCAGATCAATCTGAGGAAGTGGGCCAGCCCTCGAAACATGTTATCATGATATTTGGCTTCTCTCCAACTACTCATCTGACCTCGGATCAATCTGTGGAAGGGGGGCAAGCCCTCGAAACCTGTTATCATGATGATTGGCTTCTCTCCAACTACTCATCTGACCTCAGTCAATCTGAGGAAGGGGGGCAAGCCCTCGAAACATGTTATCATGATGACTGGCTTCTCTCCAACTACTCATCTGACCTCAGGTCAATCCGAGGAAGGGGCAAGCCCTCGAAACATGTTATCATGATGACTGGCTTCTCTCCAACTACTCATCTGAACTCAGATCAATCTGAGGAAAGGGGGGAAAGCCCTCGAAACATGTTATCATGATGATTAGCTGCTCCCAACTACTCATCTGACCTCAGATTAATCTGGGGAAGGGGGGCAAGCCCTCGAAACATGTTATCATGACTGGCTTTTCTCCAACTACTCATCTGACCTCAGGTCAATCTGAGAAAGGAGCAAGCCCTTTAAAACATGTTATCATGATGATTGGCTTCTCTCCAACTACTCATCTGACCTCAGATCAATCTGAGGAAGTGGGCCAGCCCTCGAAACATGTTATCATGATGATTGGCTTCTCTCCAACTACTCATCTGACCTCAGATCAATCTGTGGAAGGGGGGCAAGCCCTCAAAACATGTTATCATGATGATTGGCTTCTCTCCAACTACTCATCTGACCTCAGATCAATCTGAGGAAGGGGGGCAAGCCCTCGAAACATGTTATCATGATGATTGGCTTCTCTCCAACTACTCATCTGACCTCAGATCAATCTGAGGAAGGGGGGCAAGCCCTCGAAACATGTTATCATGATGACTGGCTTCTCTCCAACTACTCATTTGACCTCAGGTCAATCCGAGGAAGGGGCAAGCCCTCGAAACATGTTATCATGATGACTGGCTTCTCTCCAACTACTCATCTGACCTCAGATCAATCTGAGGAAGGGGGGCAAGCCCTCGAAACATGTTATCATGATGACTGGCTTCTCTCCAACTACTCATCTGACCTCAGATCAATCTGAGGAAGGGGGGCAAGCCCTCGAAACATGTTATCATGATGATTGGCTTCTCTCCAACTACTCATCTGACCTCAGATCAATCTGAGGAAGGGGGGCAAGCCCTCGAAACATGTTATCATGATGACTGGCTTCTCTCCAACTACTCATCTGACCTCAGGTCAATCCGAGGAAGGGGCAAGCCCTCGAAACATGTTATCATGATGACTGGCTTCTCTCCTACTACTCATCTAACCAGCAATGAGACATGAGCACAAGACAACAAGAGGTAACCATAATAAGATGTTTTGGGGGCTTGCCAACTTCTTAGATCAATCTGAGGAAGGGGGCAAGCCCTCAAAACATGTTATCATGATGACTGGCTTCTCTCCAACAACAGGTAACCATGATAACATCTTTCGGGGGCTTACACCCTGGACCCCTTTACATTACACAGACCACCACAGGTTGTTACACATACACCCCTCTAACAGTTCTGGACCCCCTGCATGTTACACAGACCTCCCTACAGTGCAGACCCCCCTCCCTACAGTACTGACCCCCTCCCTACACTACAGACCCCCTTCCTACACTACAGACCCCCTCCCTACAGTACAGACCCCCCTCCCTACAGTACAGACCCCCTCCCTACAGTACAGACCCCCCTCCCTAAAGTACAGACCCTCCTCCCTACAGTACAGACCCCCCTCCCTACAGTACAGACCCCCTCCCTACAGTACTGACCCCCTCCCTACAGTACAGACCCCCCTCCCTACAGTACTGACCCCCTCCTTACAGTACAGACCCCCTCCTTACAGTGCAGACCCCCTCCCTACAGTACAACCCCCCTCTACAATACAGCCCCCCTCTACAATACAGACCCCCCCTACATTACAGAGATGTGACCTGCAGCCCGCGGGCCGTCGTGGGCCGCCACGGCCCACCGGGCATATAACTGGTATGCCCTATGGCCAGTCCGGGCCTAGTGTGTGTGTGTATATTGTGTGTTTATACTGTGTCTGTATACTGTGTGGCCCCCATAATCTATTGCCTGGGGGCCCCATAATATCCTATTGTCCGGGGGGCAAAATAATCTCCTATTGCCCGGGGGCCCCGTGAGTTGTCAGTCGGCCCCTATTACCTTAATGGGGTACAGGGAATAGTTCTTATTTTAACTACTTACCGTAATTACATATTACAAGCAAGAAAATCCTGGTGTCCTCTAGGGGTGGTCCATGGTTCCTGTAGTCCAGACATATACAGGTACTGAACATATGAACGTTTTTCTGTGCATGGATTTGGAAGCTCAGACCAATAGGAACTCGTGTGGTTACATTGTTTCCATTCGTTATAAAGTGTCTCATAACATCCTCCTTTCTGTTTTTTTCAGGGTGGGGCGTCGGGAACATGCAGATCCTTTCATGGAGGAGCTCAACCCCGGGGATGCTTCTGAGCCGGATGGACGGGGAACTGGTTAGTCTGATATGTTTCTAATATTTACCCAACAAAGGGGCAGGAAAAATCAAATAGTGTGTACGGGGCCAAAGTCCGGAGGGTTCCATATTGAGTTGGCCCCGCCCTTTGCAGCTATAACAGCTTCACCTCTTCTGGGAAGGCCGTCCACAAGGTTTAGGAGTGTGTCTATGGGAATGTCTGACCATTCTTCCAGAAGGGCATTTGTGAGGTCAGGACCCTTATGTAAGGGGGACCCTAATGGGGATTCTAATACAAGTGGTGGCTCTGATAGGGACTCTGATATAAGGGGGCTCTCATAGGCTCCCTGATGTAAGGGGGAACTCTGATGGGGACCCTGATGTAAGAGGGGACTTTGATGGAGACGCTGTTGTAAGAGGGGGCTCTGAAGGGGAACCTGATGTAAGAGGGGGCTCTGATGGGGACCTGATGTAAGAGGGGGCTCTGATGCAGACCCTGATGTAAGAGGGGGCTCTGATGGGGACCCTGATGTAAGAGGGGACTTTGATGGAGACGCTGTTGTAAGAGGGGGCTCTGAAGGGGACCCTGATGTAAGAGGGGGCTCTGATGCAGACCCTGATGTAAGAGGGGGCTCTGAAGGGGAACCTGATGTAAGAGGGGACTCTGATGGGGACCCTGATGTAAGAGGGGGCTCTGATGGGGACCTTTATGTAAGAGGCAACTCTGGGACCCTAATATAAGAGGGGATTTTGATGGGACCTTGATATAGGAGGGGACTTTGATGGGGACCCTGATCTAAGTGGAGACTTTGATAGGGACGCTGATGTAAGAGGGGGCTCTGATGGGGACCTGATGTAAGGGGGCTCTCATAGGCTCCCTGATGTAAGGGGGAACTCTGATGGGGACCCTGATGTAAGAGGGGACTTTGATGGAGATGCTGATGTAAGAGGGGGCTCTGAAGGGGAACCTGATGTAAGAGGGGGCTCTGATGGGGACCTGATGTAAGAGGGGGCTCTGATGCAGACCCTGATGTAAGAGGGGGCTCTGATGGGGACCCTGATGTAAGAGGGGACTTTGATGGAGACGCTGTTGTAAGAGGGGGCTCTGAAGGGGACCCTGATGTAAGAGGGGGCTCTGATGCAGACCCTGATGTAAGAGGGGGCTCTGAAGGGGAACCTGATGTAAGAGGGGGCTCTGATGGGGACCCTGATGTAAGAGGGGGCTCTGATGCGGATCCTGATGTAAGAGGGGGCTCTGATGGGGACCTTTATGTAAGAGGCAACTCTGGGACCCTAATATAAGAGGGGATTTTGATGGGACCTTGATATAGGAGGGGACTTTGATGGGGACCCTGATCTAAGTGGAGACTTTGATAGGGACGCTGATGTAAGAGGGGGCTCTGATGGGGACCTGATGTAAGGGGGCTCTCATAGGCTCCCTGATGTAAGGGGGAACTCTGATGGGGACCCTGAGGTAAGAGGGGACTTTGATGGAGATGCTGATGTAAGAGGGGGCTCTGAAGGGGAACCTGATGTAAGAGGGGGCTCTGATGGGGACCTGATGTAAGAGGGGGCTCTGATGCAGACCCTGATGTAAGAGGGGGCTCTGATGGGGACCCTGATGTAAGAGGGGACTTTGATGGAGACGCTGTTGTAAGAGGGGGCTCTGAAGGGGAACCTGATGTAAGAGGGGGCTCTGATGCAGACCCTGATGTAAGAGGGGGCTCTGAAGGGGAACCTGATGTAAGAGGGGGCTCTGATGGGGACCCTGATGTAAGAGGGGGCTCTGATGCGGATCCTGATGTAAGAGGGGGCTCTGATGGGGACCCTTATGTAAGAGGCAACTCTGGGACCCTAATATAAGAGGGGATTTTGATGGGACCTTGATATAGGAGGGGACTTTGATGGGGACCCTGATCTAAGTGGAGACTTTGATAGGGACGCTGATGTAAGAGGGGGCTCTGACGGGAACCCTTATGTAAGAGGGGGCTCTGACGGGAACCTTTATGTAAGAGGGGGCTCTGATGAGGGCCCTGATGTAAGAGGCGACTCTGGGACCCTAATATTAGAGGATACTTTGATGGGGACCCTGATACAGGAGGGAACCCTGATCTAAGTGGGGACTTTGATAGGGACGCTGATGTAAGAGGGGGATGCTGATGGGAACCCTTATGTAAGGGTTGACTTGGAGGGACTTTGATGGGGAGCCTTATGTAAGGGGGACCCTTATGGGGATTCTGAAAAATGTTGGGGTTCTGATGTAAGGGGGCTGTCATAGGCTCTCTGATGTAAGTGAGAGCTCTAATGGGGACCCTGATGTAAAATGGGGCTCTAATGGTGACCCTGATGTAAGGGGGGCTCTGATGGGGACCCTTATGTAACATGGGGGCTCTGATGGGGACCCTGATGTAAGAGGGGGCTCTGATGGGGACCCTTATGTAAGAGGGGGCTCTGATGGGGACCCTTATGTAAGAGGCGACTCTGGGACCCATATATAAGAGGGGACTTTGATGGGGACCCTGATATAGTAGGGGACTTTGATGGAGACCCTGATCTAAGTGGGGACTTTGATAGGGACGCTGATGGGAACCCTTATGTAAGGGAGGTCTTGGAGGGACTTTGATAAGGGGGACCCTAATGGGGATTCTGATACAAGTGGGGGCTCTGATAGGGACTTTGATGTAAGGAGGCTCTCATAGGCTCCCTGATATAAGGAGGAACTCTGATGGGGACCCTGATGTAAGAGGGGGCTCTTATGGGGACCCTGATTTAAGAGGGGGCTCTGTGGGGACCCTGATGTAAGAGGGGGCTCTGTGGGGACCCTGATGTAAGAGGGGGCTCTGGGACCCATATATAAGAGGGGACTTTGATGGGGACCCTGATATATTAGGGGACTTTGATGGGGACCCTGATCTAAGTGGGGACTTTGATAGGGACGCTGATGTAAGAGGGGATGCTGATGGGAACCCTTATGTAAGGGAGGTCTTGGAGGGACTTTGATAAGGGGGACCCTAATGGGGATTCTGATACAAGTGGGGGCTCTGATAGGGACTTTGATGTAAGGAGGCTCTCATAGGCTCCCTGATATAAGGAGGAACTCTAATGGGGACCCTGATGTAAGAGGGGGCTCTTATGGGGACCCTGATTTAAGAGGGGGCTCTGATGGGGACACTGATGTAGGAGGGGGCCCTGATGTAAGGGAGGACTTGAAGGGATTTTAATTGGGACCCTTATGTAAGGGAGGTCTTGGAGGGACTTTGATAAGGGGGACCCTAATGGGGATTCTGATAAAAGTGGGGGCTCTGATAGGGACTCTGATGTAAGGGGGCTCTCATAGGCTCCCTGATGTAAGGGGGAGCTCTGATGGGGACCCTGATGTAAGGGGGAGCTCTGATGGGGGTCCTGATGTAAGAGGCGACTCTGGGACCATAATATAAGAGGGGACTTTAATGGGGACCCTGATCTAAGTGGGGACTTTGATAGGGACGCTGATGTAAGAGGGGATGCTGATGGGAACCCTTATGTAAGGGAGGACTTGGAGGGACTTTGATAAGGACCCTTATGTAAGAGGCACCCTGATGAGGATTCTGATAAAAGTGGGGGCTCTGATAGGGACTCTGATGTAAGAGGGGCCTCTGTGGGGACCCTGATGTAAGAGGGGGCTCTGATGGGGACCCTGATGTAAGAGGGGGCTCTGATGGGGACGCTGAAGTAAGAGTGGGCCCTGATGTAAGGGAGGACTTGGAGGGACTTTGATGGGGACCCTTATGGGGATTCTGATAAAAGTGGGGGCTCTGATAGGGACTCTGATGTAAGGAGGCTCTCATAGGCTCCCTGATATAAGGAGGAACTCTGATGGGGACCCTGATGTAAGAGGGGGCTCTTATGGGGACCCTGATGTAAGAGGGGGCTCTGTGGGGACCCTGATGTAAGAGGGGGCTCTGATGGGGACCCTGATGTAAGAGGGGGCTCTGATGGGGACGCTGAAGTAAGAGTGGGCCCTGATGTAAGGGAGGACTTGGAGGGACTTTGATGGGGACCCTTATGGGGATTCTGATAAAAGAGGGGGCTCTGATAGGGACTCTGATGTAATGGGGCTCTCATAGGCTCCCTGATGTAAGGGGGAGCTCTGATGGGGACCCTGATGTAAGGGGGAGCTATGTGGGGACCTTGATGTAAGAGGGGGCTCTGATGGGGACTCTGATGTAAGTGGGGACTTTAATGGCGCCACCTACCCACATAATTTCTCTTTTATTCTGAATCGTTCCAAAAAAGATCCAAGTAAAACATATTCATGAAATCCAATGGTTTTCATCCATTTACTTCTTTTGGGCCCACAAATATTTGTAAAATACACAATGTGGCCCCTCACACTGACCTGGACCTGAACCGACATTTAACCCTTACAGTGCCGGCTTCGTACATGTTTTTTTGGGGGGGGGGGGGGGGGGTTAAAGAGTCCAAAAAATAAAATGTAAAAATAAGATGTGCAGCTATTACAGAGGATCCCGGGTCCCCTTGTATCCGCCCCTCCCGATAATCTAAAGTCATTAACATTCTCAATTATTAATTTCTCTGCTATTTTGGAGGTATTCGATCACCTCTGCGTTTTTTTATTTTTTGCGCTATAAACAAAAATAGAGCGACAATTTTGAAAAAAAAATGTTTTTATATTTTTAACTTTTTGCTATAATAAATATCCCCCCAAAAATATATAAAAACATTTTTTTTTCCTCCGTTTAGGCCGATACAAATAGAGATTGCGATTTTTTTTTTTTCTGAGATTTGATTTATTACGAATTGCGCCCATTACAATGCGTCTTTATCATCGTCCTCTTGTAGTTCGCAGGTCTGAGCTGCACTTCCACCGATATTCCAGGCGGTGGCACTAGAGATTTGCGAATTAGTTACAAATTGGTATAAAAAAAAGAAACGGCGGCGTTGGAGTTTCCTAGCGTCGGTGGTTAATGTGAAGTCACGCTTTATATTTAGCGATGCGCTTGCGTCGTTGGATGTCGCCCCCCCCCCCCCCCCCCCCCCCAATCCCTCCACCTCTCCCGCTAATCCCCCCCGGAGGACGGTACATCTCCCTCCTTGTGATGGGTCATCACGCAATCCACGCTTTCTTCTTTCACCATCTCGCTCGGAAAAAAAATGGTTCTCCCCCCTTAATCCCGATTTCTGCGAAGAATCGCAATTAAGGGCTCCGCGTATTCCTGGAGAGAGGCGGGGAGACGGAGGAAATGGTTACCGAGATTAGCGGAGGTTTTACGGGAAGGAATGCTAATCACCTTCTGCTTTATAGTCTCAGCAAATAATTAGAGAAGACGGAGGAGAAACTCACACCGGAGAACTTTTTATTACGTTGTAGTTTTCGTTTTATTTATTTTTTTATTTTTATTTGTGAAAAAGACGAGTTTAACCACTTGCCTTGAAAAAGTATTCACACCCCTTTGAAATTTCCTGGTGCTAAACATTTTTTAGGGGGGGGGAGCAAACAAACGAAAAAAATAAGAAAATTGCAGCCACAGTGCCCATCAAACGCAGCCACTGTGCCCATTAATTGTCGCCACTGTGCCGTTAATTGTCACCACTGTGCCATGCAAAATGCACCCACTGTGCCATTAATTGTCACCACTTTGCCATCAATTGCCACCACTGTGCCCATCAATTGCAGCCACTGTGCCATGCCAAACGCAGCCACTGTGCCATCAATAGTCGCCACTGTGCCCATCAATTGTCACCACAGTGCCCATCAAATGCCGCCGCTGTGTCCATCAATTGTCTCCACTGTGCCCATCAATTGTCACCACAGTGCCCATCAAATGCCGCCGCTGTGCCCATCAATTGTCTCCACTGTGCCCATCAATTGTCACCACTGTGCCCATCAATTGTCGCCACTGTGCCCATCAAACGCAGCCACTGTGCCCAACAATTGTCGCCACTGTGCCTATCAAACGCAGCCACTGTGCCCATCAATTGTCGCCACTGTGCCCATCAATTGCGGCCACTGTGCCCATCAAACGCAGCCACTGTGCCATCAATTGTTACCACTGTGCTATAAATTGTCACCACTGTGCCCATCAAACGCAGCCACTGTGCCCATCAAATGCAGCCACTGTGCCATAAATTGTTACCACTGTGCCATGCCAAACGCACCCACTGTGCCCATCAATTGTTGTCACTGTGCCATGCCAAACGCACCCACTGTGCCCATGAATTGTGGCAACTGTGCCATGCCAAAAGCAACCACTGTGCCATCAAATGCCACCATTGTGCCCATCAATTGTCACCACTGTGCCAATTAATTGTCACCACTGTACCCATCAAACGCAGCCACTGTGCCATCAATTGTTACCACTGTGCTATAAATTGTCACCACTGTGCCCATCAAACGCAGCCACTGTGCCCATCAAATGCAGCCACTGTGCCATAAATTGTTACCACTGTGCCATGCCAAACGCACCCACTGTGCCCATCAATTGTTGTCACTGTGCCATGCCAAACGCACCCACTGTGCCCATGAATTGTCGCAACTGTGCCATGCCAAAAGCAACCACTGTGCCATCAAATGCCACCATTGTGCCCATCAATTGTCACCACTGTGCCAATTAATTGTCACCACTGTACCCATCAAATGCAGCCACTGTGCCATAAATTGTTACCACTGTGCCATGCCAAACGCACCCACTGTGCCCATCAATTGTCGCAAATGTGCCATTCCAAACGCAACCACTGTGCCATCAAATGCCACCATTGTGCCCATCAATTGTCACCACTGTACCCATCAAACACAGCCACTGTGCCATCAATTGTTACCACTGTGCCATCAATTGTCGCCACTGTGCCCATCAATTGCCGCCACTGTGCCATGCTAAATGCACCCACTGTGCCCATCAATTGTCGCAACTGTGAAATGCCAAACGCACCCACGGTGCCCATCAATTGTCGCCACTGTGCCCCGTAAAATGTTGCCAGATTGCCACCGCCCGGCACTTACCTTTCTGGGGTCAGCCATCCTCTTCCACCGTCTCTCTGTGTCTTCTCCCACCCTCGATGATGCTTTAGCCAATCAGGTTACCAGTGAACCTGATTGGCTGAGAAGCCTGTCAGTGTTAACCAGGGAACGCACTCCCCGTTCGTCCCCTGGATAACTATTTGGAAGCCGATTACAGCCCTCAGGCTGTAATCGGAAAGCCTATCAGAGCTGCTGGCTCCGATAGACACTTCCACAGCCAACCGGCTGCCGTTATTCAGATGGCCGGCCCCCTGGTCAGCGCCGGCCATCTGCAGGGGCGGCCCTCCTGCGCCCTCTATGGACGCACCGCCACTGGAGGCACATAATTGTGAAGTGGAAGGAAAATTATAAATGTTTTTTTTTTTTTTACAAATAAATATGTGAAAAGTGTGATCTGCATTTGTATTCTGATACCCCCAACTAAAATCTAGAGGAACCAATCGCCTTCAGAAGTCACCAGATTAGTAAATAGAGCCCACCTGTGTGTCATTTAATCTCAGTATAAATACAGCTGTTCTGTGAAGCCCTCGGAGGTTTGTTAGAGAACCTTAGTGAACAAAACAGCATCATGAAGGCCGAGGAACACACCAGACGGGTCAGGGATAAAGTTGTGGAGAAGTATAAAGCAGGGTTAGGTTGTAATAAAAATCTCCCAAGCTTTGAAGATCTCACGGAGCTTCTGTTCAATCCGTCATCCGAAAATGGAAAGAGTATGGCACAACCGCACACCTACCAAGACATGGCCGTCCACCTAAACTAGAATAAAAAAAGGATAGAATGGAATAAAATAGAAAATGATATAATTGAATGGAGTACAAAAGAATAGAGTAAAACAGGACAGGACAAAATAGAAAATAAAGATTAGAATAAAATATATTAGAAAATAAAGGAATATAATTAAAAGTAATTGAATAAAATAGAGTAGAAAAGAACAGTGTAAAAGAGAATAAAAAAAAGGATAGAATGGAAAAAAAATAAAATAAAATAATCGAATAGAGTAGAAAAGAATAGAGTAAAACAGAACAGAATAGAAAATTAAAATTAGAATAAAATATATTAGAAAATAAAAGAATTTAAATGAAAATAATAGAATACAGTAAAGTAGAAGGGATCAGTGTAAAAGATAATAAAAAAAGGATAGAATGGAATAAAATAGAAAATAAAATAATCGAATAGAGTATAAAAAATAAAGTAAAACAGGACAGAATAGAAAATAAAAATTAGAATAAAATATATTAGAAAATAAAGAAATATAATTAAAAGTAGTTGAATAAAATAGAGTAGAAAAGAACAGTGTAAAAGAGAATAAAAAAAAAGGATAGAATGGAAAAAAAATGTAAATAAAATAATCGAATAGAGTAGAAAAGAATAGAGTAAAACAGAACAGAATAGAAAATTAAAATTAGAATAAAATATATTAGAAAATAAAAGAATTTAAATGAAAATAATAGAATAGAATAGAGTAAAGTAGAAGAGATCAGTGTAAAAGATAATAAAAAAGGATAGAATGGAATAAAATAGAAAATAAAATAATCGAATAGAGTACAAAAGAATAGAGTAAAACAGGACAGAATAGAAAATAAAAAATAGAATAAAATATATTAGAAAATAAAGGAATATAATTAAAAAGAATAGAATAGAGTAAAGTAGAAAAGAACAGTGTAAAAGAGAATAAAAAAAAAAGATAGCATGGAAAAAAATTGAAAATTGAAAATAAAAATAATCGAATAGAGTAGAAAATAATAGAGTAAAACAGGACAGAATAGAAAATAAAAATTTGAATAAAATATATTAGAAAATAAAATAATTTAATTGAAAATAATAGAATAGAGTAAAGTAGAAGGGACCAGTGTAAAAGATAATAAAAAAGGATAGAATGGAATAAAATAGAAAATAAAATAATCAAATAAAGTAGAAAAAATAGAGTAAACCAGAACAGAATAGAAAAAAAAAATAGAATAAAATGTATTAGAAAATAAAGGACTAGAGTAAAGTAGAAAAGAACAGTGTAACAGAGAATAAAAAAAAGGATAGAATGGAATAAAATAGAAAATAAAATAATTGAATAGAGTACAAAAGAATAGAGTAAAACAGGACAGAATAGAAAATAAAAAATAGAATAAAATATATTAGAAAAAAAAGGAATATAATTAAAAAGAATAGAATAGAGTAAAGTAGAAAAGAACAGTGTAAAAGAGAATAAAAAAAAAGATAGAATGGATTTAAAAAAAAAAAATCAAATAGAGTATAAAAGAATAGAGTAAAACAGGACAGAATAGAAAATAAAAAATAGAATAAAATATATTAGAAAATAAAGGAATATAATTAAAAAGAATAGAATAGAGTAAAGTAGAAAAGAACAGTGTAAAAGAGAATAAAAAAAGATAGCATGGAAAAAAATAGAAAATAAAAATAATCGAATAGAGTAGAAAAGAATAGAGTAAAACCGGACAGAATAGAAAATAAACATTTGAATAAAATATATTAGAAAATAAAATAATTTAATTGAAAAGAATAGAATAGAATAGAGTAAAGTTGAAGGGATCAGTGTAAAGGATAATAGAAAAAGGATAGAATGGAATAAAATAGAAAATAAAATAATCAAATAAAGTAGAAAAAATAGAGTAAACCAGAACAGAATAGAAAAAAAATAGAATAAAATATATTAGAAAATAAAGCAATAGAATTGAAAATAATAGACTAGAGTAACGTAGAAAAGAACAGTGTAACAGAGAATAAAAAAAGGATAGAATGGAATAAAATAGAAAATAATATAATTGAATAGAGTACAAAAGAATAGAGTAAAACAGGACAGGACAGAATAGAAAATAAAGATTAGAATAAAATATATTAGAAAATAAAGGAATATAATTAAAAGTAATTGAATAAAATAGAGTAGAAAAGAACAGTGTAAAAGAGAATAAAAAAAAGGATAGAATGGAAAAAAATAAATAAAAAATAATCGAATAGAGTAGAAAAGAATAGAGTAAAACAGAACAGAATAGAAAATTAAAATTAGAATAAAATATATTAGAAAATAAAATAATTTAAATGAAAATAATAGAATACAGTAAAGTAGAAGGGATCAGTGTAAAAGATAATAAAAAAAGGATAGAATGGAATAAAATAGAAAATAAAATAATCGAATAGAGTATAAAAAATAAAGTAAAACAGGACAGAATAGAAAATAAAAATTAGAATAAAATATATTAAGAAAATAAAAGAAATATAATAAAAGTAGTTGAATAAAATAGAGTAGAAAAGAACAGTGTAAAAGAGAATAAAAAAAAAAGGATAGAATGGAAAAAAAATTTAAATAAAATAATCGAATAGAGTAGAAAAGAATAGAGTAAAAACAGAACAGAATAGAAAAATTAAAATTAGAATAAAATATATTAGAAATAAAAAGAATTTAAATGAAAATAATAGAATAGAATAGAGTAAAGTAGAAGAGATCAGTGTAAAAGATAATAAAAAAGGATAGAATGGAATAAAATAGAAAATAAAATAATCGAATAGAGTACAAAAGAATAGAGTAAAACAGGACAGAATAGAAAATAAAAAATAGAATAAAATATATTAGAAAATAAAGGAATAGAATTGAAAAGAATAGAATAGAGAAAGTAGAAAAGAACAGTGTAAAAGAGAATTAAAAAAAAGGATAGAATGGAAAAAAATTGAAAATAAAATAATCGAGTAAAACAACAGAAAAAAAATTTAATAAAATATATTAGAAAATATAAAGACACGAGAGGGGGAGGGACAACCGATGGGGTTTTTATTTTTTTATATTTTTTTAGGGTAGGAAAATAGCGAGAAATAGGACTGTGAGAAAATGAGAGTATACAGGGAATCAGAGAAGATATGGCGAGAGAGAGGGGGGGATGGGATGAGAGGGGGGTCTCCTCGTCTCTTCCCTCCTTTTTTGGATATAGTTGATATAAACGGATGATATGGAATGTGATAATCTGTAATGTGAAACTTCTGAAAAAATAAAGAATTTAAAAAAAAAATAGAAAATAAATGAATATAATTGAAAGCAATAGAATAGAATAGAGTAAAGTAGAAAAGAACAGTGTAAAAGAGAATAAAAAAAGGATAGAATGGAATAAAATTGAAAATAAAATAATCGAATAGAGTATAAAAGAATAGAGTAAAACAGGACAGAATAGAAAATAAAAATTTGAATAAAATATATTAGAAAATAAAGGAATATAATTAAAAGGAATTGAATAAAATAGAGTAGAAAAGAACAGTGTAAAAGAGAATAAAAAAAAAGGATAGAATGGAATAAAATTGAAAATAAATAAACAGAAAAAAATAGAATAGAAAATAAAAGAATAGAGAAAAAAAACAGAATGGAAATGAAAGGAATACAATAGAGTAAAAGAGAACAGAATAGTATAAAAATTAGAACAATAGAATAGAGTAAAAGAGAACAGAATAGAAATGAAGGTAAAAGAATAGGATAAAATAATACAGAATAGACTAGAAATAAAAAAAATAGAACAGAAAAGAACAGAATAGAAAATAAAATAGAAAATAATAGAATATAGTAGAATAGAATAGATTGGAATAGAATATAACTGTCTTCTGAAATGTATGTTTTGAATAGAATAGATTAGAATAGAACAGTATGCATGGCCAGCAATTGAACGTTTTGAGACGCCTGTGTGATATCTCAATAAAGTTGTTTAAAAAAAAAAAATGAAAGACCATCTTGGCCCCACCCCCCACCACACACCAGTCTCTGGGTTGCAATGCAGCGTCCGGTGTGAACCATCCCTTGCTGTATGGCCATAGGTGTGCTCAGCCTTTGACATTAGGGTGTGCAGCCCAAAGCTCAAACACACTCTACCAATCACTCACCATGTTCATTCAGAAAGTAAAGGGGCTGGTAAATGACATATTTACTGGCCCCTTCCCCCACTCATCCTAAAACATCCACAGCAACAAGCGGTGGGAGAGGAGGGAAGCTGGCAATGTTGTGGGGGGAAGGAAGGAGGGGGATCCAGGTCAGTAGGGGGAATCTGTTCTGCACAGGGTGTGCCTGGGCACACCTGGCACACCCTGTGCGCACGCCTATATGTGCACGTTCAATGAATGTCTGTGTCCCGGTCCTGCCTCCGGGTTGGTCGCCGGGTTTTGGGCTGTTGGCCATCGGGGTGTGGTCTCCTTTAATCCGCCACTTATGGAATTGTTTTGGTGAACTCTCTGTAGGTGGCGCTGTGACGGACTTTGATGGTGACGGTATGCTGGATCTAATCCTTTCTCACGGAGAGTCCATGGCACAACCAATATCCGTCTTCAAAGGCAAGCAGGTAAGAAAGTGTTCTCGCTGTTACCTCTGTTAGTGACACCGAGCCCCCCACCCCCCCTCCCCCCACCGGTGTATCTTTGGGAAGGGGGTGACCCACCAACCTACTCTGTGACGCTCCATCCCCGAAAATTCCGATAAGCCCGTTTGTGTTTTCTGTAACCGGATTCTAGCTTTTCTCTTTCTCCGACCTGTCCACTTTGTATGCTGGAGTCTCCAAACTGCAGCCCACGAGCCAGATGTGACGCCACGGGTTTCCCCGTGGCGTCACGAGTGACCCCACCCCCCTCTGACGCATCACTGGAAACCCCCGTGACACCACTGGGAAATCGCCGGAAACGGGTGACCCCACCCCCCTCTGACACAACAGTGGTTTCCCGTGACGCGTCAGAGGGGAGCGGGGTCACCCCGTGACACCACGGGGGAAATCGCCAGAAACGGGTGACTCCACCCCCTCTGACGCAACGGGGGTTTCCTGTGATGCGTCTGAGGGGAGCGGGGTCACCCGTGACACCACGGGGGAAATCGACGGAGACGGATGACCCCACCCCACTCTGACGCAACAGGGGATTTCCCGTGATGCGTCAGAGGGGAGCGGGGTCACCCGTGACACCACGGGGGAAATCGCCAGAAACGGGTGATCCCACCCCCCTCTGACGCAACAGGGGTTTCCCGTGACGCGTCAGAGGGGAGCGGGGTCACCCCGTGACACCACGGGGGAAATCGACGGAGACGGATGACCCCACCCCACTCTGACGCAACAGGGGATTTCCCGTGATGCGTCAGAGGGGAGCGGGGTCACCCGTGACACCACGGGGGAAATTGCCGGAAACGGGTGATCCCACACCCTCTGATGCAACAGGGGTTTCCCGTGATGTGTCAAAGGGGAGCGGGGTCACCCATGACACCACGGGTAAATCGCCAGAAACGTTGATCCCACCCCCCCTCTGACGCAACATGGGGTTTCCTGTCATGCGTCAGGGGGAAGCGGGGTCACCGTGACACCACGGGGGAAATCGCCAGAAACGGGTGATCCCACCCCCCCTCTGAGACAATGGGGGTTTCCCCGCCCTCGGTTATATAAGAGCTGTCAGACGGGTCGCACGTCATTTGGCCAGGTGGCTCCCATGGAGGCTGTATAGAGGTGGGCCGAACTCGGAAAAGGATTACGGCGCTGGAATTTTTTTTTTTTTATTGAAGGGCTTGTTCTAAGATGTGAGTGTGTTTTTTTTTTTCCTTTTTTGTCAATTTTTTCGTGAAATGGTAGAGGTACAATGTACCCCATTACCAATTCACACATGGGGGGGCCGGGACCTGGAGGTCCCCTTCGTTAAAGGGGGCTTCCAGATTCCAATAAGCTGCCCGTAGACCCCCCACAACCACCGGGCAAGGGTTGTGGGGATGAGGCCTTTGTCCCCATCAATATGGGGACATCCTCCCCCTGTTGAGGGCATGTGACCTGGTACAGTTCAGGAATGGGGGGCACTCTCTCGTCCCCCGCTCTTTTCCTGCGGCCTGCCCGGTTTCGTGCTAGGATAGGGGTCTGGTATGGATTTTTGGGGGGAACCCCACGCCATTATTTAAAAATGTTGGCAAAATTCATACCAGACCTGAAGGGCCTGGTATGATTTTGAAGGGGACCCTACGTCATTTTTTTTTTTAAATTTGGCACAGGGTTCCCCTTAATATCCATTCCAGACCTGAAGGGCCTGGTAATGGAATTTGCAGAGACCCCCACGCATTTTTTTTTCCATTTTGGTTTGGGGTTCCCCTTAATATTCATACTAGACCCAAAGGACCTGGTAATGGAATATGGGGGGACCCCCACACATTTTTTTTCAATTTTGGTTCGAGGTTCCCCTTGATATTCATTCCAGACCCAAAGGGCCTGGTAATGGACTGGGGGGGGGGGACCCCTGCCGTTTTTTTCAAAGGCTTTGATCTGTATTGCCGGGACCCGACAATTCATGAATAGACGCAAGACTTTTTTTCCTTTAGAAATTACATTTTGTGCAGGGACAGTTCTAAACATGGGAAACAGGCGCTACTTTACAGACCTACTATAGACACCCCACAGGTACGAAATTTAAAGGAATATTTCACTTTTATTGTATCACTTTTAGCATTCTTAAAATCACTGCTCCCGAAAAAACAGCGTTTTTTTAAACTTTTTTTGCATTGATACATGTCCCCTGGGGCAGGACCCGGGTCCCCAAACACTCCCCTGGGGCAGGACCCGGGTCCCCAAACACTCCCCTGGGGCAGGACCCGGGTCCCCAAATACTCCCCTGGGGCAGGACCCGGGTCCCCAAACATTCCCCTGGGTCAGGACCCGGGTCCCCAGACACTCCCCTGGGGCAGGACCCCGGTCCCCAAACACTCCCCTGGGGCAGGACCCGGGTCCCCAAACACTCCCCTGGGGCAGGACCCGGGTCCCCAAACCCTTTTTATGACAATAACTTGCATATTAGCCTTTACAATTAGCACTTTTCATTTCTCCCATAGACTTTTAAAGGGTGTTCCGGGGCTTTCGAATTTGCCGCGAACACCGCAAATTGCTCGCTATTCTGCAAACTGGCGAACAGCCAATGTTCGAGTCGAACACGAAGCTCATGCCTAATAATTACTAGTGACGAGGTGCTGGATCTGCTGAGGACACCCAAGCCACACCCACTATACAATTTATACTATAAACTCTTTTTATGTTACCGCTTACACGGCGCCCTAACGTATATATGCTTGTTTTTCCAGGGTCTGAAAAACCATTGGCTCAGAGTAATACCCCGGACCAAGTTTGGTGCGTTTGCTCGCGGGGCGAAGGTAGTTCTGTACACAAAGAAGAGTGGAGCCCACCTGAGGATCATCGATGGGGGATCCGGTTACCTCTGTGAAATGGAGCCAGTGGCTCACTTTGGTCTTGGTAAGTACACGGAATTATTTTTTTCCGGTTTCTGTACGGTGAGTGCCGAGCAGCCTCGGGTCCGTCACTCCACACGTCAGAGCTGAAGGAACTCTAATTACCGTATATACTCGAGTATAAGCCGACCCGAATATAAGCCGAGGCACCTAATTTTACCACAAAAAGCTGTCAAATCCTATTGACTTGAGTATAAGCCTAGGGTGGGAAATGCAGCAGCTACTGTAAGTGGAAAAGAGGGTCAACAATGCCCATCTGCAGCCTCACTGTGTCCATCTGCAGCCTCACTGTGCCCATCTGCAGCCTCACTTTGCAGCCTCCCTGTGCCCATCTGGAGCCTCCCTGTGCCCATCTGGAGCCTCCCTGTGCCCATCTGGAGCCTCACTGTGCCCATCTGCAGCCTCACTGTGTCCATCTGGAGCCTCACTGTGCCCATTTTCAGCCTCACTGTGCCCATCTGCAGCCTCACTATGCAGCTTCACTATGCCTCACTGTGCCCATCTGCAGACTCACTGTGCCCATTTTCAGCCTCACTGTGCCCATCTGCAGCCTCCCTGTGCTCATCTGCAGCCTCCCTGTGCACGTTTTCATCCTCACTGTGCAGCTTCATTATGCCTCACTGTGTCCATCTGGAGCCTCACTGTGCCCATCTGCAGCCTCACTGTGTCCATCTGGAGCCTCACTGTGCCCATTTTCAGCCTCATTGTGCCCATCTGCAGCCTCACTATGCAGCTTCACTATGCCTCACTGTGCCCATCTGCAGACTCACTGTGCCCATTTTCAGCCTCACTGTGCCCATCTGCAGCCTCCCTGTGCAGGTTTTCATCCTCACTGTGCAGCTTCATTATGCCTCACTGTGTCCATCTGCAGCCTCACTGTGCAGCCTCGCTGTGTCCATCTGAAGCCTAATTGTGCCCATTTGCATCCTCACTGTGTAGCCTCACTGTGCCCATTTTCAGCCTCACTGTGCCCATTTTCAGCCTCACTGTGCCCATTTTCAGCCTCACTGTGCCCATTTTCAGCTTCACTGTGCCCATCTGCAGCCTCCCTGTGCTCATCTGCAGCCTCCCTGTGCCCGTTTTCATCCTCACTGTGCAGCTTCATTATGCCTCACTGTGTCCATCTGCAGCCTCACTGTGCGGCCTTACTGTGTCCATCTGAAGCCTCACTGTGCCCATTTGCATCCTCACTGTGCAGCCTCACTGTGCCCATTTGCAGCCTCACTGTGCCCATTTTCAGCCTCACTGTGCAGCCTCACTGTGCCCATTTGCAGCCTCACTGTGCCCATTTTCAGCCTCCCTGTGCTCATCTGCAGCCTCCCTGTGCCCGTTTTCATCCTCACTGTGCAGCTTCATTATGCCTCACTGTGTCCATCTGAAGCCTCATTGTTCCCATTTGCATCCTCACTGTGCCCATCTGCATCCTCACTGTGCCCATCTGCAGCCTCACTGTGCCCATTTTCAGCTTTACTGTGCCCATTTTCAGCTTTACTGTGCCCAATTGTAGCCTCACTGTGTCCATCTGAAGCCTCATTGTGCCCATTTGGATCCTCACTGTGCAGCCTTACAGCGACCATCTGCAGCCCCACTGTGTCCATTTGCAACCTCTCTGTGCCCATTTTCAGCTTTACTGTGCCCATTTGCAGTCTCACTGTGCCCATTTGCAGCCTCATTTTGCCTCACTCTGTCCATCTGCAGCCTCACTGTGCCTGTTTTCAGACGAGGAGGAGGCAGGGCTTTGTTACAGTGGACGGCATGGACTTCCTATACATACAGCCCTGGCCCTGCTGAGAATTATCAGAAGGGACAATGTACAGCGTAATCAGGTTTCCTTCCCTCCTCATCAAGACTGACGTGGCGGGAGACGAGACCCTCACTCGAGCAGTGGCGGTGCGTCTATAGAGGACGCTGGAGCGCCGCCCCCTCTGGCTCTCGCACCACCACTGATTTACAATAACATAGATTCATGCATTGCATGAATCTATGTTATTGTTGCCAGTGTCTCTGATAGGCTTTCCAAGTACAGCCCTCCGGCTCTCAGAAGCTTATCGAAGGAACGTACGGGTGGTGCGTTCCTTAGAGGATTGGCGTCTCAGCCAATCAGGTTCACCGGTTCTGGTTACCGGTAACCTGATTGGCTGAAGCGTCATCGAGGGCAGGAAAAGACATCGCGGGATGAGGAAGGAGGATGGCTGACCCACAGAAAGGTAAGTGCCGGGCGCAGTGGCATCAATGGGCACAGTGGCGACAATTAAAGGGCACAGTGGCGACAATTGGCACAGTGGCTGCGTTTGATGGCATGGCACAGTGGTGACAATTGATGGCACAGTGGCTGCATTTGATGGGCACAGAGAGGCTGCAAATTTTTTTTCTTCTTTTGCGCCCCCCCCCCCCCCCCCCAAAAAAAAAATTTGAGCACCAGGCGCCACTGCACTCGAATGTGCTGAAAAACTCGGCTTATACTCGAGTATATACGGTAGTTGTGATGATGTGTACGGTTTTACAAACACAAAGTTGCTGAATTGTTCTTAGGCACTCATATTTGTATTACCCGTAGGCGTGAAGGGGGCTAATAAAACAGTCATGTCCACTTTTGCATTACTTTCGGTGGAGGCCTTGTATATTCCTACAGGGAATCCTCTAGTGGACACAATGATGTATCATCATTAACTTAAACCAGTGGTTTCCAAACTGCGGCCCGGGGGCCAGATGTGGCCCTTTGCTTGATGTTTTCCGGCCCGTGGGGTGCTTTTTCATTCATTGGCACCAATGATGGGGCAGAATTCCTTCCAATGATGGGGCAGAATTCCTCCCAATGATGGGGCAGAATTCCTCCCAATGATGGGGCAGAATTCCTCCCAATGATGGGGCAGAATTCCTCCCAATGATGGGGCAGAATTCCCTCCAATGATGGGGCGGAATTTCTCCCGAAGACACCAGTGATGGGGCAGAATTCCTTCCAATGATGTGGCGTAATTCCTTCCAATGACACCAGTGATGGGGCAGAATTCCTCCCAATGACACCAGTGATGGGGCAAAATTCCTCCCAATGACACCAGTGATGGGGCAGAATTCCTTCCAATGATGGGGCAGAATTCCTCCCAACGATGGGGCAGAATTCCTCCCAACGATGGGGCAGAATTCCTCCCAACGATGGGGCAGAATTCCTCCCAACGATGGGGCAGAATTCCTCCCAACGATGGGGCAGAATTCCTCCCAACGATGGGGCAGAATTCCTCCCAACGATGGGGCAGAATTCCTCCCAATGATGGGGCAGAATTCCTCCCAATGATGGGGCAGAATTCCTCCCAATGATGGGGCAGAATTCCTCCCAATGATGGGGCAGAATTCCTCCCAATGATGGGGCAGAATTCCTCTCAATGATGGGGCAGAATTCCTCTCAATGATGGGGCAGAATTCCTCCCAATGATGGGGCAGAATTCCTTCTAATGATGGGGCGGAATTTCTCCCAATGACACCAGTGATGGGGCAGAATTCCTCCTAATGATAAGGCAGAATTCCTCCCAATGACACCAGTGATGGGGCAGAATTCCTTCCAATGATGCGGCGGAATTCCTTTCAATGACACCAATGATGGGGCAGAATTCCTCCCAATGACACCAGTGATGGGGCAAAATTCCTCCCGATGACACCAGTGATGGGACAGAATTCCTCCCAGTGATGGGACAGAATTCCTCCCAGTGATGGGACAGAATTCCTCCCAGCGATGGGGCAGAATTCCTCCCAGCGATGGGGCAGAATTCCTCCCAGCGATGGGGCAGAATTCCTCCCAGTAATGGGGCAGCATTCCTCCCTATGACACCAGTGATGGGGCAGAATTCCTCCCAATGACACCAGTGATGGGGCAGAATTCCTCCCAATGACACCAGTGATGGGGCAGAATTCCTCCCAATGACACCAGTGATGGGGCAGAATTCCTCCCAATGACACCAGTGATGGGGCAGAATTCCTCCCAATGACACCAGTGATGGGGCAGAATTCCTCCCAATGACACCAGTGATGGGGCAGGATTCCTCCCAATGACACCAGTGATGGGGCAAAATTCCTCCCGATGACACCAGTGATGGGAGAGAATTCCTCCCAGCGATGGGGCAGAATTCCTCCCAGTAATGGGGCAGAATTCCTCCCTATGACACCAATGATGGGGTCCAATGACACCAATGATGGGGGATTTTGTACTCTCGAAGGCCACAGTCCGGCCCTTTGTTTAGAAAGTTTGGTGACCCCTGACTTAAACGAATGACAATGATAGTTTATCTGATAAGAGTTTAGCCTATCACGGGTACGTTGATGATGTCTTTAGGGCCAGCAACCAGTAGAGGGGTCAATCCCTTCCCTATTCCTCCACAACCGGATTACTCTGTAATCAAAATCACATAAAACCTCAACTGATGCTTCAATAATTAACGCCTGACCTAGAACAGAGCCTTCTAACGATGACGGCGTTGTAAGGAGTTAATCTGCGCCCGCAGTGAGAGCCGGCTTAGGGAGCGTGTTAAACATTTCAACTTACAGTTGAGTGCGCTGACTAGCAATGAGACGAGAGAGCTGCCGCGTAGAGTCACCGGCGGCGTCACCAACGAGTTAAAGAGTCTGGCTCTGCTAAAAGGTTTGTTATTTTAGGAATTAAAACAAGAAATGAGCTTTGATGGTCTTGGCAGCGTTGGAGCCCGCTCTGCTCCCCGTCTTTCATCTCCTTCCTTTCTGCTTGTTTCATTAGCAAGGGATGAATTCTTGGTAATTGGGAGTCAGGGAAGCAAAAGGGATTTCACAACGGCGCTGCCTGCGGTAGGAATTTATCTGCCATGACGCGAAGCAATGGTCCTATCATGGAAAATGTCATGGAGGAAACAAAGGCCGTATCTCATGATGGGGAGGATCCTCTATTCCCCCCGCTAAGCTCTGATAACCAACATTTACAGTCACCTGACCGAGCTTTAATAGTGCGTCTATTCTTAGGAAGCCCCAGAAATCTGAGGGTCACTCAGGGTGGTTATTGATCAGACTAGCCGAAAAAAATACATCTTCTAGATGGAAAATACACATTACAAAGCAGTGGCAGCTGGTGCTCCAAATTTTTTTGGGGGGCGCAAACAAACGAAAAAAAAAAAAACATCAATTGCCGCCACTGTGCCCATCAATTGCCACCACTGTGACCATCAAACGCAGCTACTGTGTCCATCAAACGCAGCCACTGTGCCATAAAATTTTTGCCACTGTGCCATAAAATTGTCACCACTGTGCCATGCCATCAAACGCAGCCACTGTGACCATCATTTGTCGCCACTGTGAAATGCCATTAAACGCAGCCACTGTGCCATCAATTGTCACCACTATGCCCATCAATTGTCGCTACTGTGCCATGCCAAACGCAGCCACTGTGCCATGCCATTGTCGCCACTGTGCCCATCAATTGTTGCTACTGTGCCATGCCAAACGCAGCCACTGTGCCATGCCATTGTCGCCACGTGCCCATTAATTGCCGCCAGTTTGCCCCTAAAATGCCGCCAGATTGACCCCCCCCCCGTCTGGCACATATCTTTCTCATCAGCCATCCTCGGATCCTCCTCCACGATTCCTCGATGTAGTCCCGCCCTTAATGTCACTTCAGCCAATCATGTTACCGCTAACCAGATCCGGTGAACCTGATTGGCTGAGATGCGTGTCAGTGTTAACTAAGGAACGCACACCCCGCTGGCTCTGATAGACACTTCAACAGCCAACCAGCTGCCGTTATTCAGATGGCCGGCGCTCGCCAGGGGGCCGGCCATTTCAATAGTGGACGGCAGCGACAATACATAGATTCATGCAATGCATGAATCTATGTATTGTTTTCAGTGGCGGTGCAGGAGCGATAGGGGGCGGCGCTCCAGCGCCCTCTATGGACGCACCGCCTCTGTTACAAAGATAAATCTTTTACAGTGATAAATGAGGAGTACTCGGGATGGTCAGGGGTGGGTAGTGGAGTCCCCCAGGATTCTGTGCTGGGACCAAGCCTATTTAAGTTTTTCATAAATGACCTGAAGGATGGGGTTAGCAGTTCAATCTCTGTATTTGTGGACGATACTAAGCTCAGCAGAGCAATAACCTCTCCACAGGATGTTGAAACCTTGCAAGAAGATCCAAACAAGTTAATGGAGTGGGCAACTACATGGCAAATGAGGTTTAACCACTTTTACCTGGCCTATAGCCGACTGACGGCTGGGCAGTGGTTCAGTTATCCTGACTGGTCATCATATGACTCCAGCAGGATAACAGCCACCACGTGCCCGTGATTGGTGGTGTGGCGTGTCAGTCTGACACACTGCTACACCGATCTCAGTAAAGATCTCTGACGGAGGCTCTTTACCACGTGATCAGCCGTGTCCAATCACGGCTGATCACGTTGTGAACAGGAAGAGCCGTTGCTCGTCTTTTCCTCACTCACGTCTGATAGACGCGAGTAGAGGAGAGCCGATCGGCTGCTCTCCTGACAGGGGGGGTCTGTGTTGACTGTTTATCAGCGCAGCCCCCCCTCGGATGCCCGCCCAGGACCACCAGGCTGCTGCCAGGACCACCAGGGATGGCCACCGGCACTGGATCACCAGGGATATGCCAATAAATGCCCAGGCAGCTGCCAATCACTGCTCTGACACCATCCACTGCCCTACGACACCATCCACTGCCCTACTGACACCTTCCACTGCCCTACTGACACCTTCCACTGCCCTACTGACACCTTCCACTGCCTTACTGACACCATCCACTGCCCTACTGACACCGTCCTCTGCCCCACTGACACCGTCCTCTGCCCCACTGACACCGTCCTCTGCCCCACTGACACCGTCCTCTGCCCCACTGACACCGTCCTCTGCCCCACTGACACCGTCCTCTGCCCCACTGACACCGTCCTCTGCCCCACTGACACCGTCCTCTGCCCCACTGACACCGTCCTCTGCCCCACTGACACCGTCCTCTGCCCCACTGACACCGTCCTCTGCCCCACTGACACCGTCCTCTGCCCCACTGACACCGTCCTCTGCCCTACTGACACCGTCCTCTGCCCTACTGACACCGTCCTCTGCCCTACTGACACCGTCCACTGCTCTACTCACACCATCCACTGCCCTACTGACACCGTCCACTGCCCTACTGACACCGCCCACTTCTTTTCTGACACTGTCCACTGCCCTACTGACACCATCCACTGCACTACTGACACCGTCCACTGCCTACTGACACCATCCACTGCTCTGCTGACACCATCCACTGATCTGCTGACACCGTCCACTGCTCTACTGACACCATCCACTGCCCTACTGACACCATCCACTGCCCTACTGACACCATCCACTGCCTACTGACACCATCCACTGCTCTACTGACACCATCCACTGCCCTATTGACATCCATCTCTGCTCTATTGATACCATCCTTTGCTCTACTGACACTGTCCACTGCTCTACTGACTGACATTGTATACTGTCCTACTGACACTGTCCACTGCCCTACTGATACCATACAATGCTCTACTGACTGACACTGTCAGGTAGGCAACATTTATATTTTTACTATGACATTTGTTTTATTACATTTTTCTAAGATTTCCTTGCTATATACGGTAGTTAGGCCTTGCTAATTAAAAAATAAATAAAAAAGGGTGCCGATCCTCGGTGATCTTCGATCTTTCACGTTCAGGTGGATCTCCACCTCTCAAAGGTCGTCTCCCTCTGTAGGTAAAGGAAGCTGGAAATATACCAGGCAGGTGGAATAAGACAAATAAAAATGATGCTGAGTTGATGTTGTTACTTCTATACTATTATTATAATCTGTGAGCTGACGCTTCCCCTAACCAATCATGTGCGGCTCCATGGAGCAAACTCATTAGGAGAGCTGTGCGGACTTGTTCTGTATCCGTCTGATAATTATAAATGATAACGATCACGCTCCGATTCCTTTCCTTGTTACACAACCCGACACATAATGAGCCGGTTATGCCGTGGTGGAGGAGGAGAGTAGAGTAATATTATGCCATAGTTCAAAATAACACAAAGTTCAGCAAAAGCCTGACGCCAAACACGGGCAGCAAACGAAAACATGGGCAGCAAACGAAAACACGGGCAGCAAACAAAAACACGGGCAGCAAACAAAAACACGGGCAGCAAACAAAAACACGGGCAGCAAACAAAAACACGGGCAGCAAACAAAAACACGGGCAGCGACAGAAAGCACGGGCAGCGACAGAAAGCACGGGCAGCGACAGAAAGCACGGGCAGCAACAGAAAACACGGGCAGCAACAGAAAACACGGGCAGCAACAGAAAACACGGGCAGCAACAGAAAACACGGGCAGCAACAGAAAACACGGGCAGCAACAGAAAACACGGGCAGCGACAGAAAACACGGGCAGCGACAGAAAACACGGGCAGCGACAGAAAACACGGGCAGTGACAGAAAGCAAGGGCAGCGACAGAAAAAAGGGGCAGCAACAGGAAACAGGGGCAGCAACAGGAAACAGGGGCAGCAACAGGAAACAGGGGCAGCAACAGGAAACAGGGGCAGCAACAGGAAACAGGGGCAGCAACAGAAAACAGGGGCAGCAACAGCAAACAAGGACAGCAACAGCAAACAAGGACAGCAACAAAAAACACGGGTAGCAACAGAAAACACGGGCAGCGGCAGAAAGCAAGGGCAGCGACAGAAAACACGGGCAGCAACAGAAAACACGGGCAGCAACAGAAAACACGGGCAGCAACAGAAAACACGGGCAGCAACAGAAAACACGGGCAGCGACAGAAAACACGGGCAGTGACAGAAAGCAAGGGCAGCGACAGAAAAAAGGGGCAGCAACAGGAAACAGGGCAGCAACAGAAGGGGCAGCAAGGGCAGCGACAGAAAGCAAGGGGGCAGCAACAGGAAACAGGGGAGCAACAGAAACACGGGGGCAGCAACAGGAAACAGGGGCAGCAACAGGAAACAGGGGCAGCAACAGGAAACAGGGGCAGCAACAGGAAACAGGGGCAGCAACAGGAAACAGGGGCAGCAACAGGAAACAGGGGCAGCAACAGAAAACAGGGGCAGCAACAGCAAACAAGGACAGCAACAAAAAACACGGGCAGCAACAGAAAACACGGGCAGCAACAGAAAACACGGGCAGCAACAGAAAACACGGGCAGCAACAGAAAACAAGGGCAGCAACAGAAAACAAGCAACAGCAACAAAAAACAAGGGCAGCAACAGAAAACAAGAGCAGTGACAGAAAGCAAGGGCAGCGACAGAAAGCAAGGGCAGCGACAGAAAGCAAGGGCAGCGACAGAAAACAAGGGCAGCAACAGAAAGCAAGGACAGCAACAGAAAACACGGGCAGTGACAGAAAGCAAGGGCAGTGACAGAAAGCAAGGGCAGCAACAGAAAGCAAGGGCAGTAACAGAAAACAAGGGTAGCAACAGAAAGCAAGGGCAGCAACAGAAAGCAAGGGCAGCAACAGAAAACACGGGCAGCAACAGAAAACACGGGCAGCAACAGAAAACACGGGCAGTGACAGAAAGCAAGGGCAGTGACAGAAAGCAAGGGCAGCGACAGAAAACAGGGGCAGGGACAGAAAACACGGGCAGCGACAGAAAGCAAGTGCAGTGACAGAAAACACGGGCAGCAACAGAAAACACGGGCAGTGACAGAAAGCAAGGGCAGTGACAGAAAGCAAGGGCAGCAACAGAAAACAGGGGCAGCAACAGAAAACAGGGGCAGCAACAGAAAACACGGGCAGTGACAGAAAGCAAGGGCAGTGACAGAAAGCAAGGGCAGCAACAGAAAACAGGGGCAGCAACAGGAAACAGGGGCAGCAACAGGAAACAGGGGCAGCAACAGCAAACAAGGACAGCAACAGCAAACAAGGACAGCAACAGAAAACAAGGACAGCAACAGAAAACACGGGCAGCAACAGAAAACAAGGGCAGCAACAGGAAACAAGGGCAGCAACAGGAAACAAGGGCAGCAACAGGAAACAAGGGCAGCAACAGGAAACAAGGGCAGCAACAGGAAACAAGGGCAGCAACAGGAAACAAGGGCAGCAACAGGAAACAAGGGCAGCAACAGGAAACAAGGGCAGCAACAGGAAACAAGGGCAGCAACAGGAAACAAGGGCAGCAGCAGAAACGAGAGCAGCAACACAAAACAAGGGCAGCAACAGAAAACAAGGGCAGCAACAGAAAGCAAAGGCAGCAACAGAAAACAGGGCAGCAGCAGAAACGAGGGCAGCAACAGAAACAGGGAAGCAACAGAAACGAGGGCAGCAACAGAAACAGGGAAGCAACAGAAAACAGGGGCAGCAACAGAAACAGGGAAGCAACAGAAAACAGGGGCAGCAACAGAAAACAGGGGCAGCAATAGAAAACAAGGGCAGCAACAGAAAACAAGGGCAGCAACAGCATTGTTATGACCTTCCATTCCCCCCAGTTCAGAGCATTGTTCTCACCCCCCCATTCAACCCCCTTCTTCCCTTTCATAGCAGCATTTTGAATCCTTTGGTCCTACCTTACACATGGCTGGTCTAGATGGAGAACGGGAGAGCTGCTCAACTTTTTGTTAACAAGCTGGCGAATGGTTGCTAGGAAGGCCCAGCGTGCTAGCAACCAAT
This sequence comes from Rana kukunoris, assembly GCA_029574335.1. Taxonomy (NCBI): domain Eukaryota; kingdom Metazoa; phylum Chordata; class Amphibia; order Anura; family Ranidae; genus Rana; species Rana kukunoris. Next base: position 11,086,816 of record CM056056.1, read on the forward strand.
TACCCTCTTGCAGCTCCTGCATTCTGTCTTGACCTGTCACCTCTCCCGTCATCTGCCCTGCTGCTAGGATGATAGTGTGGCAGCTGGGTAAGGTAGATAACAGCTGCATTTACAGGCAAAAGAGAGCGAGAGACCAGGCTCTTAAGTGGGGGGACCGTGGGGTTCTGGTTGGGACTGTCACTCAGTCCTGTTTCGGACCACGGTCCATCATTTAGTGATGCCTGCTGTAGAGAATCCGCGTCTCCAGACCGGGAACAAGGTCAGCATTGGGGGTGCCTCTCGGTTTACATTCTGCTTGGTACAATCGGCTGCCTGGCATCCAATGGGATGCAGAGGGACAACAAGTCACATCCAAGGCACACCTGCAGTGGTACCCCTGTAGGGGCTACTGAAATGTTGGATTGTAAGGGGGAGGCTCTATGGGGACCCCGATGTAAGGGGAGGCTCTCTGGGGACCCTGATGTAAGGAAGTGGTTCTCTGGGGTCCCTGATGTAAGGGGGAGGTTCTATGGGGATTGGGGATCCCGATGTAAGGGGAGTTTTTTTGGGAACCCTGATGTAAGGAAGTGGCTCTCTGGGGTCCCTGGAGTAAGGGAGAGGCTCTATATATACACACACATACTATATACATGTGTATGCCCGCCCAAGCGTATGACTTTCTTTACTTTGCTACTATGGGCTCTAGTTGCAGATCTTTTGTAAATCTAGCAATGCCCCTGTGTGGGATCAAGTCGCAGCAACTTCAAAGTAGTTCATGAACTACTTTCAGGCATGGACTGGCCATAGGGACTACAGGGAGTTTCCCGGTGGGCCGATGGCTCAGTGGGCCGGTTTCAGTGACAGCCTGTCAAAGTAATGGCTGCGCAGCTCGCCCTCCACTTCATGCAGTGATGTGAGAAGAATGAGGAAAATACAGAGGAGAATAAGTGAAATAATAAAAGAGGTGAGTGAGGACTCCTTCTGTTATGCTACTTATGTTTTTTTGCACAATTGCGTATAGTTTGTATACTGTTTTTGTTCTCGTTTGCAAACATAACGTGGGCCGGTCTGGATAAAGTCCAGGGCCAAATTTTGGTCTCAGTCCATCCCTGACTACTTTGGTCTTACTTTCATGTAACTTGAAGGCCAAAGGGGGGCTCTCTGGGGAACCTGATATAAGGGGGGCTCTCTGGGGAACCTGATATAAGGGGGGTCTCTGGGGAACCTGATGTAAGGGGGGGTCTCTGGGGAACCTGATGTAAGGGGGGTCTCTGGGGAACCTGATGTAAGGGGGGTCTCTGGGGAACCTGATGTAAGGGGGGCTCTCTGGGGAACCTGATGTAAGGGGAGGCTCTCTGGGGACCCTGATGTAAGGAAGTGGCTCTCTGGGGTCCCTGATGCAAGGAAGTGGCTCTCTGGGGACCCTGGTATAAGGGGAGGCTCTCTGGGGACCCTGGTATAAGGGGAGGCTCTCTGGGGACCCTGGTATAAGGGGAGGCTCTCTGGGGACCCTGGTATAAGGGGAGGCTCTCTGGGGACCCTGGTATAAGGGGAGGCTCTCTGGGGACCCTGGTATAAGGGGAGGCTCTCTGGGGACCCTGGTATAAGGGGAGGCTCTCTGGGGACCCTGGTATAAGGGGAGGCTCTCTGGGGACCCTGGTATAAGGGGAGGCTCTCTGGGGACCCTGGTATAAGGGGAGGCTCTCTGGGGACCCTGGTATAAGGGGAGGCTCTCTGGGGACCCTGGTATAAGGGGAGGCTCTCTGGGGACCCTGGTATAAGGGGAGGCTCTCTGGGGACCCTGGTATAAGGGGAGGCTCTCTGGGGACCCTGGTATAAGGGGAGGCTCTCTGGGGACCCTGGTATAAGGGGAGGCTCTCTGGGGACCCTGGTATAAGGGGAGGCTCTCTGGGGACCCTGATATAAGGGGAGGCTCTCTGGGGACCCTGGTATAAGGGGAGGCTCTCTGGGGACCCTGGTATAAGGGGAGGCTCTCTGGGGACCCTGGTATAAGGGGAGGCTCTCTGGGGACCCTGGTATAAGGGGAGGCTCTCTGGGGACCCTGGTATAAGGGGAGGCTCTCTGGGGACCCTGGTATAAGGGGAGGCTCTCTGGGGACCCTGGTATAAGGGGAGGCTCTCTGGGGACCCTGGTGTAAGGGGAGGCTCTCTGGGGACCCTGGTGTAAGGGGAGGCTCTCTGGGGACCCTGGTGTAAGGGGAGGCTCTCTGGGGACCCTGGTGTAAGGGGAGGCTCTCTGGGGACCCTGGTGTAAGGGGAGGCTCTCTGGGGACCCTGATGTAAGGGGAGGCTCTCGGGGGACCCTGATGTAAGGGGAGGCTCTATGGGGACCCTGATGTAAGGATAGGCTCTATGGGGACCCTGATGTAAGGATAGGCTCTATGGGGACCCTGATGTAAGGATAGGCTCTTTGCGGACCCTGATGTAAGGAAGTGGCTCTCTGGTGTCCCTGGTGTAAGGGGGAGGCTCTATGGGGACCCCGATGTAAGGGGAGGCTCTCTGGGGACCCTGATGTAAGGAAGTGGCTCTCTGGGGTCCCTAATGTAAGGGAGAGGCTCTCTGGGGACCCCGATGTAAGGGGAGGCTCTCTGGGACCCTGATGTAAGGAAGTGGCTCTCTGGGGTCCCTGATGTAAGGGGGAGGCTCTATGGGGACCCCGATGTAAGGGGAGGCTCTCTGGGGACCCTGATGTAAGAAAGTGGCTCCCTGGGGTCCCTGATGTAAGGGAGAGGCTCTCTGGGGACCCCAATGTAAGGGAGAGGCTCTCTGGGGACCCCAATGTAAGGGAGAGGCTCTCTGGGGACCCCAATGTAAGGGAGAGGCTCTCTGGGGACCCCAATGTAAGGGAGAGGCTCTCTGGGGACCCTGATGTAAGGAAGTGGCTCTCTAGGGACCCTGATGTAAGGGAGAGGCTCTATAAATACACACACATACTATATACAAGCGTATGACTTTCTTTACTTCGCTGCTATGGGCTCTAGTCGCAAATCTTTTGTAAATCTAGCAATGCCCTGTGTGGGACCAAGTCGCAGCAACTTCAAAGTAGTTCATGAACTACTTTGGTCCTACTTTCATGTAACTTGAAGGCCAAAGACTTCAATGTTAATCCATAAAAGTTGCATGAAAGTCATACCTGAATGTTTTACATGCAACAGTGGGGTCCGACTTTGCATCAAGTCACATCCAAGTTGCACCCATCCATAGTTGTACTCCAAAGTCGTGTGACTTTGTACGAGTGTGAATAGAGCCTTATGTTAGACAGGTCCTAAAACCAGGAACATTCTATAGGAATTACCCTGAAGTTTGTCACGTTGAGTCGGTAGGCTGGGCTTTGTGTGAATTGGTGCAGGGTACGGTAGTGCTTGGCTTTGCCGTGCGGTAGAGAGGCCTTCTGCTATGTCACCGGTTCTCACGCTTTGTGCGGCTTAGCTTCCCCGCTGTTCCATGACCCCACATAAAACTTGTACGTCAGTTTGAACTGCCCTGTTCAGAGGTGACGTTCTGAGACAGGTTTCCTCGAAAGCTTTTCCCCTCTTCATTCCTGAACTGATTATCTCCATAAGCTGAACGTGTAGTAAGCCAAGAATTAACCCTAAGGATGTAGGCCTTCATCAGCTTTACTGTGCACAGCTCCCCTTGCACCTTAGATCTCTTCAGTGTTGGAACTGAGTCTTTAGTTTTATAAGTAAGAAGTTTCTCTAGCTCTACCTGTTATGTCATTGGGCTTCAAGTGGTTGAAGTCTTTTAGAGCCAACGGTCGTCTCTCTTGTAATGGCAATTGTAGAGGCTAACTAGCCGTTTAATTACTAGTGGACGGTGTCAGTAGGGCAGTGGACGGTGTCAGTAGGGCAGTGGACGGTGTCAGTAGGGCAGTGGACGGTGTCAGTAGGGCATCGAACGGTGTCACTAGAGCAGTGAACGGTGTCACTAGAGCAGTGGATGGTGTCAGTGGAGCAGTGGACGGTGTCAGTAGGGCGGAGGACGGTGTCAGTAGGGCGGTGGACGGTGTCAGTAGGGCGGTGGACGGTGTCAGTAGGGCAGTGGACGGTGTCGGTAGGGCAGTGGACGGTGTCGGTAGGGCAGTGGACGGTGTCGGTAGGGCAGTGGACGGTGTCGGTAGGGCAGTGGACGGTGTCAGTAGAGCAGTGGACGGTGTCGGTAGGGCAGTGGACGGTGTCGGTAGGGCAGTGGACGGTGTCGGTAGGGCAGTGGACGGTGTCGGTAGGGCAGTGGACGGTGTCGGTAGGGCAGTGGACGGTGTCGGTAGGGCAGTGGACGGTGTCGGTAGGGCAGTGGACGGTGTCGGTAGGGCAGTGGACGGTGTCGGTAGGGCAGTGGACGGTGTCAGTAGGGCAGTGGACGGTGTCAGTGGACGGTGTCAGTAGAGCAGTGGACGGTGTCAGTAGAGCAGTGGACGGTGTCAGTAGAGCAGTGGACGGTGTCAGTAGGGCTGTTCTGTGTTCCCCCATGTTGTAAAGAGCTGCTCAAATTGTTGGCGCAACGTAAATCCTGTATAATAATAATTTGCCCCATTGTTGGTGTCAGTGGATTGAATAGTGGCCCATCGTTGGTCTCAATGGTAAGGATAGTGCCCCATTGTTGGTGTCAGTAGGAGGAATGGTGCCAAATCACTGATATCAGTGGAAGGAATACTGTCGCAAGTCAGTACTGTGTCAGTTGGCGGAATAGTGCCCCATTATTGATGTCAGTTGGGGACTAGTGCTTCATTGTTGGAGACAGTGGAAGGACTAGTGCCCCATCATTGGTATCAATGGAGAACAACAATGCCCCATTGTTGGTGTCTGAGAGGAAAACGAAAATTTTGACACGAGGCCCCACTCACACCCATAATGGATAAAGTTTCCACCGCCTGGCCCAACTCCTGACCCGAATAGGCAGCTGGCCAGACACAGAGAGGCCAGGTGAGCGGCGCGGGCTGAAGGAACAGCTCAGCTGCTTTAGGGCCCCACATAGGGTGACCACATTTCCAAACTACCATTCAGGGACGCCCTCCCTTCCCAAAAATCAGCTTGTGGTGTAACGAATCACAGCACAGTGATTGGACACAAGAGGCGGGATTTATGATTTCTCCAATCACAGGCAGGGGGCGGGGATTGTGCTCCTCCAGGCATTCCCGGCCAGGACAAGTACTGTCAGTGAGTAAAGCGGTGATGTGGCGACCTTTTTTGGGGGCATCAGATTGGCCCGGGGGGTGTGTGTGTCAGTTTCATTGTGGGACACTGTATTGTCCTGGAATGAATGTGCCCGGGACAGACTTGCAAAATGCGGGACTGTCCCGGGACAATCCGGGACATGTGGTCACCCTAGCACCACATAGACTTGCGGCCCGCCTGGTGTGCCCTATGGTTGCCCGCACAGCTTTTACAGATGGCACCTGGAGACTGTTGGTCAGTCCAGTGATCGAGCAGAGGCAAATTGGGCAGCCGAAAGGCCCCTGTGAGTGCGAGGCCTTAGGCGGCCGCCTATTTTGCCTGATTAGAGAGCCGTCTCTGCTCCCACAGGCATGATGGGGCCCACGGCCACCATCATGAATTATGGGGCCCCTTACACAGCTTCAGGCATGGGCCCCCTGGAGCAGGGGGGCTGAGATGCTGCCACCTCAAATTGAGAAGCGGGGGGCTGCCGCGAATTGAGAAGCGGGTGGTGCCGCCGCTAATTGAGAAGCGGGGGTGGAGGCTGCCTTCACAAAAAAAAGGAAATAAAATGATAATTAATTATAAAAAAAGGGGGGGGGGTTGCCACCCGGGGCCCTGGGGACCTCTGGGACCTTTAATAAAACGGAAAATTGTATACTCACCTTTCCGTAATTTTCCTTTCCTGACGCATCTTCATGGCAGCACACACTGGGTTGTGACTCCGCCCCCACAACCTGACAGGATTGGTTAGCTATATATTTGAAGGGGAGACGCCCCGCACCATTCTCTGTATATATCATCATAAAACAGCAGGGTGGGCATCTGTGTGCTGCCATGAAGATGCGTCAGGAAAGGAAAATTACGGAAAGGTGAGTATACAATTTTCCGTTTTCCTGACGCATTCATGGCAGCACACACTGGGATATAACTCGCCAGTCGGGAGGGTGCAAGAAAACAGTAATATTTATTCTTTATAGCGCTGAGGAATTGGCTCTAAGAACAGATCTGCCGAAGTCGACGGTAGTCAGGAGAGCAGAATTCACTCTGTAGTGAGAAATGAAGATGTGTTGGGAAGACCAAGTTGCTGCTCTGCCTATGGTTTCCGGTGAAGTCCCGCAATATGCTGCCCAAGAAGTGGCCTCTGCCCCTGTCGAATGAGCCCTAATGCCCTCTAGGAGGCGTAAGTTGCTGGATGGAATAGGTCTCCTTGATAGCTTTAACAACCAAGAGGTAATGGTACGGGAGGTAGCTGGCTGACCTCGTCTGCTCCCGTGTGGGATAATCAAGAGAGAATCCGTCTTCCTGAGATGTAGCTGTGACGTAACTGGAGATGGTAGACTTGACATCCTAGTCATGGGACTCGCCCCTCTCATTAGTAAAAGACGAAAGGACGATGTCCTGGTTATAATGAAAGGAGGAAGTTACCCTTGGATAAAAATGGTCTGAGGGCTTCAGAACCACTCTGTCAGGGAAGAACACTGAATAGGGGTTCCATAGCCATAAGTGCTTGTATCTCCGGCGCCCTCTTAACTGAGGTGATAGCAATACGGGAAACCATCTTCAGAGCTAGGTTCCACGGTGAGACTAAGTTGAATGGAGAAAAAGGTGGATTGGACAGGGCCTCGAGTACTACACAGAGATCCCCTGTTGGAAAGGCTGGCCTCCTAGGTGGTCTGATCTTACGTAGGCCCTGAGGAACAGAGTGACCAGATGATGAAGAGCCCATCTAGTACCCGTCATGGCTGAAAGGGCAGATACTTGCACCTTCAGGGTACCCAAGCCCAGGCCCTTGTTAAACCCTGACTGAAGAAATTCAAGAATTTGAGATGGGATTCCAATGTCTTTGCTGCGATGACACGAACCTCTCCCAGATCCTAGTATAGGTGACATCAGTGGAGCACCTTAGAGCTTGTACTAAGGTTGATATTACCTCCTGAGAGTATCCTAGTTCCCCTAACCTAGCCCTCTCAGCTTCAAAGCTGGCAAATGCAGCTTCTCTGGGCTGGATGGAAGAATTGCCTCTGATGTATGAGATCCCAGGTTACTGGAAGATGTATTGAGGCCGCGTACCTAGTTGTAGCAGGGTCGTAAACCATGGCCTCCTCAGCCGGAACGGTATTAGTACAATAACTGTGGCTGAGGACTTCCGAAGTCGGGACAGGAATCTTGTAATCCGAGAAGTTGGAAGAAAAATGTACCCCAGCTCGCAGCTCCATGGAAGAACTAGGCAGTTTGTCCCTTCAGGTAATGGAAAGTGGGCTCTGGACAGGAACCTCTGACACTTGGAGTTCTTTGGCGTGGCCGCTAGGTCGACTTCTGGTTCTGGTACTAGTTTTCGTAAGAATGGAGAATACCTGTTGGTTCAGGGACCGTTCGTGTGTTTGAAAGTGTCTCTCGGCTTAGGTAGTTGGCCAACGAATTCTGTGTTGCTGGGACGCATACTCCCCACAGATCTAACAGGTGCACTTGTGCCCCTTCCATTATGAAGCGTGCGACTCCTGATGCTCCCCTGTCTCTGGATACATGACACCGCTACTTGTTGTCCATCCTGATCAGGACACTCTTCCTCTATAGAAGGGGCGCAATGGCCAGGAGGGCCTGAAAGGCTGCTCTGAGCTCTAAAATATTTGACACTATGCCCTGAGCCCGAAAATGCCACTGTCCTTGGGCTACTCAGTCTAGATAGTGTGGACCCCATCACCCCTGGCTGGCGTCCGATGTTACTACTTCTGGACTAGGGGGAACTTTTGGAATGGACTCCCTGAGGTCGGACGGGTGTGTCCACCACCATACTAATTGCTTTACCCAGTTCAGGATGTGAATGGTTTGGAGTATTGACGTTCTATTCCACTGCCTGAGAAAGGAGTTCTGTAAGACTCGCATGTGCCACAGGGGCCACTGTATCAAGGGTATGGATGCTGACATGGACCCCTGGGTACTGAGGCAGGCTCTGACAGTTAGACGTCTGGATGATAGCAGACTTTGTATCTTCTGGAGCAAGGGCTTCAGCCTCTCTTGAGGGAGTTGCACCCGGTACAACCTGGTATTTTATTCTGCCCCTAGGAACACCCTAACTTGCCGAATGCTCTGGGTGCTGAGGCGATGCCGAATGGGGGGGCACCAAAATTGGAAATGGGATTGATCGATTGAGAACCGAAGGGACCTCTGGAAGGCAAGATGAACTGGGATGTAAAGGTAAACGCCCGAAAAATCTAGAGATAGCATCCAGTCTCCCACGTCCACTGACAACAAAATGGACTGAAGGCTTTTCCAATCTGAGGGCCTCTATTTTGATCGTCTGTTGAAATTCTTTAGGTCCAAGACTGGACGTAGATCCCCGTTTTTTTTTTTTTTGTACCAGAAATAAAGGGGAATAAAACCCCCTCCCTTTCTGGTGCGGAAGTACTTGGTAGGCTGGAATGTGTTCCCTGACAATGTGCCCATGAATTTCCAATTGTGACCGGTCTTGATAGAGGATAGTGTTCATGGATCTGTTATACGAGTTGCCCATATCCGAGCGAATCTCTTGAGTCTGGTGCTCACCTGAGCTGGGTGGGCAGACGGACCCTCAAAAAGGACTTCTGCTGTTCCCCAGCTGTGATTGGCTTACTGTATCTACATGAAGGAGGGTCGAGTCTTCCAGTCCCTCCTAAATTCCCTGCCGGGGCGGTAGGATCTAACATCCCTGTACTTGACAGGAAGATCACGCCTGTAAGCGGGGCCCTTCTGGGGCTCTGGTTTTCCTATCGGAGAAATCAGCCCAGACTTTCCCCCGGTAACCTTGGAGATGGCCGAGTCCATCTTTGTGCCGAATACACTTGAGCCGCCATATGGAATTTTGCACCAGTTGATTTTGACGCTGCCTTCGCTATCCAGGGTCTCAGCCATAAGGCTCTTCCCAGCCATGAAGTCGCCCCCTCAGGAGCCGTAAGCCAACTTAATTTTCCTGCAGGGAGGAGAATATCTTCCCCTGGTCGGCTCCTTCTAGAATGGGATTCTCAACATTAGCTGCCTATGCAGCGATAGTTTTAGCGACTGCCGCTGTGGTGATAGCCGGCCTACAAGCGGCTCCTGTCGTGGAGCAGGCTTTCTTCAGTTCTATATTGATTTTATGATCAAGAGCGTCCCGGAAGGTAACTGCGTCTTCAATCGGTAGAGAAACGTCTCTAGCGAGTCGCATTAAAGATGAATCGACCGTAGTTGCATTGATCAAAGAATCGATCTTAGACTACCACAAGGGGTACAATCTGCAAACTTGTTGCTCATACTGGGCCGCTTATGCGACCCCCCCACTTATCCTTTATGAGGTTCTCCAGCTCTTCGATGAAGGGAAATGATTCAGGACCCCCTTTTCAGCACCGGGAAATATTTCTGAACCTTCAGAAGTTCTGCCATAACCTCCTCCCAGCCGATCGCTTCCTTGAGTGAATGGGCAAATGGTTCAACCAAAAAGAGACAGTCCGACGCCTGCTCACACTCCTCATTCTTAGAGAGGGTTACTGCAGCCTGGCGTAACGGCCGGGCGATGTGCTTGGGGAAGGATCGCCTACATATGATCCCTGTGGCGATTCTCCTGGGAGCTCAGTATCTACTCTGGCCTCTGAATCCTTGGTTACTTCGATGAAGCACGAGTGGCAGGCCAATTCCCCTGGCAAGGATGGCGCCCCGCATATTTGGCAAACATTTGCCGTGGTGCGGGTAAGATAGCTCTGTCTGGGATGAAGGTAATCGTCTGCGGTGGGACCGACTATGACGGGAGTGCTGTGACGCGAGCGGCTATGCCTTGATTGAAGAAATCAAGAGGGTAACCTTGAGCGATTTTCTTGCGCCGTCTGCCGGAAGCATGGCTAGAATCTCCCTCTGTGCCGCAAACTTGCGTCTCTTGACCCGATAGGGCTACCAAAACTGTAGCGTCAGTGGCCAGGCTCTCTTTTTTGTCTCCCCTCTACTTACCACCTTCTGGACGGCCTCTATACCTGGTCAGCTGATGGTGGTCTGCGAGGGCAGTGGCTCCCATGAGGATAGCAGAGAGACAGCCCGAAAAGGTGGGGAAAAAGAGAGAAGGGAAAACATTACAATATGTTCCCCCCCAACATTTCTATTTATTAAATTAATATAATAATTTTATATACATATATCTATCCTTTTTTTTTTTTTGGATTATATTAATTGTTAAATTATGGATACACTTTCTTCTATGGTATGTTATAAATTAATATATAAATGTATTGAATGAATGAATGATGAAAACTTATATAGCGCGGCACATGCAAACTGAATCGCCTCTGGGCGCTTGTATAATATCTTCTATCCTATTTATTCCTTTTTTTTTTTTGTTTTTTTGTGTGTAATCAATTAGCCCAGGCTGATCTGGGACATGCCTGCACACACCTGGTGCAATCTTCACTCTGAGTAGAGCAGAGCAGCCAGAACTACAGAGCAATAGGACTGTTTCTTTTTTCCTTCTTTTTTTTAATGACGCGCGCATGTGCAGAAGCGTCCCGCTCGCCCGGCGCCATTTTGGAAGAGGGCAGAGGAGACAGGCGGCGTCATCACTGAGCTGCGCGCATGTGCAGAGCGCCAAGGGGTACGCAGCGGTGACCCCGAGAGTATGGGGTGTCAGAGGAACCACAGGGCTCAGCAGAGCTGAGAAAAAAACAACAGGCAGACAAAGGTACAAAACGGACTAACCTTAGGTGGTAAATGTAATGATACAAATACCTTTGTGGAAGGACACACTGCACTGGAAGGAAAGACAGAGCGAAAGTGGGGGCCACTGCGAGATTTGAAGCTTCTTTAAAGCTTGCTACAGATGCCAGTATAATTCCAAAGCCCCTGAGACCACCAGAACGGGGTTCCCACCATAAAGCTCATTTAGAGACTGTACAGGAGGGACGTCCAAACAGGAGAGGCTGAACCTGCTGGGGCGATTTGCGGTAAGAGGCATGCTTTTTGCTTGTTCATTCAATCTTGTCAGGTGAGGATGAAAAAAGAGAATGGTGCAGGGCGTCTCCCCTTCAAATTTATAGCTAACCAATCCTGTCAGGTTGTGGGGGCGGAGTCACAACCCAGTGTGTGCTGCCATGAATGCGTCAGGAAAATATATATATATATATTTTTTATAAAAAATAAATAAAAAAAGGTGGGTTGCCATCCAGGGCCCTGGGGACCTCAGGGGCCCCTTAGTAAAAAAAAAATATATATATATATATATATATATATATATATATATATATATATATATATATATATATAAAAAAAAATGAAAAAAGTAAAATTAAGAAATATAAAAAAATATATAAAAAACATTAGTGGGATTGTCGGGCCCCTGGGGACCTCTGGGCCCTTTAATAAAAAAAAAATGTTTATAAAAAAATATATATATATATTTTTTAAATAAATAAAAAAAGGGGGGGGGGGTTGCCATCCAGGGTCCTGGGGACCTTTGGACCCTTTCATAAAAAAATATATATGTATAAAAAAATTAAAATTAAAAAAAATTGAAAAAATATATAAAAAAATGTTTAATAAAAAAAGGGGGGGGAGACCTTTGGGCCCTTTAATTAAAAAAAAAGGGGGGGTTGCCATCCGGGCCCCTTACAGGTGTACTGCCTATACCCCCCTGATGGGACCTGTAGTTCCGCAACAGCTGGAGGACCACCCATTCTTTACAAGTCATAACTTACCTTGTTTGAAGAACCTCACACATCAGAGGCGTTTCCTTCGAGATCCCATAGAAGTAAAGATGTGGTGTGAACACCCCGGCACACGATTCACATATTATCTGGGACGTGTCCTTCCTGACATCACTAGCCGGGGGTGATTATATGTTTTGTGTGTAAAATATTATTCCCGTCTTTATGAGCTTCATGAAGATTATTATTACCAGCGGAGATAAATACAAGCTCTGAATTCCGTGCACGGCTGAATATTTTTTGATGGTAATTATGTGACGTTCTCTTCCCTCTCTCCCTATTGGCTCGGACACCGCAGACTCACAGAGCGATAAAACTGAAGGAAACCCTGAATACCGATACTTTTTTTTTAAATGCAGCCATGTCTCCCCCCATATGCAGCCATGTCTCCCCCCATATGCAGCCATGTCTCCCCCCATATGCAGCCATGTCTCCCCCCCCCCCCATATGCAGCCATGTCTCCCCCAAAAATGCAGCCATATCTCCCCCCCCCATATGCAGCCATATCTCCCCCCATATGCAGCCATGTCTCCCCCCATATGCAGCCATGTCTCTCCCCATATGCAGCCATGTCTCCCCCCATATGCAGCCATGTCTCCCCCCCCATATGCAGCCATGTCTCCCCCCCCATATGAAGCCATGTCTCCCCCCCATATGCAGCCATGTCTCCCCCCATATGCAGCCATGTCTCCCCCCCCCCCTATATGCAGCCATGTCTCCCCCCCCCCCCCCTATATGCAGCCATGTCTCCCCCTCCCCCATATGCAGCCATGTCTCCCCCCCCATATGCAGCCATGTCTCCCCCCCCCCCTATATGCAGCCATGTCTCCCCCCCCCATATGCAGCCATGTCTCCCCCCCATATGCAGCCATGTCTCCCCCCCATATGCAGAGCCATGTCTCCCCCCCATATGCAGCCATGTCTCCCCCCCCCTATATGCAGCCATGTGTCTTCCATATGCAGCCACGTCTCCCCCCCCCATATGCAGCCATGTCTCCCCCCCCATATGCAGCCATGTCTCCCCCCCCCCCCCATATGCAGCCATGTCTCCCCCCCATATGCAGCCATGTCTCCCCCCCCCCTATATGCAGCCATGTCTCCCCCCCCCATATGCAGCCATGTCTCCCCCCCATATGCAGCCATGTCTCCCCCCCATATGCAGCCATGTCTCCCCCCCCCCCTATATGCAGCCATGTGTCTTCCATATGCAGCCACGTCTCCCCCCCCCATATGCAGCCATGTCTCCCCCCCCATATGCAGCCATGTCTCCCCCCCCCATATGCAGCCATGTCTCCCCCCATATGCAGCCATGTCTCCCCCCATATGCAGCCAAGTCTCCCCCCATATGCAGCCACGTCTCCCCCCCATATGCAGCCATGTGTCTCCCATACAGAGGCGTATGTAGTGAAAATAGCGCCTATGGCGAGCACTGAAACTGCGCCCCTGTCGAAACATTTCAAACCCATCTTTCAGATAACATTAACAAAAAAACAGCTAACAAAATAGTGATATTTATCATCCCTTTGAGATACCTTGGGTAGTGACATATCCTCTTTATGGAGAAATCTGGGGTTTATTAAACCCCTGATCCCTCCTCTGCCCTCCAAGGCCAGGTAAATGCAGAACCAATACTGGAAGTGATGAAATCTTACATCACTTAAGGCCTCAGTTTTTACAGAGGAGAGGGAGAAACTGATGTTCGCCCTTCTTCTTTGTGCGCTGCCAATCCGACCAGATGGGATGGGAGAACAGGGGAGGGCTGTGGCTGAACGCAGCAGGGATAGCGCTGCCATTAGCAAAGGTGCTGAAAAGGAGATCCTGCCTATGCTGGGGAGGAGGGAAGAAGAGACCCTGGTAAGTGCCTTGCTGCCCAGCCACTCAACAGCGCCCCCTTGATATGGCGCCCGTGGCACTTGCCATGGCTGCCATACCCTAGATACGCCACTGCTCCAATATGCAGCCATGTCTCCCCCCCCCCACCCCATATGCAGCCATGTGTTGGTCTCCCCCGCCGTTGTTCGGCGCTCAGGGAACATAGCAGCTTTCATTTGAATAGCTGCGTGTTCCCCGTCGCGAGTCGTCATGGCCCCTCCCCCTTGTTGGGCACTTTGATAGACAGATCAATCGTCCAATCCCGGCTCTCCTCCAGTGGCATGTTATACATACCTGAGGACTGCTCTGCTCACCGCCTCCCTCTCCGCCCCCTCAGTCTCCTCTCTGACTGCTCCCCGCCTTCTCTCCGCCCCCTCAGTCTCCTCTCTGACTGCTCCCCGCCTTCTCTCCGCCCCCTCAGTCTCCTCTCTGACTGCTCCCCGCCTTCTCTCCGCCCCCTCAGTCTCCTCTCTGACTGCTCCCCGCCTTCTCTCCGCCCCCTCAGTCTCCTCTCGGTCTCCTCTCTGACTGCTCCCCACCTTCTCTCCGCCCCCCACATAATAAAGTATCGGTGAGGCATCGGGAGCATTTGCACGAGTACAAGTACTCCCGCACATGCTCAGTATCGGTCCCAACACTAGTATCGGTATCGGGACAACCCTAGTTTTCAAGAAGCCGTAAACGGGGGGAACGGCGTGTTTTACAACGTCAGTGATGCTCCAGGCAGGAGCGGCGCGTCTCTCCGAGTCCGATTCGGCCCGCCGATCATTGGGCCCGCACATCCAGCAACATCTTCATCTCATTTCCCCCCCTTTTTTTCTTCTTCTAGGAAAAGACGAAGCTAGCAGCTTGGAGGTGACCTGGCCCGACGGCAAGATCCTCACCCGGGGCGTCGCCGAAGGGGAAATCAATACCGTCCTAGAGATCGCCTACCCTGCGGATGAAGACGGCGCCACTAAGCCAACGCTTATCGAGGTGACAATCCCCCCCCCCCCTTTGTATTCTGGGGGGTGGGGAAAAATGACCATGTGATTTCTGCAGATGTAGAATGATGACTGCCGAGGAGTCTGTACTCATTGCCAGAGGCGGCGCTCTAACTAGGCAAACTAGGCGGCCGCCTGAGGCCTCGCGCACACAGGGGCCTCGCAGTCGCCTAATTTGCCTGTAATCAATAAATATGTCAGTGCCATCGGATCTCTCTATCACCCCTCTCTCTTTCTCACCCCCCCCCCTGCATTGGCTGAATATGTCCGATAGGTGAGGAGGGTGCCCTAGAAGTGGTGCTGATCACAGAGTCCTGACCTCAACCTGATAGAACACCTTTGGGATGAATAAGAGTGGAGACTGTGAGCCAGGCCTTCTCATCCAACATCAGTGTCTGACCTCACAAATGCTCTTCTGGAAGAATGGTCAAACATTCCCATAGACCCTCC
Organism: Rana kukunoris; assembly: GCA_029574335.1. Taxonomy (NCBI): domain Eukaryota; kingdom Metazoa; phylum Chordata; class Amphibia; order Anura; family Ranidae; genus Rana; species Rana kukunoris. Next base: position 11,101,971 of record CM056056.1, read on the forward strand.
TAAACCTTGTGGACGGCCTTCCCAGAAGAGATGAAGCTGTTATAGATGCAAAGGGGGCGGGGCCAACTCAATATTCAACCCTCCAGACTAAGACTGGGAGGCCATTAAAGTTCATGCGCGTGTAAAGGCAGGCGTCCCAATTTCTTTCTCGTACATCACGGGACACAGAGCGGCATATTCATTACTATGTGGGTTATATGGAGTACCTTCAGGTGTGGACACTGGCAATCTCAAACAGGAAGTCCCCTCCCTATATAACCCCCTCCCCTAGAGGGAGTCCCTCAGTTTTTTCGCCAGTGTCTTAGGTGTTGGTCACGGAATAGCTTTGCTCCACATCCTTGGGATTAAGGGCGGGCTAACCGGATCTGTCCAAGGAGCCTCAGTGCCAAAGTGGACAGTACCCGGGCCCCAAGCCGTGGGGTTTTGCCTATAATGCTCCTCTTTGGAGGGCTGGACCCTGGGCCCAGGACTTGGAGTTTGTAAAAACCATAAGTTCCTGTTTGCCAGGGTGCTATATAGGTCCAGGACAGTGGGTACCTTCATAGGACCCCAGGGCCTGAAGGTCTACTACGTTACCCACAGAGATGGGAGAAGATTGGATCAGTTTGCTGGGCAAACATCCTGCAGCATGGAGCAGGTAAGGGGGAGCCTGCGGGACTTGGTTCGACAGCAGGCTCTCCGGGGTAACCTAAAGGGGGGATAGCCTAAGTATGCTCTGCATGGGCAACCGTGCTCACTATGTCTAAGGGAGACAGGATGACACCCCTTTTCCCCCATCAATAGGTTCCCCTGTCTAAAGATGTGTTGCTAGCTAAACCTGCTGCTTTCTTCCTAGGACTAGTAAGGATCCCTAGGGGCCTTTGGAGAGTCTTACCTGGCCGGGGGTTTTGAATCTGCCGCCTGTTCTGCGTTCCTGGATCTCCAGCAGCGCGGCTCCTCCATGTTCTTCCTGTTTCCGGCATACGCGCGCGCGCGCGTGCGCGCGCACGTCTTATAGACGTTTTTCGCGCCGTTCAGACAGGAGGGCGGGGGGGGGGGCGTGCCTGCGGCGTCATACAGGGGCGCGCCTTTTTGCTGTTATAGACAGCAGGCATGATCAGTGCTCATTCTGAGACTGATTTTCAGAAGGAGAGGACGCAGAGCGGCAGAACAGTGACTCCCGGTGGCGGAAGAGGGGTAGTACATGCGGGACTTTGTTCCAAATGACTCTTTTTGTTAAGCCAAGAAATTCCCTTATTTGCAGCAGGTTGGAGGCTGGCAACTAAGTTTGGGGTCACTGTATGTCTAAAAATATATATAATATATATTAAAAAAAAAAAAAAATATATATACATACGGGATCCCATCAGTTTTTGGCATTAGTGATCTATTGTCCCCTAAACTGGTTTTGTACTCCTGGCCACTACAGTCTGTTGTGTGGGCGGAGTCCCTCGATTTTGTATTATGGCTTCCAAGGGTTCTGGGTCAAAGGGTACAAACCGCAACTTATTAACATAAAGGGCGCCTTGGATGAGCCATTAGGGGGATCTGGTGCGGAGGCTGGCCCAGATCAGCCCAGCCCTGTGTTTATCACAGAGGAGATGCTAGCCGTATCCCTAGGGGGGCTAGAAGAGAGAATAGCGGCATTGATCGCCAGAGCTATTCCTGGTAAGAAACGGGTTAGATCCCCATCACCAAGAGGTGTATCCTCAGATGCTGAGATTCTCTCTCTGGAGGAATTGGAATCACAGGAGGATCAACTAGACCTGAACCAAGAGGGTTCAGGGATTGAGGGATCTGCCTCTGAGGAACCATTTTCAGACTCCCAGACAGAAAGGTTGTGGGTACAGTCTTTGACGGACATGGTCCGCTCGGCATTTAGTTTACCATTGCCAGAGCCTCAGGTTCCTCCGGTATCCTCTCTGGGCTCTTTGAAAGCTCCGTTAAGCAACGCAGTTTTTCCGGTCCATCCTCTCTTGGAGGAATTGATCTTTCGGGATTGGGTACGGCCGGACAGGATTTTTCTGCCACCGAAAAGATTTGCGGTCATTTACCCCATGGAGGAAAAATTCTCCAAGAGGTGGAGGCTCCCAGTAGTGGATGCAGCCATCTCATGTGTGAATAAATCACTAACTTGCCCGGTGGAAAACATACATATGTTTAAAGATCCGGTCGATAAAAGATTAGAGACACTTTTAAAAGCATCCTTTGCTACGGCAGGAGCAGTGGTGCAGCCAGCAGTGGCTGCAATTGGAGTTTGTCAGGCATTAAAAGACCAGACAAAGGAAATGTTAAAGGACATGCCTACCCAACAAGCAGAAGAGTTTTCTGACATTCCCAGAGCTCTGTGTTTTGCGGTAGATGCTATAAAAGATTCCATCCAGCAGGCCTCTCGTTTATCACTATTTTTGGTGCACATGAGAAGGCTCTTATGGTTGAAGAACTGGGCGGCGGAGCCCCCATGCAAAAAGCTTCTGGCAGGGTTTCCCTTCCATGGAGGACTACTCTTCGGAGAGGATCTGGATAAATATATTCAGACTATTTCAAATGGCAAGAGTACCCTTTTACCGGTCAAAAAGACATTCCGGGCTCCTACATTTAAAAGGCAGCTCTTTCCTGTCTCAGGGCCCTCAAATTCCAGGCAGTATTGACGGCCGCCTGCACGATCCAACGTTAACAGTAGATCGCAGGGACAGGCCCCTGGGGGTAAGAGGCCATGGTATCGCAAGCCGACAAAGACAGCCCCTAAGTCTGCCTTATGAAGGGGCGCCCCCACTCTCGCGGGTGGGGGGAAGGCTTCGTTTCTTCTCAGAAGTTTGGGAAGCCAAGATCCCCGACAAATGGGTCCGGGCATCTGTAACCACAGGTTACAGACTGGAGTTTCTAAGGTATCCTCCGCCTTATTTTCAAGAATCAAGGCTACCAAGGGATCCAGCAAGGAAGGCCTCAATGCTGGCAGCTTTGGATCACCTGCTTTGCCAGAACGTAATTATAGAGGTGCCAGCCCAAGAGCAAGGCCTAGGTTTCTATTCCAATCTCTTTGTTATACCAAAACCCAACGGCGATGTCAGGCCAATTTTGGACCTAAAGAGGTTAAACGGTTTCCTAAGGGTTCGTTCCTTCCGGATGGAATCCATCCGGTCAGCAGCCGCCGCGCTTCAGAAGGACGATTTTCTGGCCTCCATAGACATAAAGGATGCTTACCTTCATGTACCAATCTTTCAGTCGCATCAAAGATTTTTACGCTTCGCGGTGGGGCAGCGACACTTCCAATTCAGGGCGCTCCCCTTCGGGCTGGCCACGGCCCCCCGGGTATTCACGAAGATCCTAGCCCCAGTTCTGGCCAACTTAAGGATCCAGGGGGTCACAGTCCTAGCATACTTGGACGACCTTTTAATCATAGATCACTCACGGCCGGGTCTGCAAAAGGCAGTAAACCTCACGGTTCGGTACCTCGAAGAATTCGGCTGGGTCCTAAACCGGGGAAAGTCAGCGTTCCAGCCTACAAAGCAGTTGGAATACCTCGGCATGAGGTTAGACACAGAACATCAAAAGGTGTTCCTGCCCCTTGTAAAGATCGAGGCTATCAAGGGGTTGGTTCAGTTGGTTCTAAACAAGAAAAAACCAACTATTCGCCTGTGTATGCGATTACTAGGCAAGCTAGTGGCCACGTTCAAGGCAGTACCGTACGCTCAGATCCACACTCGCGTCCTACAGGCAGCCATTCTAGCAGCTTGGGGCAAGAGGGCACATGCCTTAGAGTCCCCTTTGACGCTATCATCAAGGGTCCGACAAAGCCTGGCCTGGTGGTTGAACCCTCAGAACCTTCTAAAGGGAAAATCCTTCAGCCCTGTTGTCTGGAAGGTAGTTACCACAGACGCCAGCCTGGCAGGCTGGGGGGCGGTCTTCGAGGGGTTCTCCCGCCAGGGAACTTGGGTGAAAGTAGAGAGGCAGCTCTCCATCAATATCTTGGAAATCAGAGCTGCTCGCCTAGCCCTTCTGGCATGGACCTCCAGATTAAAGGGGTTCCCGGTGAGAATCCAGTCAGACAATGCCACGGCAGTGGCATACATAAACCACCAAGGGGGAACCAGAAGCCAGGCCGCTCAGAGGGAGGTAAACTTGATTTTTCAATGGGCAGAGGTTCATGTACCCTGCATTTCAGCGATATTCATTCCCGGAGTGGACAATCTGCAGGCAGACTTCTTAAGTCGCCAGAGTCTGTTGCCAGGGGAATGGTCTCTGCATCCCCAGGTCTTTCAGACAATCTGCCAGAGGTGGGGAATGCCGGACGTAGATATAATGGCATCCAGGTTCAACAAGAAACTAGACAGGTTCGTGTCTCGAGCGAGGGATCCTATGGCCTGCGGAACCGATGCGTTGGTTTGCCCTTGGCATCAATTCAAACTTCTATATGCATTCCCTCCACTACAGTTACTCCCGCGCCTGTTGCGCAAGATCAGAGTGGAGAACAAGCCAGTCATTCTAGTAGCTCCGGCTTGGCCCCGGAGGACTTGGTACTCACTAGTCCTGAAGATGGCAGTGGGAGACCCTTGGACTCTTCCTCTACAACCAGACCTACTCTCACAAGGCCCGATCCTCCACCCTACATTACAGCGTCTAAATTTGACGGCCTGGAGGCTGAATCCCTGATTCTCAGGGGTAGGGGTCTGTCTAGGCAGGTAATTCCTACCCTGATTAGGGCTAGAAAGCCGGTCTCCAGGGTGATTTATTACAGGGTGTGGAGGAACTACGTAGGCTGGTGTGAATCCAAAAGATGGAATTCCCGTAAATATACTATTGATAGGGTGTTAAGTTTTCTCCAGCTAGGAGTGGATAAAGGCCTGGCACTAAGCACAATCAAGGGACAGATCTCAGCTCTGTCAGTGTGGTTTCAGAGGCCGCTGGCCACCCACTCGCTGGTAAAGACCTTCTTACAGGGGGTCTTGCGTATTAATCCTCCGGTCAAGTCACCAATTTGTCCTTGGGACTTAAATCTTGTCCTGTCCACTCTACAGAAACAGCCTTTTGAGCCGTTGGCTGAGATTCCTTTACTCTTACTGACAAGAAAGTTGGTTTTCTTGGTCGCCATAGTTTCGGCCAGGAGAGTGTCAGAATTGGCAGCCTTATCGTGTAAGGAACCATATCTCGTTCTACATAAGGACAGGGCAGTTCTCCGGCCCCATCCTTCCTTTCTACCAAAGGTTATATCCAAATTTCACTTAAACCAGGATTTGGTACTTCCATCCTTCTTTCCGAAACCTACATCTAGAAAGGAGGGGTTGCTGCATACCTTGGATATTGTCCGGGCCATGAAGGCCTATCTTAAAGCTACAGAAAAGATCCGGAAGACAGATGTGTTATTCGTTCTACCAGATGGCCCCAAGAAGGGGCAGGCAGCGGCAAAATCCACCATCTCGAGATGGATTAGACAATTAATCATTCAAGCCTACGGGTTGAAGAGGTTGCCTCCTCCTTTGTCGGTAAAGGCCCATTCTACCAGGGCCATGGGCGCCTCCTGGGCAGCACACCATCAGATCTCTATGGCTCAGATATGCAAGGCGGCAACGTGGTCATCAGTCCACACGTTTACAAGGTTTTATCAACTAGACGTGAGAAGAAATGCGGATGCTGCCTTTGGACAGGCAGTACTACAGGCTGCAGTTTGAAATCCTCGGGATCAGAAGCACCCTTGGTTATAAAAAAAAAAAAAAAAAAAAAAGAAGTTTTTTCTTGACTAAGTTGGAATTATTATTATGATTTGAGTTTATCTCTAAATTGAATCCTTCTTTGGAAGATGTCTCCCTCCCCTCATTAAAGCATTGCTTTCGGACATCCCATATAGTAATGAATATGCCGCTCTGTGTCCCGTGATGTACGAGAAAGAAAAAGGGATTTTTAAATACAGCTTACCTGTAAAATCCTTTTCTTGGAGTACATCACGGGACACAGAGCTCCCACCCCTCTTTTGGGTGACCATTTTGGGAGGCATACTGCTTGCTACAAAACTGAGGGACTCCCTCTAGGGGAGGGGGTTATATAGGGAGGGGACTTCCTGTTTGAGATTGCCAGTGTCCACACCTGAAGGTACTCCATATAACCCACATAGTAATGAATATGCCGCTCTGTGTCCCGTGATGTACGAGAAAGAAAAGGATTTTACAGGTAAGCTGTATTTAAAAATCCCTTTACTTTTGACAATATAGTGTACAGGGGAACCTCGGTTTACGAGTAACGTGGTTAACAAGCGTTTTGAATAACAAGCACATTTTATTTTTATTTTTTATTCTGACTCAGTTTGCTAGGGGTGGCCCGCGAAACGAGCAGAATTCAACCTAATAGGGCCTGCAGTATCGTTTTTTGGCCTGAGGTGCGGGGGCGCTGGAGCCGAACAGTGACGATCACAGTTAATCTAGCCGTTCGACAATGCTCGGAAAGAGACGGAAATACTCAGTTTCCGAGCCTTGTCGACGTTTACTGAGGTCAGTCAACGTGTCCTTTGGGCCTTTCCAGCCTTTTCCGAGGCTCTCCAGCGCCCCCCCTACCTCTGGCCACATGTGGTATTGCATGCCATTGAAGTCAATGCGGAACAAATTATTTTCGTTTGCATTGACTTCTATGAGGGAGCTCGCTTTGATATGCAAGTGTTTTGGATTACGAGCGTTCTCCTGGAACGGATTATACTCATAACCCGAGGTTCAACTGGGATGTGCAGTACCGCGTTTGGCCAGAGGCGCAGGGGCGCCGGTGACACTCGAAACGGTTCGGAGCCGAGTGTTTCCGAACCTTTCTGAGGGTTTGGAGATCAGCCGGGCTGTCCCCGAGTATGTTCTAGGCTCTCTCCGGCGCCCTCCCTGCCTCTGGCCACATGCGGTATTGCATCTCATTGAAGTCAATGCGGAACTAATTATTTTCATTTCCATTGACTTCTATGGGGGAACTCGCTTTGATATGCAAGTGCTTTGGATTACAAGCTTTTTCCTGGAACGGATTATACTCCTAATCCGAGGTTCAACTGTAATAACAAATACCTTTGCTTGGTGCACACTGGTGGGATTATGCCGGAGTGCCGCGGTATTACACCGGCAGGTCATGTAGATGACTCTTTTTTTTCTTACAGTTAATCATTCGGCTAAATAAATAGAGGAAGTAAATCGCTTTTTCATCTTTTTCTGTCGGACTGAAGATGATTGTAATTTGATTTTTACTTCATTTTATCTTTTCCGGTACAGTGCGGCCAGGGATTCTCCATGAATGAAAACGGACATTGTGGAGGTAAATGAAGTCATCTTTTAAATAGTACTATTATTACTATATTAATAGTTATTATTATTGTTAATAATATTAATAAAATTGTTTAAATATTATTATTATTATTATATGGTTATTATATGGTGGTTATTATTATTGTTAATAATAAAAATAATAACCATATTAAAATAATAATCTTTTAAATAGTATTATTATTGTTATTACTATATTAATAGTTATTATTATTGTTATTAATAATAATAATAATAAAAACATTTTTTTAAATATTATTATTATTATTATTATTATTATTATTATTTTAATATGGTTATTATTATTGGTAATAATAAAAATAATAATATTTTATAAATAATAATAATAATAATAGTCATTTAAATAGTATTATTATTGTTATTACTATATTAATAATTCTTATTATTGTTAATAATAATAATAATAATAATAATAATAATAATGGTTTATTATTAATATTATTATTATTATTATTATTATTTTAATATGATTATTATTATTGTTAATAATAAAAATAATATTATTTTATAAATAATAATAATAGTAGTAATGTTTTAAATATTATTATTATTGATATTACTATATTAATAGGTGTTGTTATTGTTAATATTAATAATAATAATAATGGTTTCAATTTTATTATTGTTATTTATATTATTATTATTTTAATATTATTATTATTATTGTTAATAATAAAATAATATTATTTTATAAATAATACTAATATTAATAGTAGTAATAATTTAAATATTATTGTTATTACTATATTAATAGTTGTTGTTATTGTTAATAATAATAATGGTTTAAATATTATTTATTATTATTATTATTTTAATATAATTATTATTATTATTATTATTATTATTATTGTTAATAATAATAATATTTTATGAATAATAATAGTAATCTTTTAAATAGTATTATTAATAGCTATAAATTGTGTTAATAATAATAGTAATAATAATAAAAATTGTTTAAATATTATTATTTTTATTATTATTATTATATGGTTATCGTTGTTAATAATAATAATAATATTTTATAAACAATAATAATAACAGTACTCTTTAATAATAGTAGTAATCATTTAATTATTATTGTTATTACTATATTAATAGTTGCTGTTATTGTTAATAATAATAATAATGGTTTAAATATAATTATTGTTGTTATTATTATTTTAATATGATTATTATTATTATTGTTAATAATAATAATAATAATCTTTTATAAATAATAATAATAGCAATCTTTTAAATAGTATTATTAATAGCTATAAATTGTGTTAATAATAAAAATTGTTTAAATATTATTATTTTTATTATTATTATTATATGGTTATCGTTGTTGATAATAATAATAATAATATTTTATAAACAATAATAATAACAGTACTCTTTAATAATAGTAGTAATCATTTAATTTATTATTGTTATTACTATATTAATAGTTGTTGTAATTAATAATAATAATAATAGTTGAAATATAATTATTGTTGTTATTATTATTTTAATATGATTATTATTGTTAATAATAATAATAATAATCTTTTATAAATAATAATAATAGCAATCTTTTAAATAGTATTATTAATAGCTATAAATTGTGTTAATAATAATAGTAATAATAATAAAAATTGTTTAAATATTATTATTATTATTATTATTATTAATATTATTATTATTATATGGTTATTGTTGTTAATAATAATAAAAATAATAATATTTTATAAATAATAATAGTACTCTTTTAAATAGTATTATTATTGTTCTTACTATATTAATAGTTATTATTATTGTTAATAATATTAATAAAAATAGTTTAATTATTATTATTATTATCTTAATATGGTTATTTTTATTGTTAATACAATTAATAATATTTTATAAATATTCTTTAATAAATATTATACATCAGACATTGTTTGTTGATGATGAATGTTTGTCTTACGGATATTTCTTGTATTCTCAGACACAGACGAGTGCCTTCAGTTCCCTTTCCTGTGCCCCAGAGAGAAGCCGGTGTGTATAAACACATATGGGGGCTACAAGTGTCGCCCCAATAGAAGATGTAACCGCGGGTATGAGCCGAATGAAGACGGCACGGCGTGTGTCGGTAGGTTACCTTTTCCTTTCTACCATCTACAGTTTATTATAATCGTAAAACATGTTCTGTAACGTTTCTTTGCTGATGTTGTCTCACAATATTTAATATACCTTGAAAGTGACAGAAATGTGTCCCCCTCCCCCCCAAGTGGGATCTCCCCCAACCCCCCAAGGAGATCATGCAGCAGCCGATCACTAACCACATGTATGGCACAGGATTCCTCCGGCGGGCAGCTAGTGGTGGGTGAACATTCATTAGTTGTTGTAACACACCGGGGTGGGCTCCGTTTGCATTCTCTGTGCCCCGAGACCGCCCTCTTTTGAGGCCTATTACAGCCTCTGCCTCTAATCAGCTGCTTCAAAGAAAACACCCACCCCATTGGAATCCATGCGTCCGGCGTCCTGAAAGGGAACGGATGCATGAATGGGGGAGGGGGCGGCACCCGTGCCCTCTTAATGGACAGGCTACCGCTGTTTAGAAAGCTGCAGAGGAGGGATAAACAGGTACAACTTATGTAGGAGGATTTGTTTTATCTCTGGGTATCCCCTGGGGCCGGTCACTTCTCTGGGTACATGGAAGGTTTACAACCACTTTAAGTGGTCATAGTTACATGTTCTTTATTGATGATACATTGTATAATAAGCCGTTCACTTATCCTGTCTCTAAAGACGTAGTAACAACACTGAGCCGGATGCTCCGAGATCGTTCCTCAGATATGGAAGGAAATGAGAATCGCACTCACCGCTAATGATATTTCCAATGGGATCTCCATCATCAGCAGAATCTTCTCCCTTATTAACAAAAACAAATTCGATTTTCAGCCCCTCCCCCACATTTCCCAGCAAACCCAGAATAATCGACATATTGGCCCAGATTCACAGAGCGATTACGCCTGCGCAACTGCTGTTGCGCGTGTGTAAGTCTAAATGTGCGCGTGCGTATAGTTGGACGCGATTCACAAAACAATATACGCCAGAAATCTACGTTTTTTGGTCCGGCGTAATTGAGTTAGACCTTCTCTTCCCTTCGCGCAAAACTGCGCTAGACACACCATTGATTTGCTAGTCAAATATGCTAATGAGGGAGTTACGGGGATTCACAAAAAAACGCAGTTGCTGCGCAGGCTACGCGATGTGCGCAACTGCAAAATGTTCTGTCTAAAGTTAGAGGACCTAAAAGCTGGTCTAAATTTTGAAAAAAAGTCTAATTGTCAGATAAAGCAACACTGTTAGTGAGGAGTTCAGCAGTCACACGTGTTGCCCAACAATCTGTATGCCAACATGCCAGGGGCATCGTCGCGCATAGCTATACTACTGACTTTAGATGAACAAAGAAGGATGAGGGCACTAAGGAGGGCACGGGAGATGTTTTTTTTATTTTTTTTATTTGCTTATATAAAATTTACAATTTAAATTAATCTAATACAATATTCTTATCTGATACAAGCCCCTCACTCTTCACTTGATATATCACACACGCATAGACATCTTTGGCATGAGTGATTCTGAGGTGTCTCGCATCTTCAGATTCACCCCTCATGCCATCCTGGAATTACCACAACCCTGCAGGAGGACATCAGCAGCCCAACACATGGCACCACCCATGACACCCATGACAGCTACATATACAATCAGAGCCCCATCCCCACAGATTTCCAACAGAACATGTATGGGGACAGCTGGCTGGTTGGTGAGTGACATGGGTGGCAGGCATGACTATCCCCCCCCATGATGCACACCTCACAAGTGGCACATGCATGACTAACATCCTCCTGTCCTTTCCCTTCAAGGTGACTCTGCATATGAACTGGGACCCCATCTCATGACCCCATCTCATGACCCCATCTCATGACCCCATCTCATGGCAGCTCACATTATGCATCTTTGCACGTTAAACACACACATTAATCATGGCACAATGAGAATGCATGCATGCACACCACTGTGGTCCCTAGCACACACACCCCACATCCTCATCACATTGGATTGGCACCAGTCCACCATGCAGGACTTGTGAGCTGCAACGCCATGCCACGGCTCCAATTATGTCACTGTACATTCATACACCATTCACACAGACCTGGCGATCACTTCTCTACCACAAATGAGGGTGACACCCCTTTTCCCGCAGGAATATCACCCCCACATTCCAAAATCATACACAAACAGAACCAAAAAAATTAAATAAATGACGAGCAAAAATAAAAAATGCCCAGCAAAAATATAATTTAAACAAAATAACAACAAAGAAAACACATAAAAGACAAAAATCACTCTGCAAAACAGTCCCCAAATATCTCAAAGACACGTCACAAACAAACAAAAGCACCTTGCTGTAGAGGGAGGGATACAAAGGGATGTACTTTTGCAAAGGAAGTGCATTTGTGTCTGTCTATTTATGCTGTCTGCGTAGTTCATAAAGTTGCCCTAGTCCATTTCCAATTTCACTGATTGCGCCGCTCCCGAGTTGTGAGCATGCGCACAACGGAGCTGACATGGTTTCCTTCACGCGCGCATGCGCGAGTCGGCCGGCCCTTCATTTGCATGGGGTCACGGCTCATTTCAATGTAACACGCCCACGTCCCTCCCAATTTGTATTACTCCTCCTTACGCCTCCGGACAAAACCTTACGCTTGCGCAATCTCTTGCGCAAAAGCTTCGTGAATCGCGGGATTACGCGGCTAGATTACGCAAGTCTAACGGAAAAGTGGTGCGCTACGCCGGTCCAATAATGCGCCGATGTACGTGAATCTGGGCCATTATATCTACATTGTAAAGGAGCATAGAAAAATATATGGTAAAAAATAATAATAATAATAAGGTAGATAGGAAGGAATTATTGGGAAATCTTGTATTTCTGGTAAATTTAGATCCTGTTTTCCCATATACTTTATCTGAATTCTTCCAAATACCAGCAAAGTGCAGCTACTTACTCTACAAGCAGGCCCGGACTGGGACAAAAAATAGGCCCGGGCATTTTAGACTGAGCAGCCCGGGGGGGGGGCGGATAATGATGGGATGTGGGGTTCCAGCACCTTGTACCACTGGACCCCTTTACATTACACAGCACCGCAGCTCTGGACCCCTTTACATTACACAGCCCCCCACAGTTTGTTACACAGACATCCCCTAACAGTTCTGGACACCCTGCATGTTACACAGACCTGCCTACAGTGCAGACCCCCCTCCCTACAGTGCAGACCCCCCTCCCTACAGTGCAGACCCCCCTCCCTACAGTGCAGACCCCCTCCCTACAGTGCAGACCCCCTCCCTACAGTACAGACCCCCTCTACATTACAGACCCCCTCCCTTACAGTACAGACCCACTCTACAATACAGACCCTCCTCAAGAATACAGACCCCCCCTACATTACAGAGACGTGCCCTGCAGCCCGCAGGCCACCGGGCATATGTCTGATATGCCCTATGACCAGTCTGGGCCTGTCTACAAGTTCTTATAAAAACAAGGAAGTCTAGGTATGGTCTGTCCCAGAGAGACTGAAATCATCTCAGAATAAAAGAGATAGTTGAGGAACCAGGTAAAATATCACTGGGTCCATAAGGTTATCTTATTGGCTATTAGGGATGGGCGATCGGTAGACAAATTTTCATTTTTTGGAAATTCGGATGTATCCAAATTTCCGAATTAGAATAGTACTGAAATTTAAACGAATCAGAAATAATGAAGAAAAAATTCAGATGAAACTCGAATTCAAATGGTTTTCGAATTTCCAAAGAGGATAAAATAGAATATGGAAATTTGGAAATTGGAAAACTATTCGAATTTGAAAACTGTTCGAAGTCAAAAACTATTCCATATTGGTTTGAAAACTTTTTGAAATCGATTAAAAAACGAATAAACAAAACAAATTCTGAAAACAAGTGAAACAAATTTAACAAAACAAATTTATGTAACTAAGGTCATCTTATTGGCTATTAGGGGTGGGTGAATGGTAGACATGTGCGGTTCGTTTTGTTCCGAATAAAAATTAGGACATATTCCTTTTTTTGGAATCTGGATGTATCTGAATTTTCAAATTAGAATTAGTACCAAATTTAAATAAATCCGAAATAACGAAAAAAAAAAAGTTCAAACAAAACTCGAATTCAAATGGTTTTCCAATTTCCAATAGACTATTGGAAATTTGGAAATTTCTAAATCGATTCGGAAACGAATAAACGATTAATTTTTGTTTTACGGAATCTGGATGTATCCAAATTTCCGAATTAGAATAGTACCGAATTTAAACGAATCCGAAATAACGGAAAAAAAATTCAAACGAAACTCAAATTCAAATGGTTTTCAAATTTCCAAAGAGGATAAAATAGAATATGGAAATTTGTAAATTTGAAAACTATTCGAAATTGATTAAAAAACGAATAAAAATTGAAACTAATTTAACACAAATTTCCAAATTAGAATAGTACTGAATTTGAACGAATCCGAAATAACAAAGAAAAAAAATTCGGACTAAATTTGAATTCAAATCTTTTTCCAATTTCCAAAGAGGGCAAAATAGAATATGGTAATTAATTTGGAAATCTTTTCTAATTCGATTCAGAAACGAATAAACAAAACGAATTCCAGGAACGAATGAAACTAATTTATTAAAACAAATTTATGTAAATAACTAAACCAAACATTTATTTTTCGTTCTGCACATGTCTACTAAACGGTTCGGCCCGAGCATCAGTTCGGGCCGAACATTTGCGTGTTTGGCCATTTGCCGGACACCCAAAATTTGCAGGGTGTCGGCTAGACATTCGGCGCACTGCCAAAAATTGTGTTTGTTTCATTCGTTTTTTTTTTCGTTATGATCGCAATTCGTAAATTCTAAAATTTGTCAATTCATAAATTTGAAAATACGAAATAAGGAAAGAAAATACAAATAAAAAAATAAATAAAAATAACGAACTATTAAATTCTAGGCATTGGAATTTCCTTTTAAAGTTTCTCTGTCAGTGAATGTAACGAATACGAATGTATCTGAAGTTACAAATTATCCGAAATAACGAATGTCGTATCTAAGTGAATTGAATCCCCGTACATCAGTGCCTGACCTCACAAGAAGAAGAATAGTCACATTCCCATAGACACACTCCTAAGACACCTTTCACACTCAGGGTGTTTTGCAGGCGCTATAGCGTTAAAAATAGCGCCCGCAATCCGCCCTTAGACCCCTCTCACACTGAGCCGCACATAGCGTCGGCGGTAAAACAATGCTTTTTTTACCGCCGACGCTATGGGCGGATTTGCGGTGCATTTCAGACGCTAGTGGGGCCGTTTCACCCCCCCCCCCCCCCCGCTAGCGCCCGAGAAAGGAATAAAACCGCTTGCATTGCGGGCGGTATAGCTGCGCTATCCCATTGATTTCAATGGGCAGGAGCGGTGGAGGAGCGGTAAACACACCGCTCCTTCACCGCTCCAAAGATGCGGCTAGCAGGACTTTTTTTTACTGACCTGCTAGCGTACCGATCCAGTGTAAAAGCCCCTCAGGCTTTCACACTGGAATGAATGGTACTGCTGTTTAAGGGCGTTTTGCAGGCGCTATTTTTAACGCTATCGCGCCTGCAAAATGCTCCAGTGCGTTTTACTGCTATTTTACCGCCGATGCTATGGGCGTCGGCAGTGTGACAGGGGTCTTAATCTTGTGGACCGCCTTCCCAGAAGAGGTGAAGCTGTTATAGCTGCAAAGGGCGGGGCCAACTCAATATTGAACCCTCCGGACTAAGACTGGGACGCCATTAAAGTTCATGTTCATATAAAGGCAGGCGTCCCAATACTTTTCAAAGGGAAGAGGGGGAGTCCCCTCATGCCGCACATCCGAGCGATCCTAGGAAGGTGAATGGAGTGGCAACCTCAGCCTGGACTCCGACCGGGTCACGCCCCAAAGCGTTTCATGGGTCCTAATACTTTTGGTAGTATAGTGTATAATAAGAGGCCCTCACCTAGTAGTGTTTTTTTTTTTTTTTTAAAGCTTCTTGGGATCCTTGAGTAAGACCAAAAATATGTTGGGGAAGGGGGATGTCTACTGAAGTAAAACCAAGGGGGGATTTTTTTTAGGTGACAAAATAATTGCAACAACTGGCAGTTTATTCTCTAGGGTTTTTGCTAAATACATTTACCGTATATACTTGAGTATAAGCCGACCCAAATATTAGCCGAGGCACCTAATTTTACCACAAAAACTGGGAAAACGTATTGACTTGAGTATAAGCCTAGGGTGTCCATGTGCATGCCTCACTGTGCCTTACTTTGCCTCACTGTGTCCATGTGCACGCCTCACTGTGCCTTACTTTGCCTTACTGTATCCATGCCTCACTGTGTCAACGCCTCACTGTGCCTTACTTTGCCTTACTGTGTCCATGCCTCACTGTGCCTTACTTTGCCTCACTGTATCCATGCCTCACTGTGTCCACGCCTCACTGTGCCTTACTTTGCCTCACTGTATCCATGCCTCACTGTGCCTTACTTTTCCTCACTGTGTCCATGTGCATGCCTCACTGTATCCATGCCTCACTGTATCCATGCCTCACTGTGTCCATGCCTCACTGTGTTCATGTGCATGCCTCACTGTGTCCATGACTCACTGTGTCCATGCCTCGCTGTGCCCATGCCTTGGCCCCGCTGTGTCCATGCTCCGCTGTGTCCATGCTCCGCTGTGTCCATGCCCCGCTGTGTCCATGCCCCGCTGTGTCCATGCCCCGCTGTGTCCATGCCCCGCTGTGCCCATGCCCCGCTGTGCCCATGCCTCACTGTGTCCGTGACTAGACTGATGTTTAACATGGATGTTTATGGAAGGGGTGCCCGGTCGTAGGTCTCCCAGACAACAAACTTTGTACACTTGTAGATGAAGAGTTGGGCTACATGTGTGCCAAGTTCCGGGTCCAGGGGAACTACAACCAGCCAGTACCGGATCCGCAAATTCACCAGAGAAATTACCGTTTAACATTGGAGTCTATGGAAGGGCTGCCCGGGTTTGAAAAATCGGTGCTCCCCAGCCATAGGTCCCCTAGACAACAAACTTTGCACACTTGTAGAGGAGAAATGGGGCTACATGTGTACCAAGTTCTGTGTCCAGAGGACCTACGACCGGCTGGTGTCGGGTCCCCAAATTCACCAGAGAAATTACCATTTATCACGGGAGTCTATGGAAAGGGGTTCCCGGCTTTGAAAAATTGGTGCTCCCCGGCCGTAGAAGAAGAGTGGGGGCTACATGTGTGCCAAGCTTGGGGTCCAGGGGGCGGTTCCCCAAAGTCCGGGAGATCCGGCGCAAAAAGGTGACTCGAGTATAAGCCGAGGGGGGCATTTTCAGCACAAGAAAACGTGCTGAAAAAACGTGGCTTATACTCGAGTATATACGGTATATCCTTGTTCCTGTACTAATTATGTTTTCTCTAGTAGATGTGTCCGCACTAACAATGTCTTTCTTTCTTTCTCCACCCCCACCCCCCCCCCCCCATTGCTTTTAACATCTCCCGCTCTCCTTCCTCCCCACCCCCTTTTCGAATTTCTCTCCCCTTTGGTGGCGCCCCCTTCATCCCGTCACACAAGCAGCACAAGTGGCCTACTTTGGATCCTATCCGTCTTCAGCCTGCAGCCTTCAGCCAAACCTCCTGCACCCTTCAGCGGCACTGCTAAGCCTCCGATTATTTTTGCATATATATTCTCTCTGAACAAATACAAATCCCAATCGGAAAACAAAAAAAAAAGTCTTTCTTACGCTCGCTTCTCTCCACTTATATACAGTATGTCAGTGAAACTGTCCAGCCAACCACAGCCCCCCGGCTCTGTCCGGGGGAGGGGAGAAAACGTGGCCTGCTACAAAACACGCCAGAAAGAACTCTGTCTAAAGGCTTTAGAGTGAATAGTGATATTTTCGTAAAAAACAAAACAAAAAAAAAATGGAGTTGTTTGTTAATATGTCATGCATGTATTTTTTTTTTTTTTTTTGAGAAAATCCGAAAAAAAAAAAAAAAAATACAACCGAATCCCTTGCTAAAGACACTTTCTCTGTAAATTCATGTTTTATATTCAGATCTTTTGTTTCTTTTTTTTTTTTACTTTTTTTTTTTAATTATTATTTTGAATATGTTGCAAAAAAAAAAGTCTTGGTTAACTCTTTTTGCTGCGAGAGATGCCAACAGAGTGGCGCGCGGCGGGCCCAGCTTGGCACGGAAAACGGCCGATCCCACCGGTGGCTCCGCCTCCGCAGAGCCGGAAAACGCACCGACCAATGGCCTTCCCCCGTCTGAGCTTTGTCTGCTCCATATCCTTAGAAAGGAAGAAGCCTTATCTCGTTTTTTTTTTTTTGTTTTTTTTTATTATTATATTAAAAAAATGAAATGTTAAATAGTTGAACTTTTTTGCAGTCTTCCAGTCATCGGTCTGAAAAAATATGTTAGAAATAAAATGTACAGTAAATATACAGAAGACGTGCGTTTAACCTCTTTCTTTCTTTCTGGTGTTGTAACAAAAAAAAATAACAGACAATACTAGCAAAAAAATAATACTGGGAAGGGTGTTTGGTGTTAAAAATAAAAATTCTGTAAAGTCGAACTAACACTTTAACCACTTAATGACCGCCTAATATACGCCAGCAGAATGGCACGGCTGGGCACAAGGGCGTACAGGTACGTCGCCTTTAAGAGCCCAGCCGCAGCAGCATCTAAACGTTATGGCATTAGCGGCATGGGTGGCACTGTCTGCAGGTAGCCACCCATGCCGCCAATGCCATATTGTGCTGCAGATAGTGCCACCCATGACGCTAATGCCATAGCGTATGTGCTACCTGCTGACAGTGGCATCCATGCCGCCAATGCCATTTTGCGTTATGGCATTAATGTCATGGGTAGCACCGTCTGCAGCACAATATGGCATTGGCGGGCGGCATAGGATGGGTGGCACTGTCTGCAGCACAATATGGCATTGGCGGGCGGCATAGGATGGGTGGCATTGTCTGCAGCACAATATGGCATTGGTGGGCAGCATAGGATGGGTGGCATTGTCTGCAGCACAATATGGAATTGGCGGGCGGCATAGAATGGGTGGCATTGTCTGCAGCACAATATGGCATTGGTGGCAGCATAGGATGGGTGGCATTGTCTGCAGCACAATATGGCATTGGTGGGCAGCATAGGATGGGTGGCATTGTCTGCAGCACAATATGGCATTGGTGGGCAGCATAGGATGGGTGGCATTGTCTGCAGCACAATACGGCATTGGCGGGCAGCATAGGATGGGTGGCATTGTCTGCAGCACAATATGGCATTGGCCGCAAGGGTGGTGCTTTCTGCAAGTAGCACAAGGGTTATGGCCCATAACGCATGTACTACCTGCAGACAGTGCTACCCATGCCGCCAATGCCATAATGTACTGCAGACAGTGCTACCCATGCTGCCAATGGCATTATGCCATTGATGGCATGGGTGGCACCGTCTGCAGCACAATATGACATTGGCGGGCGGCATAGGATGGGTGGCACTGCCTGCAGCACAATATGGCATCTGGGGAGGGGCCAGAGGTGAAGCTGAAGGGGGGCCCCGTCAGGTAGGCTGTACTGGGCCCCGTGATTTCTATCAGCGGCCCTGCCCGTGGGACCCGCGGACCCGATCGCCGCCGGTGTCCCGCGATCGGTCACAGGAGCTGAAGAACGGGGAGAGGCGAGTGTAAACACACCTTCCCCGTTCTTCACTGTGGCGCTGTCAGTGATCGTCTGTTCCCTGATATAGGGAAACACAATCAATGACGTCACATGTCCAGCCCCGCCCCCCTACTGTTAGAAACACATATGAGGTCACACATAACCCCTACAGCGCCCCCTAGTGGTTAACTCCTAAACTGCAATTGTCATTTTCACAGTAATCAGTGCATTTTTATAGCAATTTTTGCTGTGAAAATGAGAAATGGTCCCAAAAATGTGTCAAAATTGTCCGATGTGTCCGCCATAATGTCGCAGTCACGAAAAAACCCCGCTAAGTAGTCAAAAAAAAAATTATTAATAAAAATGCCATAAACGATCCCCTATTTTGTAAACGCTATAAATTTTGCGCAAACCAATCGATAAACGCATATTGCGATTTTTTTTTTTTTTTTTTTTACCAAAAATATGTAGAAGAATACGTATCGGCCAAAACTGAGGAAAAAAACGTTTTTTATATCTTTTTTGGGGGATATTTATTTTAGCAAAAATTAAAAAATATTGATTATTTTTCAAAATTGTCGCTCTATTTTTGTTTATAGCGCAAAAAATAAAAACCGCAGAGGTGATCAAATACCACCAAAAGGACACCAATTTTGTTCGGGAGGCACGTCGCACGACCCCGCAATTGTCAGTTAAAGCGACGCAGTGCCGAATCGCAAAAAGGGGCAAGGTCCTTAACCTGCATAAAGGTCCGGGGGGTATAAGAAGCCACTGTGTAGGTGGAACAAGACCATTGAGAATGCAGCCAACACATCACCGGAATTTTTCACCGGAAAGTTAATAAACGCAATGGGAGGAGATTTACTAAATCTGGAGCACACAGAATCTGGTGCCGCTGTGCATGGGAGCCAATCGGCTTCTAACTTCAGCTTGTTCAATAACCACTTCAGCCCCGGACCATTATGCAGGTTAAGGACCTTGCCCCTTTTTTGGGATTCGGCGCTGCGTCGCTTTAACTGACAATTGCGCGGTCGTGCGACGTGGCTCCCAAACAAAATTGACGTCCTTTTTTCCCCACAAATAGAGCTTTCTTTTGGTGGCATTTGATCGCCTCTGCGGTTTTTGTTTTTTTGCGCTAAAAACAAAACTAGAGCGAAAATTTTGAAAAAATTAATACATTTTTACCTTTTGCTATAATAAATATCCCCCCCCCCCCCCCCAAAAAAAAAAGTAAAAAAAGTTTTTCCCTCAGTTTAGGCCGATACGTATTCTTCTACCTATTTTTGGAAAAAAAAAAACGCAATAAGCGTTTATCGGTTGGTTTGCGCAAAATTTATAGTGTTTACGAAATAGGGGATAGTTTTATGGCATTTTTATTAATATTTTTTTTTACTACTATTTTTTCCGTGACTGCGACATTACAGCGGACACTTTGGACAATTTTGACACATTTTTGGGACCATTGTCATTTTCACAGCGAAAAGTGCTATAAAAATGCACTGCTTACTGTGAAAATGACAATTGCAGTTTAGGAGTTAACCACAAGGGGGCGCTGAAGGGGTTAAAGGGGTTGTAAAGGTAAAAGTTTTTTTACCTTAATGCATCCTATGCATTAAGGTAAAAAAAAAAACATCCCACAGCACCGCCCCCCTCCGAGTCCCCGTTTTACTTACCTTACCGTTCGAAACTCCCGGGCGCGTCCACGTCGTCCTCTTCGGTTCCCAGCCTGGCCCTTGATCGGCTAGGCTGGGCGGATTGATAGCAGCGCAGCCATTGGCTGGCGCTGCTGTCAATCACAGAGGATGAAGCGGCGCGCCGGGGGGCCGAGTGATACAGTCGGCGGGTACGGCCGCCGCTGTATCACGGGATCGCGCTCGCAAAAGCTTTCCTCCGTGCGAGCGCCCTCGCATGAAGGTAGAAAGATTTTGCGAGGAGGAGCCGAGACAGCCGCCGAGGGACCCCAGAAGACAGCGTTCGGGGACACGGTGTGCAAAACGAGCTGCACAGTGGAGGTAAGTATAACATGTTTGTTATTTAAAAAAAAAAAAAGCCCTGACTTTAGTGTCCTTTTAAGTGTGACCTCATGTGTGTTTCTAACTGTAGGGGGGCGGGGCTGGAGGTGTGACGTCATTGATCGTCTTTCCCTATATCAGACGATTAGTGACATTGCCGCACTGAAGAATGGGGAAGGTGTGTTTACACTCACCTCTCTCCGTTCTTCAGCTCCTGTGACCGATCGGCGATCGGGTCCCACGGGCGCAGTCACAGAGCTTTGGACCGGCGCGCTCGCGACCCCACGGCTGGGCTCTTAAAGAGACACGTACAGGTACGTGGATGTGCCCAGCCGTGCCATTCTGCCGGCGTATATCGGCGTGAAGGGGTCCTTAAGTGGTTAAGGACCTGGAAGCTGATTGGTTACTGTGCACAGCTACATCAGATTCTGTGGGCTCCAGTTTTAGTAACTCTCCCTGATTGGGAATTGATTTACTAAAGGTGAAGCCACTGCTGAGTGAAAGTTCTATGAGCGTTTAGTAAATAAGGTAAAGCAGTGTTCACTATAAATACCCAAACGTGCAGGGGGGGGGGGGGGGGACTGGATTTGCTTCTGTTTCAATGTTTCTATTGAATTTCAAATGACAGTACAACCATTCATAGGCGTGCGCAGAGGGTGTGCCTGGGCACACCCTAATCGCCCCATGTGCATTAGCATTGTCCGGGGGCAGCAACAGGTGGGTGGTTGGGGGTGCCCCTCATTATACTAAAGGCTAGGTTCAACCCTAGTGATCATTTTAAAAGCTAATATGCAAGTTATTGTCCTAAAAAGTGTTTGGGGACCCGGGTCCGGCCCCAGGGGAGTGTTTGGGGACCCGGGTCCTGCCCCAGGGGAGTGTTTGGGGACCCGGGTCCTGCCCCAGGGGACATGTACCAATGCAAAAAAAAGTTTTAAAAACGTCTGTTTTTTCGGGAGCAGTGATTTTTAATAATGCTTAAAGTGAAAAAAAAAGTGTCTATAGTATGCCTGTGAAGTAGCGCATGTTTCCTGCCATTTTTGTTTTTATGTTGCGCAGGGTTCCCGACCAACTCCTGTAGATTTACGTCTGCAGCCTCAGGATGTGCTAGGAGCTAGACTCCCCTAGCACAGATCCTTCCCCCACATTTCCCCTCCTAGCACAAATACCCCCCCCCCCCCATTCCCCAATCATCTCTCCTAGCACAGATCCTGTCACTCAAATTTCCCCTCCTAGCACAAATACCCACCCCCCATCCCCCCCATCATCTCCCCTAGCACAGATCCTGTCCCCAAATTTCCCCTCCTAGCACAAAAATACCCCCCCCCCCCCCCCCATTCCCAATCATCTCTCCTAGCACAGATCCTGTCCCCCAAATTTCCCCTCCTAGCACAAATACCCCCCCCCCCCATTCCCCAATCATCTCTCCTAGCACAGATCCTGTCCCCCAAATTTCCCTCCTAGCACAAATACCCATCCCCCATCCCCCCCATCATCTCCCCTAGCACAGATCCTGTCCCCCAAATTTCCCCTCCTAGCACAAATACCCCCCCCCCCATTCCCAATCATCTCTCCTAGCACAGATCCTGTCCCCCAAATTTCCCCTCCTGGCACAAATACCCCCCTCCCCCATCATCTCTTCTAGCACAGATCCTGTCCCCCAAATTTCCCCTCCTAGCACAAATATCCCCCCCCATTCCCCCCATCATCTGTCCTAGCACAGATCCTGTCCCCTCCTAGCACAAATACCCCCCCCCCCCATCATCTCTCTCCTAGCACAAATACTTCCCCCCAATTTCCCCTCCTAGCACAAATACCCCCCCCCCCCCCATTGCCCCCATCATCTCTCCTAGCACAGATCCTGTCCCCCAAATTTTCCCCTCCTAGCACAAATACCCCCCCCCCCCCCCCATCATCTCTCCTAGCACAGATCCTGTCCCCCAAATGTCCCCTCCTAGCACAAATACCCCCCCCCATTCCCCATCATCTCTCCTAGCATAGATCCTTCCCCCCAAATGTCCTCTTCTAGCACAAATACCCCCCCAAATCCTCCCTTCTAGCAAAAATCTTCACCCCCCCCCCAATTCTCCCCCTCCCAAAGCAAATCCCCCCCAAAATCACCCCTCCAGACACACACTCCCCAAATTTTCCCTTCCAGAACAATTCTTGCCCCCTGCTGCCCCCCAAAATTCCCCCTCTCAACACAAATCTCCTCCACCCAATCTCCTCACTGCACCCCCCCCCCCATGTCAGGTGATATCACAGTGCCCTCCTGCCCGCCCCTTGCCCCGGGCCATGTTCCTTGTATCTGATTGGATATTATTTACAAAGTGAAGCTTTTACCGCATTTACTAAGGAAAATGAGTGCAGCGGGATATGCACAGTCTTTAGTAAATCAACCCCCCCAGCAGGGAGAAGAGCCAGGGTTTTTCTTTTTTCTTGTACATGTTTGTATGATGAAGTGAAGACAGCGCCCCCCTTATTTACTAAACTCACCGAACCTTCACTTTCCTACATCAATCCCATCCAATGAAAGCTCTCGAAGGCTCCCCCCTGTTTTCTGCAAGCAGAGGACCTCTAGTGGCAGGGGCTGGCTGACCATTGAGGAATTTGGGCACTGCCCGAGGGCCCCATACAACTAGGGGGCCCCATCAGGGTTGCCAGGCTCATTAAAACCAGGGACAGTATGTAAAAATCTGTGTTTTTTTTACATCTGTCCCTGATATGTCCAAAACCTACATGCTTTTGATGTGAAAATCCCGAGATTTTAGCTGCCCCGCCTCTGTACTGCCACCTGGCTTGGTGGCCATCTGTAAGCCCGGGGGCCCCATAATCTTCTATTGCCCGGGGGCCCCATGAGTTGTCAGTCCGCCCCTGTCTAGTGGTGAATTTACTAAAGGCAAATAGACTGCGCATTTTGCAAGGGCAGCTGTTCCGGAGCTTAGTAAGGGAGGCGGAGCTCTGTTCACTTCCATCATCCAATCGTACGCAAGCAAAAATGCAGTCTCTTATTCTCCTTGCACCTGATTGGGTATTCTTTAGGAAGAGAAGCTTCATTGCATTTCCTAAGCTCTGGGGTAACGGCACCAGCAAAGTGCCCAGTCTATTTTCCTTTAGTAAACCAACCCCCTTTTATGTGTTCCTGTGCTCATGAGAGGGCACACCTGGGCACTGTTTAGGGGCCCCAGCTGCATGGGGGGGGCCCTGCACTTTCCCTAAAGCAGCTGGTCCTTGAGCCCATGGTGCCCCAATATCATAGGTGTGCGCAGCCTATTGTATTAGGGTGTGCACCCCAAATCCCACACACACACACACACACTACCGATCGCTCATGGTGTTCATTCAGAAAGACAAGGGGCTGGTAAATTGCATATTTACAGGCCCCTTCCCCACTCCTAAAACATCCCAGCAGCAACAGCCGATAGGAGAGGAGGGAAGCTGGCAGCGCTATGGGGGGGGGGGGGGGAGAGATGGGAGCCAGGGCAGTAGAGGGAATCTGTGCTGCACAGGGTGATTAGGGTGTGTCTGGGCACACCTGGCACACCCTGTGCGCATGCCTATGACCCAAAATGTTCTCCATTGTAGGGGCCCCAGAGCATTACTTTGCCCAGGGGCCCATGATGCTATTAGGACGGCCCTGCCTATGCCAATGATCTCCCCTATAAAGAAGAGCGCTCCTGATTTTGTATGCGCCGCGATATTCCTGAACCTGTCTATCAAAGTTATATTTTCACGCCCAAATAAGTATATATTAAGATCTTTAGCGGTAATTGCAAGCACAATATAATGGCGCTCAGACTTGCTCGCGGAACAATGAAAACTATGAAGATATGCAAAACTGTAACTAGGTGATTTACATTAAAATTTTCTACACAAAAATGACGCCTCCTAAAATTATTTTAAACATAAAATGTATGTATGTATGTGTGTATGCAAGCAGATTCGGGGGGGGGGGGGCTTCTCTGGGCGCAATGTATGCAAGCAGGATCGGGACGAGGGGGGCAGAAGGGAAAAGCTGCCCTGGGCACAATGTATGCAAGCAGGATCGGGATGAGGGGGGCAGAAGAAGGCAGCTGCCCTGGGCACAATGTATGCAAGCAGGATTGGGACGAGGGGGTCAGAAGGCAAAAGCTGCCCTGGGCACAATGTATGCAAGCAGGATCAGGATGAGGGGGGCAGAAAAAGGCGGCTGCCCTGGGTGCAATGTATGCAAGCAGGATCGGGATGAGGGGGGCAGAAGAAGGCAGCTGCCCTGGGCACAATGTATGCAAGCAGGATCGGGATGAGGGGGGCAGAAGAAGGCGGCTGCCCTGGGCACAATGTATGCAAGCAGGATCGGGATGAGGGGGGCAGAAGAAGGCGGCTGCCCTGGGCACAATGTATGCAAGCAGGATCGGGATGAGGGGGGCAGAAGAAGGCGGCTGCCCTGGGCACAATGTATGCAAGCAGGATCAGGACGAGGGGGGCAGAAAAAGGCGGCTGCCCTGGGTGCAATGTATGCAAGCAGGATTGGGATGAGGGGGGCAGAAGAAGGCGGCTGTCCTGGGCACAATGTATGCAAGCAGGATCGGGATGAGGGGGGCAGAAGAAGGCAGCTGCCCTGGGCACAATGTATGCAAGCAGGATCAGGATGAGGGGGGCAGAAGAAGGCGGCTGCCCTGGGCACAATGTATGCAAGCAGGATCGGGATGAGGGGGCAGAAGAAGGCAGCTGCCCTGGGCACAATGTATGCAAGCAGGATCAGGACGAGGGGGGCAGAAGAAGGCAGCTGCCCTGGGCACAATGTATGCAAGCAGGATCAGGATGAGGGGGGCAGAAGAAGGTGGCTGCCCTGGGTGCAATGTATGCAAGCAGGATCGGGATGAGGGGGGCAGAAGAAGGCGGCTGCCCTGGGCACAATGTATGCAAACAGGATCGGGACGAGGGGGGCAGAAGAAGGCAGCTGCCCTGGGCACAATGTATGCAAGCAGGATTGGGACGAGGGGGTCAGAAGGAAAAAGCTGCCCTGGGCACAATGTATGCAAGCAGGATCAGGATGAGGGGGGCTGAAAAAGGCGGCTGCCCTGGGTGCAATGTATGCAAGCAAGATCTGGACGAGGGGCGGGAGGTAGAAGTGGGGCTGCCATGGGCGCAATGTATGAAAGCAGGATCGGGATGAGGGGGGCAGAAGGGAAGGCTTCCCTGAGCACAATGTATGCAAGCAGTATCGGGACAGGGGGACGGGGGTAGAAGGCGGTGGCTGCCCTGAGCACAATGTATGCAAGCAGGATCTGGACGAGGGGGGGCAGAAGGGGGTGGCTGCCCTGGGCGCAATTTATGCAAGCAGGATCGGAAAGAGGGGGCAGAAGGGACGGCTGCCCTGGGTGCAATGTATGCAAGCGGGATTGGGACGGGGCAAAATGGGCAGCTGCTCTGGGCGCAATGTATGCAAGAAGGATCGGAACGAGGGGTCATAAGGGACGGCTGCCCTGGGCACAATATATGCAAGCAGGATCAGGACAAGGGGGCGGCTGCCCTGGGTGCAATGTATGCAAGCAGGATCGGGACAGGGGGGGCAGAAGGAACGACTGCCCTGGGCGCAATGTATGCAAGCAGGATCGGGACAGGGGGGGCAGAAGGAACGACTGCCCTGGGCGCAATGTATGCAAGCAGGATCGGGACGGGGGGGCAGAAGGAACGACTGCCCTGGGCGCAATGTATGCAAGCAGGATCGGGACAGGGGGGGCAGAAGGAACGACTGCCCTGGGCGCAATGTATGCAAGCAGATTCGGGGGGGGGGGGGCTTCTCTGGGCGCAATGTATGCAAGCAGGATTGGGACGAGGGGGTCAGAAGGGAAAAGCTGCCCTGGGCACAATGTATGCAAGCAGGATCGGGATGAGGGGGGCAGAAGAAGGCAGCTGCCCTGGGCACAATGTATGCAAGCAGGATCAGGACGAGGGGGGCAGAAGAAGGCAGCTGCCCTGGGCACAATGTATGCAAGCAGGATCAGGATGAGGGGGGCAGAAGAAGGCAGCTGCCCTGGGTGCAATGTATGCAAGCAGGATTGGGATGAGGGGGGCAGAAAAAGGCGGCTGCCCTGGGCACAATGTATGCAAGCAGGATCGGGATGAGGGGGGCAGAAGAAGGCGGCTGCCCTGGGCACAAAGTATGCAAGCAGGATCAGGATGAGGGGGGCAGAAGAAGGCGGCTGCCCTGGGCACAATGTATGCAAGCAGGATCGGGATGAGGGGGGCAGAAGAAGGCAGCTGCCCTGGGCACAATGTATGCAAGCAGGATCGGGATGAGGGGGGCAGAAGAAGGCGGCTGCCCTGGGCACAATGTATGCAAGCAGGATCAGGATGAGGGGGGCAGAAGAAGGCGGCTGCCCTGGGCACAATGTATGCAAGCAGGATCGGGATGAGGGGGGCAGAAGAAGGCAGCTGCCCTGGGCACAATGTATGCAAGCAGGATCAGGACGAGGGGGGCAGAAGAAGGCAGCTGCCCTGGGCACAATGTATGCAAGCAGGATCAGGATGAGGGGGGCAGAAGAAGGCGGCTGCCCTGGGCACAATGTATGCAAGCAGGATCGGGATGAGGGGGGCAGAAGAAGGCGGCTGCCCTGGGCACAATGTATGCAAGCAGGATCGGGATGAGGGGGGCAGAAGAAGGCAGCTGCCCTGGGCACAATGTATGCAAGCAGGATCAGGATGAGGGGGACAGAAGAAGGCGGCTGCCCTGGGCACAATGTATGCAAGCAGGATCAGGATGAGGGGGGCAGAAGAAGGCAGCTGCCCTGGGCACAATGTATGCAAGCAGGATCGGGATGAGGGGGGCAGAAGAAGGCGGCTGCCCTGGGCACAATGTATGCAAGCAGGATCGGGATGAGGGGGGCAGAAGAAGGCAGCTGCCCTGGGCACAATGTATGCAAGCAGGATCGGGATGAGGGGGCAGAAGAAGGCGGCTGCCCTGGGCACAATGTATGCAAGCAGGATCAGGATGAGGGGGGCAGAAGAAGGCGGCTGCCCTGGGCACAATGTATGCAAGCAGGATCAGGACGAGGGGGGCAGAAGAAGGCAGCTGCCCTGGGCACAATGTATGCAAGCAGGATCAGGATGAGGGGGGCTGAAAAAGGCGGCTGCCCTGGGTGCAATGTATGCAAGCAAGATCTGGACGAGGGGCGGGAGGTAGAAGTGGGGCTGCCATGGGCGCAATGTATGAAAGCAGGATCGGGATGAGGGGGGCAGAAGGGAAGGCTTCCCTGAGCACAATGTATGCAAGCAGTATCGGGACAGGGGGACGGGGGTAGAAGGCGGTGGCTGCCCTGAGCACAATGTATGCAAGCAGGATCTGGACGAGGGGGGCAGAAGGGGGTGGCTGCCCTGGGCGCAATTTATGCAAGCAGGATCGGAAAGAGGGGGCAGAAGGGACGGCTGCCCTGGGTGCAATGTATGCAAGCGGGATAGGGACGGGGCAAAATGGGCAGCTGCTCTGGGCGCAATGTATGCAAGAAGGATCGGAACGAGGGGTCATAAGGGACGGCTGCCCTGGGCACAATATATGCAAGCAGGATCAGGACAAGGGGGCGGCTGCCCTGGGTGCAATGTATGCAAGCAGGATCGGGACAGGGGGGGCAGAAGGAACGACTGCCCTGGGTGCAATGTATGCAAGCAGGATCGGGACAGGGGGGGCAGAAGGAACGACTGCCCTGGGCGCAATGTATGCAAGCAGGATCGGGACGGGGGGGCAGAAGGAACGACTGCCCTGGGCGCAATGTATGCAAGCAGGATCGGGACAGGGGGGGCAGAAGGAACGACTGCCCTGGGCGCAATGTATGCAAGCAGGATCAGGACAGGGGGGGCAGAAGGAACGGCTGCCCTGGGCGCAATGTATGCAAGCAGGATCAGGACAGGGGGGGCAGAAGGAACGACTGCCCTGGGCGCAATGTATGCAAGCAGGATCGGGACAGGGGGGCAGAAGGAACGACTGCCCTGGGCGCAATGTATGCAAGCAGGATCGGGACAGGGGGGGCAGAAGGAACGACTGCCCTGGGCGCAATGTATGCAAGCAGGATCGGGACAGGGGGGGCAGAAGGAACGACTGCCCTGGGCGCAATGTATGCAAGCAGGATCAGGACAGGGGGGGCAGAAGGAACGACTGCCCTGGGCGCAATGTATGCAAGCAGGATCAGGACAGGGGGGGCAGAAGAACGGCTGCCCTGGGCGCAATGTATGCAAGCAGGATCAGGACAGGGGGGGCAGAAGGAACGACTGCCCTGGGCGCAATGTATGCAAGCAGGATCGGGACAGGGGGGGCAGAAGGAACGACTGCCCTGGGCGCAATGTATGCAAGCAGGATCGGGACAGGGGGGGCAGAAGGAACGGCTGCCCTGGGCGCAATGTATGCAAGCAGGATCGGGACAGGGGGGGACAGTTCCACTGTATACAGTAATTGTTTATTTTATTACATTGTATTCTTTTCACATAATGTTTCTTCTGTCACAAATCTGCTGACATGACAACTACACTCACTTTATTGGGTACACCTGTTCAATGGCTTGGTAACACAAATTGCTAATCAGCCAATCACACGGCAGCAACTCAATGCATTCAGGCATCTAGACGTGGTGAAGACGACTTGCTGAAGTTCAAACCGAGCATCAGAATGGGGGGAAGAAAGGGGATTGAAGTGACTTTGAACGTGGCATGGTTGTTGTTGGCAGACGGGCCGGTCTGAGGATTTCTGGGATGTTCACACACAACCATCTCTCAGGTTTAGGTTAGAGGAAATGGGATTTCTTGATCGTACATCACGGGACACAGAGCGCATAGCCATTACATATGGGTTATATGGGTACCTTCAGGTGTGGACACTGGTGTAATCAACTTCACAGGAAGTTCCTCCCTATATAACCCCCTCCCACTGAGAGTGCTTTAGTTTTTTCGCCAGTGTCTTAGGTGTTGGTCACGTCTAGCTGTCCCTCGGAGGTCTCGGGACCCAGGATAGCTAGCCGGATCCGTCCGAAGTGCTTCAAAGCCAAGGTGTACGGTACCCGGGCCCTGCCTGCGTGGGGTGTTGCCTATAATGCCTCTCCTTGGAGGGCTGGATTCTGGGCTCCAGTGCCTTAGTCTCTTCCAAGAACTAAACGCTACTGATGCCAGGATGCTATATAGGTCCAGGGGTGTGGGTTCCTTAACACAGGACCCCGGTCCCTGAAGGTCCAAGACAATACCCACGGAGATGGGGGAAGATTGGGCCTCTTGCATTTTGCAATACCCTGCGGCGTGGAGCAGGTAAGAGGGAACCTGCGGGACTTGGTTCGACAGTAGGTATCCCCCTGGGGGTTCTGGGTTGGCTAACAGTATGCTTGTGCATCAGCCACTATCTCCACTATGTCTGTGTAGGCAGGATGGGATACTAATGTTTACCCAGATAACATGTAGATATATGTATACTTGTGTAAGTTATATATTTGCTACTCACCCCAGGTCTGCCTGTTAACACTGATACTGCAACCCCACATGTTTTAAAGAGGGAATTGCTGGTGAAAACTCCTGTTTCTTAGGAAGCCTATGGGGACAGCTTCCTCGCTGTGTGTGCACTACAATAAGATTAGTGCTTACCTGGTGTCTGTTGGTGCTGCCTGGCGCTGGTCCATGTTGTTTCCTCTGCTCTGCTTCCTCCATGTGGTTTCAGCGTGGTGCGCGCGATTGTGCGCGCGATTGTGCGCGCGCGCGTGCACGCCGCCTTTTATAGCGTCGGCGTGCGTCGGGGGGGCGGGCCAGCAGCGTCAGGGTCTGTTTAAAGGGAAAACTTTTCTCTGGCTGGTCTTTCCCTCCTGGAGGCAGAGGAAGAAAGGATACAGAGCGTGCAGCTGGGTCTTTTGGCCACACAGGGACACCTAGTGGCGGTTTTGTGGATCTTCAGGTCTAGGACTTAGGTCCACTATTGACCAGAAAAAAAAAAAAAAAGGAAGTTTTTTGCTTAAAGGGACTCAGCCTTAGATCCAGCAGTATCTGAGTCTACCTTGGACTCCGGCTAACGGGCATTGGTGTGTCAATACTCACAGGTTTCCTCAGTATTGCCACCTCCCAGGCGGGTAAAAAAAAAAAAAAAAAAAATTTTTTGAAAAAAAAAAAAAAAAAAAAAAAGAAAAGGAGAGAAATTAGTTCTTTTTCATTTTTCCTCATACCTGCCCTCATATTGGTTACTCCTAGCTGCAACAGTCAGGTGTTGGCTATAGGGGTGACCCAAGGTTGTACAATGGCTCCAAAGGGATCTGGACCAGCCAAGGCTGCTAAAGGTGCCAAAAAGCAAAAGGGGTCTCCATCGGGGTCAGAGGATTTGGGCCAGGCTTCTACGGCCCCACCCTCGCCAGTCAGGACACCGAGTGGCATAGTACAAGAGCCATTGGGGGTGCTGGGGGCAGAGGCGGCCCCCGATCCACCCATTCCCGTTTACGTGACGGAAGAAATGCTAGCAGCCACCATGTGTGGGCTAGAGAAAAGGTTAACTGCGTTGTTTTCCCGTCCTTGCCCAAGTAGCAAGCGGGCTAGATCCCCCTCACCCAGTGTGGGGTTTTCAGAGGCGGAGGTCTCCTCTTCAGAGGAACGGGACCCACAAGGGGATCAGGCAGACCCAAGTCCCGACGGTTCAGACAGGGAAAATTCCACTGTAGATGAATATTTTTCGGCCTCTCAAGCGGAGGGCCTGTGGATCCAGTCTTTGACAGATATGGTTCGCACTGCCTTTAAACTTCCAGTGCCAGAACTAGTAGCCCCGGAGGTATCCTCATTGGGTTCTTTAAAGGCTCCATTAACTTGTGCGTCTTTTCCAATGCACCCCCTTCTGCGGAACGTGATTTACCAAGATTGGGCTCGACCTGATAGAATCTTTGTCCCTCCTAAAAGATTCTCTATTCTCTACCCTATGGAAGAGGAATATGTAAAGAAATGGGCACTCCCTACAGTGGACGCAGCCATTTCCTGCGTGAATAAATCCCTGACTTGTCCGGTTGAAAATGTCCATATGTTCAAGGATCCGGTCGACAAAAAATTCGAGACCCTACTGAAAGCAGCTTTTACCTCAGTAGGTGCCATGGTTCAGCCAGCAGTAGCAGCCATTGGTGTTTGTCAGGCCTTGAAGGATCAGGCAAAGCATATATTGAAGGACATGCCGGCTCAGCATACTCATGAATTAGCAGAATTCCCTAGGGCTCTCTGCTTTGCAGTAGATGCTATTAAGGACTCCATCCAACAGGCATCCCGTTCATCTCTACTGGTGGTTCACATGCGTCGTCTTTTGTGGCTAAAGAACTGGTCAGCAGAGGCACCCTGCAAAAAGCTTCTAGCAGGGTTTCCCTTTCATGGGGGAAGACTATTCGGGGAAGACCTAGATAAATATATCCAAACCATATCAAGTGGAAAAAGTACTTCCTTACCGGTCAAGAAAAGACCGCGTGGGCCCACGTTTAAACGACAGGCCATTGCAGGCTCGGCCCCTTCGACTTCCCGTCAGTATCGACGGCCTCCCGGGCGTTCAGCAGTTAATAGCCGTCCACAGGGACAATCCGCGGCAAACAAGAGGCCCTGGTCTCGCAAGCCGGCTAAACCAGTCATCAAGTCAGATTCATGAAGGGGCGCCCCCACTCTCTTGGGTGGGGGGGAGGCTTCAGTTTTTCTCCGAAGTCTGGAAGGCCAGAATTCCCGACGCTTGGGTTCGGTCCGTAGTAGCCTCAGGCTACAAACTAGAGTTTCGAGAAATCCCCCCTCCTCATTTTCAGGGGTCAAGTCTTCCAAGCGACCCGTTAAAGAGGGCCTCTCTGGTAAAGGCGTTGGATCGCCTCTTGCTCCAAGGAGTAATTGTAGAAGTACCAACCCAAGAAAGGGGTCTGGGATTCTACTCCAACCTTTTTGTTATACCAAAACCCAATGGCGACGTCAGGCCTATCCTAGACCTCAAACGCCTAAATCGCTTTCTAAGGATTCAGACCTTTCGTATGGACTCCATACGTTCAGTGACAGCCAGCCTGCATCAGGGCGACTTCCTAGCATCTATAGACATAAAGGATGCATATCTGCATGTGCCGATTTACCCAGCACATCACAAGTTTCTTCGTTTTACGATAAATCAAAGTCATTACCAGTTCGTAGCCCTCCCTTTCGGGTTGGCAACAGCTCCACGGGTATTCACAAAGGTGTTAGCCCCGGTGCTAGCCGTCCTAAGGACAGAAGGCATTTTGGTCCTGGCATACCTGGACGATCTCCTGGTTATCGACAGATCAGCTTCCAACCTCAATCATGCAGTAATCCGCACAGTGCGGCATCTAGAAGAGTTCGGGTGGATTGTGAACCAAGAAAAATCAAGGTTTCAACCCACAAGACAGTTGGAATATCTAGGCTTTCGGTTAGATACAGAATGCCAGAGGGTATTTTTACCTCAAGAGAAGATCAGGTCGTTGATTCAAACGATTCAAATAGTCTTAGGCAAAAAGAAGCCGACTATTCGCCTATGCATGCGACTGCTGGGAAAGATGGTGGCCGCTTTCGAAGCAGCGCCCTATGCCCAGATCCATACCAGAATTCTGCAAGCAGCTATTCTCTCTGCTTGGAACAAGTCCATACAGGCATTAGACCGTCCATTAGTTCTTTCCCCAGGAGTCAGGCGCAGCCTGTCTTGGTGGCTGATCCCTCAGAAATTATCAAAAGGGAAAACCTTTTGCCCCATCTCGTGGAAAATAGTAACCACAGATGCCAGCCTAACAGGTTGGGGGGCAATCTTAGGAAAACGGACCCAGCAGGGACAGTGGTCAGAGGCAGAAAGTCTGCTTCCCATCAATGTCCTAGAGATCAGAGCTGCTCGGTTGGCCCTGGTCGCCTGGACTCTCCCCCTGCAGGGTCTGCCAGTAAGGATACAGTCCGACAATGCCACGGCGGTGGCATACATAAACCACCAGGGGGGCACAAGGAGCCTAGCGGCTCAAAGGGAAGTAAACCTGATTTTTTCATGGGCCGAAGCCCATGTACCCTGCATCTCAGCAGTGTTCATCCCAGGGATAGACAATTCTCAAGCAGATTTTTTGAGTCGTCAACAGTTACTCCCGGGAGAGTGGTCTCTTCACCCCCAGGTATTCCAAGAGATTTGCCAAAGATTCGGAGTTCCCGATGTGGACATCATGGCAACAAGATTCAACAAGAAGTTGGAAAAATTCGTATCCCGAGCCAGGGACCCCTCGGCCTACGGGACCGATGCGTTGGTTTGCCCCTGGCACCAGTTTTCTCTCCTGTATGCGTTCCCTCCACTACAGATGATTCCCCGCCTTCTACGAAGGATCAGGGTGGAGCGCAGGCCGGTGATCCTGGTGGCCCCAGCCTGGCCCAGAAGGGCTTGGTACGCACTCATCGTGAGGATGTCAGTAGGGGCACCGTGGCCACTCCCCCTGCGCCCAGATCTGCTGTCTCAGGGCCCGATCTACCACCCTGCTTCACAGCAGCTAAATTTGATGGCTTGGCGGCTGAATCCCTAATTCTTAAGGGCAGAGGCCTCTCAGCCCAGGTCATATCTACGTTAATTCAAGCTAGAAAGCCAGTCTCTAGAAATATCTATTACAGAGTCTGGAGAACCTATGTGGAGTGGTGCGAGTCTCAAGGAGGGCATCCTCGCAAGTTTTTTATTGACAGGATCTTGCGATTCCTCCAGGTTGGCGTTGACAAGGGGTTGGCTCTTAGTACTCTAAAGGGGCAGGTGTCTGCCTTATCGATATGGTTTCAAAGGCCTTTGGCCACACATTCGCTTGTGAAAACCTTTTTGCAGGGGGTCTTGCATGTAAATCCCCCTATTAGAGCTCCCCTCTGCCCCTGGAATTTAAATCTGGTCTTGTCAGCTTTACAAAAGCAGCCGTTTGAACCTCTGACAGAAATCCCTCTTGTGCTGCTAACCCGAAAGTTGGTTTTCTTGGTGGCCATGGCTTCGGCCAGAAGGGTCTCCGAGCTGGCAGCCTTGTCTTGCAGGGAACCGTACCTGATTCTGCATAAGGACAGAGTGGTTCTGCGGCCTCAGCCTTCTTTCCTTCCTAAGGTCATATCCAGTTTTCACTTGAATCAGGACCTAGTCCTACCATCCTTCTTTCCTACTCCCCAGTCCAGAGAGGAAAGATTGCTTCATACTTTGGACGTGGTCCGAGCCATGAGGGTTTATCTCAAGGCTACAGAAAAGATTCGGAAAACAGATGTGCTTTTCGTTCTCCCGGATGGCCCCAAGAAGGGTCAGCCGGCTGCCAAGTCTTCCTTGGCTAGGTGGATTAAGCAGCTGATTTTTCAGGCCTATGGTCTGAAGCGCGTTCCACCTCCCTTATCAGTTAAAGCCCATTCTACGAGGGCCATGAGTGCCTCCTGGGCGGCACACCATCAGATCTCTATGGCACAGGTTTGCAAAGCGGCAACCTGGTCTTCCGTACATACGTTTACTAAATTTTATAAGTTGGACGTCGTAAAGGCTACGGACGCAGCATTTGGGCAGGCGGTCCTACGGGCAGCAGTATAGAATCCTCTGGCCCGGTTCACGCCCCCTTTTTTTCTGTTGGTGGAGCTATTTGTTACCTCCTGATATATTTTCTGTTTGGCTATTTTTTTGGCCTTACGGTCTCCCTCCCTTCATGGAGCATTGCTTTGGGACATCCCATATGTAATGACTATGCGCTCTGTGTCCCGTGATGTACGATAAAGAAAAGAGGATTTTTAATAACAGCTTACCTGTAAAATCCTTTTCTTGAAGTACATCACGGGACACAGAGCTCCCACCCCTCTTTTTGGGGAACATTGTGTAACCTCAGAGAAATTGCTTGCTACAAAACTAAAGCACTCTCAGTGGGAGGGGGTTATATAGGAAGGAACTTCCTGTGAAGTTGATTACACCAGTGTCCACACCTGAAGGTACCCATATAACCCATATGTAATGACTATGCGCTCTGTGTCCCGTGATGTACTCCAAGAAAAGGATTTTACAGGTAAGCTGTTATTAAAAATCCCTTTATTTTCATGTTTGGACTGCCAACATAAAAACTGGTTTACAGAGAATGGTGGGGAAAAGAGAAAATATCCAGTGAGCGGCAGTTGTGTGAAGGAAAATGTCTTGTTGAGGTCAGAGGATAATGGGGTAGACTGGTTCCAGATGATAGAAAGACAACAGCAACTCAAATAACCCCTCGTTACACCCAAGGTATACAGAATACCATCTCTGAATGCACAACACATCCAACCTTGAAGCATGTGGGCTACAGCAGCAGAAGACCACACCGGGCGCCACTCCTGTCAGCTAAGAACAGGAAACTGAGGCTACAATTGGCACAGGATCACCAACATTGGACAATAGAAGATTGGAAAAACGTTGCCAGTCTGGATTTCAGCTACAACATTCAGATGGTGGGGTCAGAATTCGGCGCATGGATCCATCCTGCCTTGTATCACCGGGCCAGGCTGGTGGTGAGGGTGTAATGGTGTGGGGGATGGGGTATCACCGGGTCAGGCTGGTGGTGAGGGTGTAATGGTGTGGGGGATGGGGTATCACCGGGCCAGGCTGGTGGTGAGGGTGTAATGGTGTGGGGGGATGGGGTATCACCGGGCCAGGCTGGTGGTGAGGGTGTAATGGTGTGAGGGGATGGGGTATCACCGGGCCAGGCTGGTGGTGAGGGTGTAATGGTGTGGGGGATGGGGTATCACCGGGTCAGGCTGGTGGTGGGGGTGTAATGGTGTGAGGGGATGGGGTATCACCGGGCCAGGCTGGTGGTGAGGGTGTAATGGTGTGGGGGATGGGGTATCACCGGATCAGGCTGGTGGTGGGGGTGTAATGGTGTGGGGGGATGGGGTATCACCGGGCCAGGCTGGTGGTGTAGGGTGTAATGGTGTGGGGGATGGGGTATCACCGGGTCAGGCTGGTGGTGGGGGTGTAATGGTGTGGGGTGGGTTATCACCGGGCCAGGCTGGTGGTGGGGGTGTAATGGTGTGGGGGGATGGGGTATCACCGGGTCAGGCTGGTGGTGAGGGTGTAATGGTGTGGGGGGATGGGGTATCACCGGGTCAGGCTGGTGGTGGGGGTGTAATGGTGTGGGGGATGGGGTATCACCGGGCCAGGCTGGTGGTGGGGGTGTAATGGTGTAGGGGGATGGGGTATCACCGAGCCAGGCTGGTGGTGAGGGTGTAATGGTGTGGGGGATGGGGTATCACCGGGTCAGGCTGGTGGTGGGGGTGTAATGGTGTGGGGGATGGGGTATCACCAGGCCAGGCTGGTGGTGGGGGTGTAATGGTGTGGGGGATGGGGTATCACCGGGCCAGGCTGGTGGTGAGGGTGTAATTGTGTGGGGGATGGGGTATCAACGGGTCAGGCTGGTGGTGGGGGTGTAATGGTGTGGGGGATGGGGTATCACTGGGTCAGGCTGGTGGTGGGGGTGTAATGGTGTGGGGGATGGGGTATCACCGGGTCAGGCTGGTGGTGGGGGTGTAATGGTGTGGGAGATGGGGTATTACCGGGTCAGGCTGGTGGTGGGGGTGTAATGGTGTGGGGTGGATTTTTTCTTGGCACACTTTGGGCCCCTTAGTACCAATTGAGCATCATTTATACACCACGGCCCCCCTGAGTATTGTTGCTGACCATGTCCATCCCTTTATGACTACAGTGTCCCCATCTCCTTTTTTTAGGCGCCCCATGTGGGGATCAAACCCATCTTCTGATGGCTCCTCCCAGCAGGATAATGTCACCATGTCTCAAAGCTCCAATCCTCTCACCACTGGACAATGAGGTCCCTGTCCTCCAATGGCCTCCACACTCTCCACATCTCATCCAATAGAGACCCTTTGTTCTGGTTCACCATAATGAAGACAGTGGGGGGGGGGGGGGGTAACGGGAGATCGGCATCATGGATGTGCAGCCAACAAACGTGCAGCAACTGTGTGATGTCATCAGGTCACTGTGGAGCAAAATCTCTGAGGAACGTTTCCAACACCTTGTTGTATCTCTGCCACCAAGAATGAAGGCCAAAGGGGGTCCAACCCGGTACTGGCAAGGGGGACCTAATAATAAAATGTCACAGCATACATGGGCCCTCTTCAAAAAGCCTTACTGCTAACTCAAGAACCCCATGGAGCGACGAGGTAAAAGCCATTGTACAATTTTTCTACCCTTGTGGTTTATTGAAGTTTTGAAAGGATATGAGCGCCACACCACCTTGTATAGACTTTTTAAAAGATTTTTAAAATCATCCTATGTCCACTAGGGGCATAGGATGACTGAGAAACAGCCAACCCCCCCCCCCCCCATTCATCAGGGCTAAAAACCAACCAGGACTTTTTCCAATCCAAGTGCCTACATCATCCGGCCTTTCAAAAGATCCATACAAGCTGGTGTGCTCTCCCATCCTTTTAAAGGTTCAATAAACTCCTTTGGGGGTCCAACAAGACCCCACCATTTGCTGATGAGCAGCCTGAAGGACCTTAAACCACCCATTGTGTTTAAAAATCTGTGACTGTCCCGGACAATTCGATACTATTGCCAACTATGAACATCGTATATGTGGGACTCTGATACCTGGGGTCTAAATAGTAGATGATGAATAGAAATTGTGATCGGCACACCTGGTTGCGGTGGGAGTCACATCTGTATCAGAAGGGTCCTCTTCCTCCCGGTGGAGAACTAAGTACTCTCTCTGCTGACTGTCTGTGACCAGCCTTGATTTCTGGGATGCAGCCTGAGACAAGGTAATGTCAGGATAGCCTTTAAAAATCTGTGACGGTCCCGGACAATTCGGGACCGTTGCCAACTGTAACGTCCCACACTCCGCTTCAATGCTTCCGTCATATACCGCTTCCTATCAGTCTGGATAAAGATATCAGATATTCCAGCTGCCCACAGCACACAACGAGATGATACTTGTTTCCTGAACATTTAATAGAACCAAGAATACAACCTTATATACAGTTAGAGGAGGTAACCAGAACATAAATTAACATGAGCTAATTAACTAATCATTTACCCAGACTAGTAGATATGACCTTTACAATACACGTTATCATAAGTGTAAACACAGGACATCTTCACACAATAGCAGGGTCAATTAGCACAGAGAACAGACAGATGGCTGGAGGTGAGGACATTAACATCTAACAGTATGTGTCCCAACAGTATGAATGAGTCACTCTTACAATTAACCCGTTGAGTTCAGAATCAACAAACAGTAAATAGTAGACATGTGCACAGAAAAAAAATTGTTTTTTTTTTGTTCTGTTTCGTATCGTTCCGTTTTTTCGTTTTCGTTTGTTTTTCGTAATACGCCCGTTTTCCTGTTTGTTCCCGTTCGTTTTTCGTAATACGCCCGTTTTCCTGTTTGTTCCCGTTCGTTTTTCGTATGACGCGATTTTTTCGTATTCCGATCGTTTCGTATTTTCGTTACTGTTTTATTTTCGTACATGCGGGATGGTTCGTTATTCTGTTTAATTCATGTTTGTTACTTGTTAGACAATAATATTCGTGAATTTTCGTCAATGATTTGCAGTATCTTGAAACCCTTTTCTTTTGCTATTTTCAGTCGTATGTTCATATGACATCTATAACAAAAGATTTGCATTCTGTATTTTAAATTCCTTTTTTCTGTTCGTATTTTGGATTCAAAATACAGCATGCAAATCTTTTGTTATAGATGTCATATTAACAATGAACATAGGACTGAAAACAAACAGAAAAAGTATTGAAACAAAATAGAAAATGCAAATCTTTTGTTATAGATGTCATTTTTGTTCTTTTGCCGTTTTCGTTTTGTCGTTTCTTTTCGTCGGATCATTCGTTCATATTTGCGGTTGTTCGTTATGCGGCTCATTCGTAATCTCGTAGTTTTCGTATTTTGGTGCTTTAATTTTTTCGTATGTACACATTATCCTGCGGGTACGAAAATGAACATTTTCGTACGAAAATAACATTCGTACGAACGGGAATGCACATATCTAGTAAATAGTTCTTTACAGATATCCTGGAATATATTGTGGATAATAATTACATAATAATCCCATCTCAGGTAGTCCAAGATATCATTTCTCAGTCATCCTATGCCCCTAGTGGACATAGGATGATTTTAGACATAAGAGGGTTCAGGGATGTCCCGGGTGAGTCTGTCACACCAACTATGAACATCGTATATGTGGGACTCTGATACCTGGGGTCTAAATAGTAGATGCTGAATAGATATTGTGATCTGCACACCTGGCTGTGGTGGGAGTCGCATCTGTATAAGAAGGGTCTTCTTACTGCTGGAGAAGAACTAAGTACTCTCTCTGCTGACTGTCTGTGACCAGCCTTTAATTCCAGGATGCAGCCTGGGGCAAGGTCATGTCAGGACAGCTTTTAAAAATCTGTGACTGTCCCGGCCAATTCGGGACTGTTGGCAACTATGAACATTGTATATGTGTGGGACTCTGAACCAATTACTGCCCTTCTAAGAGCAGTTTTGGGTTTGGAGTCAGACCTTAAAGCCATTATTTTTCATAAATAATACTTCTTAGGCAGTGAAAGGATTAAAGGCCCACAGAAGAAATGTTCCACATTGGTCTCAGTGGGGAAAAAGGAGAAGTGCGGGAAACCAAAATAATATACATACTCACCTACCGTGTTTCCCCGAAAATAAGCCCGGGTCTTATATTAATTTTGGCAACAAAAGACACAGTAGGGCTTATTTTCGGGGTAGGTCTTATCATGTAATGTGCTGTCTTCTCTCCCCCTCCCCTTTCCCTCCCTATCAGGAATCCCCAGTGTGAACTGAGTTAAAATGCTTGTAAATTTCTATAATTTACTATATTACAATAGTATATAATGTACAATGTGTGTGTTTTTGTAATATAATTGTGCCAAATACCTTTGTTTTCAGTGCCGCTCTGCGCTTCTGTGACCCACTGGAGCTCTCTTTCCTGCAATTATATTACAGAAACACATGCATTATACATTATATAATACTGTAATATTCCCGGAAAATAACGCTAGGTCTTATTTTCGGGGTAGGTCTTATTTTCGGGGGAAACACAGTATATAGCTGCAGCATCGATCCGAACCTTGTATAGACTTTTCAAAAGATATTTTTTCAGCGATTTCAGGGGCTCAGCATTCCCCTTCATCGGGGCTAAAAACCAACCAGGGCTTTTTCCAATCCAAGTGCCTACGTCATCCGGTCTTTCAAAAGATCCATACAAGCTGGTGTGCTCTCCCATCCTTTCAAAACGTCACCGTTGCTGATGAGCATCCTCTAGGACAGGGGTGTCGAACTCCATTTCATCGTGGGCCACATCAGCATTATGACTGCCCTCAAAAGGGCGGGTTGTATCTGTAAGATTAGATGTCCAGCGCATCCCCTCCCCTTACATTAGATGTCAAGAGTAGGGATGAGCTTCGAGTTCGAGTAGAACTCTTGTTCGACTCGAACATTGCCTGTTCGCCGAACAGCGAACTATTTGGAGTGTTCGCGGCAAGTTAGTGTGAACTTAAGAACCCTGATAAAGTCTATGGGACTCGAACGTTTGAAATCTAAAGTGCTCATTTTAAAGGCTAATATGCAAGTTATTGTAATAAAAAGTGTTTGGGGACCCGGGTCCTGCCCCAGGGGACATGTATCAATGCAAAAAAAAGTTTTAAAAACTGCAGTTTTTTTGGCAGCAGTGATTTTAATAATTCCTTTAAGTGAAACAATAAAAGTAAAATATTCCTTTAAATTTCGTACCTGGGGGGGAGGGGGTGTATAGTATGTCTGTAAAGTAGCGCTTGTTTCCCATGCTCAGAACTGTCCCTGCACAAAGTGTCATTTCTGAAGGAAAAAAAGTAATTTAAAATCACTTGCGGCTATAATGAATTGTCGGCTCCCGGCAATACAGAGAAAAGTCATTCATAAAAAAGAAATGTGTGGGGGTCCACGGCATTTTTTTTTTAAATTTGGGGTGGAGTTCCCCTTAAAATCCATACCAGACCTGAAGGGTCTGGAATGGATATTTGGGGGGAACCCCACATCATTTTTTTTTATGAATGACTTTTCTCTGTATTGCCGGGAGCCAACAATTCATTATAGCCGCAAGTGATTTTAAATTCCTTCAGAAATTACGTTTTGTGCAGGGACAGTTCTAAGCACAGGAAACAAGCGCTACTTTACAGGCATTCTATACACACCCCCAGGTATGAAATTTAAAGGAATATTTCAATTTTATTGTTTCACTTTAAGCATTATTAAAATCACTGCTCCTGAAAAAACGGACGTTTTTTAAAACTTTTTTTGCATTTATACATGTCCCCTGGGGCCGGACCCAGGTCCCCAAACACTCCCCTGGGGCAGGACCCGGGTCTAGGCATGTGCAAAAGTGAAAAATTTGTTTCGTTTCGTTTCGTTTCAATTCGTCATTTAATAAATTTCGTTAAGTTAGGTTCGTTACATGTGTTGAATTCGTTTTCGGAATTCATTCGAAATCGAAAATATTTCGACCGTTTTTCGAATTCGTTCGTTTTCGACCGAATTTCGAAAAAAAAAAACGGTCGAAATCGAAAATATTTCAACCAGATTAGAAAACGAATAGTCTCTTTTCGATTTTTTTTTTTTCGAATAAAATTCGAAAATATTTATTTTTTTTTTTCTTCGAATTCCGATCGAATTTAGTCCGCGGGTATTCGATTCGGAATTCGAAAAAAAAAATTCGATTTCGACCATTTTTTTTTTTTTTTCGAAATTCGGTCGAAAATGAACGAATTCCGAAAACGGTCGAAATTTTTCGCTAATATAGCAATTCGGGAATTCGTATGCATCCGAATGTCCGAATAATGGAAAATTCGTCCGAATTTCGATTCGGAACGAAACGAAATGCACATGCCTACCCGGGTCCCCAAACACTCGCCTGGGGCTGGACCCGGGTCCCCAAACACTCCCTTGGGACAGGACCCGGGTCCCCAAACACTTTTTAGGACAATAACTTGCATATCAGCCTTTAAAATTAGTACTTTCGATTTCAAACGTTCGAGTCCCATAGACTTTAACAGGGTTCTAAAGTTCACACAAACTTTTGGTCTGTTTGCAGGTTCTGGTGCGAACCGAACCCAGGGGTGTTCAGCTCATCCCTAGTCAAGAGCCACCCCACCATCAGAAGTGGAGTCCCCCACTCTCCCTTCCATCACAGTGCACCCCCCTTTCCTTATGCTGCTTCTGGCAAAAAGCTGGATGCATTGCTTGAAAGCAGAAGTTAAGGGTCTGGAGGAGGTCCAGAGGAGGGCTGGAGCTCTCCTGCAGCTGCAGAGGAGGTGCGAGGGTCACATGAAATGGCCTGGAGCTCCGGATTCGGCCTGCGGGCCTTGTGTTTGACGCCTATGCTCTAGGACCTTACACCACCCATTGTGTTACAACACATCTCCATAAGGTTCAGTGCTCCTACTTCACAAAGATTGCCCTTGTGATTTAGGTAGGTAAGGTCTACTTTATGAAGATACCTGGGGTCTAAATAGTAGATGCTGATTAGAAATTGTGATCGGCACACCTGGCTGTGGTGGGAGTCACATCTGTATAAGAAGGATCTTCTTCCTCCTGGTGGAGAATTAAGTAATAATGTGATAGATGGACTTCAGTCATGGGGACATTGAAGAAGTCAGGACATGATGCTTTTTGTTATTTCCATCTGCTTTGTGGGCATTTTAAAATTGTGTAGACACTTTTTTTTTTTCACTTAAGATTGCTCGTCTGGATGCTAGTTGGAGAGATCAGTCTACATATAGAAGGAATTAGCCGTGTATATTTTTATCTCTCCGCTCACTAAACAGATTGCGCTATTAATCTATCGGAGAGCGTTCATTATCAGCCATCGCTGTTGTGTTCTGGATCCTCTCCAGCTCCTTGTAACACAATCAGCTGAACATTTAAGCATCATACACACGGGCCAGAATCTCGTCAGGAAAAAAAAACGTTTTTCCTGACGAGATTCTTGGCAAGGATCTCTTGCCGCCCG
Organism: Rana kukunoris; assembly: GCA_029574335.1. Taxonomy (NCBI): domain Eukaryota; kingdom Metazoa; phylum Chordata; class Amphibia; order Anura; family Ranidae; genus Rana; species Rana kukunoris. Next base: position 11,145,969 of record CM056056.1, read on the forward strand.
AGTGTACACACACTCCTTTCAAAAGAACCGCGGTTCTTTTGAAAGGCAAGAAAGCGTCGACGTCATTGCGTACGACGATGCCTAGGAAGCTACCGCGCGTGCGTCAAAGTCATTTCAAGCGGAGACAGGTAAGTATACACACTCGCGGGTTTCTCGGCACGAGAATCACGACGAGAAAATAGAGAACATGTTCTCTATTTTTCTCGTCGAGATTTTAGGCAGTTTTCTTGACGAGAAACCTGAAAGCCTCGTACACACGCTCGGTAGACTCGGCAGCAGTCTTCTTGCTGGTTCTTGCCGAGAAAACTGAGCGTGTGTACGGCCGTGTACACACGACCGAGGTTCTCGCTGGAAACCAGCGAGAACCTCGCTGGAAGCTGCATTCCAGCGAGGACCTCGGCCGTGTGTACGCTCTCGGCGAGCTTCCCGTCGGGAAGCCCGTCGAGCAGAAATAGAGAGCACGCTCTCTATTTGCTCGACGGCCCGCCTGGATGAATGGCTGGTTGCCATTCCCGACGGGCGGGTCGCCGATTTCGACGGCCGGCAGAGAACCTCGACGGGCGGAACGATGTGTTCTGCCCGTCGAGGATCCCTGCTGTGTGTACACGGCCTACGAGGCTTTACACTTGGAAAAGTAAATGCAATCTTAAATGCCGTGCTTATGATGGACCTGCTCTCCAGACTGAAGCCAAAGAACTCCTTTCTGTGGTTTCTTGTTGGTGGTCTTCTCATAGGATTATTGGAGAGCTTAGATACGTTATAGCCAGGTTCCTGACACATCAGACATTAAAGAAGACCTTGGTGCAAGGTCCACTAACACATTCTGGCCCCCTACAAATCACCTAACATCAGTCGGTGTGATATGTACCTGTGAAGAGAAATGTTAGACTTATACCTTCCTTACCCCCATCTTCTTCCTGAGGAGCCTAGGTAAGGATGTTATCACACACCTTCCGACTAGATCCCGAGGAATACAGAGCAGACAGAATCTCACAAGAAGACGCTCATGCCATGATGCCATGGAGGGGAATATCCTCTGGAAGGCATTCACATGGAATCTTCGGGTCGGTGGTATAACACCCAGTAATAATGTGATAGATGGGGGTGAGGCAGGGCCAGATCTAACCTTATCTGGCTAGAGCCCAGGGCTGGACTGAGACAAAAATTTGGCCCTGGACTTCATCTAGACTGGCCCACTTTGACAGGTCTCTCCCAATGGCGGCCAGACAACTCCAGCACCCCCCCCTCCAGCCCGGCCACCCAAGCCCCCTCTCCCCCTTCACTAGCCACTAGCCGTTCTACTTTATTAGATACTCACTCTCAGAGACAATAAACAGTCATTTGATTTTGTTTTTGTTTATTTGGGGGGGATATTAGTAGGTTGGGGAAGGGGGTATAGGATGCCCAAAGAACAGATCACCTTTGCCATCACCATTAAAGAATTGTTGAGTCAGTTGCACTTAGAACAAATGATGGATTCTAACTTTTACAATCTCCATTCCACTTCTCCTCTGCACCAACTCCTGCAGACTGTTACCTCCAAGACTCTTCTCCTCCTGCACAAACTTTACTGTACAATGTTAGTCTTTCCACCCCATCATCTTTACATTGCACCAGGGATCACTCTGAACACTCCCTGCAGTACCCCTTCTCGATGACCTGATTGTTTAGCAGCATTAGATAGTTGGTAGACTACTGATCCCAGCTAGCCTGACTTGCAAACCCTGCGCCCGCAGGTCGTATGGATTTGACACAAAACCCCACAGTCTCTCCTCTGGCCTTGCACCCAGCTCCCCTGGCATGCCTCTTCCAGATATCCACTGTTCTTCACTTGCCCTGAGTCCTTGGTGAAGAATTTACCCAGATATGCGTACCGACTGCTTCTCCAGGCCCCCTGTTCCAGAACACCTTCTGCATGACCATGTAAGGATGAGGCTCCCTCCCAGCTGCTGAGTTCCTCCGCCGAAGCCTGCACCGCCCCAGATGGGGATGGACCTCCCGCTGCAGTATAACAGTCCATTCTTCACTTCACCCAGCCGACAACTCCCCACCAGTGGGCTGGACCCGAGCTTATGAAGCAGTCCTCCCCCTGCCAATTCCAATTGGGGATTGGTCAGGGCTCCTCACATGAGCTCCCTGTCAAGCCTCGTACACACGTATGGTTTTCTTGGCCAGGAACAGCAAGAAAACTGCTGGCAGAGCTTTCTTGCCGAGTAAACTGTGTGTGTGTATACTTACCTGCCTCCAACTGGCCAGAATCTCGATGAGAAATACAGAGAAATACAGAGAAACTGCTCTCTTTTTTTCTCGTCGGGATTCTCGGCCGAGAAACTCGAGCGTGTGTATACAGAAACTCGAGCGTGTGTATACTTACCTGCCTCCATGGAAACCCACACAGGCTCTAAATGACTTTGACGCATGCGCGGTAGCTTCCAAGGGTGAAGCAAGATGGCGGCGACGACATGGAATGTGATGAGCGCACGCTTATCGTAGTCGATTACCTCACCACGTTCGTGCCATTCATAAGAACGGCGGTTCTTTTGAATCGTATTTCTGCACACTCGTCTGGCAGCTATCACAATAAAATCTCACATTTAGCACCAACCTATGGTAGAGGGTGCTAAATCTATAAAATGCACACACAAAAAAAAAAATGAAATGTACCCCCTAATATCAAGTGTGCCCATCAGCGTGCCACTTACATGGATTTTCTTCTTCAGAGTGCCCTCTTACATCAATATGGAGGGGGGAGGGAAGGCTCATTGATGGAGGTAGGGAGCGATGGCTGATTGATGGAGGTGGGGAGGGAGGGATCATTGATGGAGGTGGGGAGGGAAGAAGAGGCTCATTGATGGGGGTGGGGAGGGAAGGCTCGTTGATGGAGGTGGGGAGGGAAGGAGAGGTTCATTGATGGGGGTGGGGAGGGAAGGCTCATTGATGGAGGTGGTGAGGGAAGGCTCATTGATAAAGGTGGGAAAGGAAGGCTCATTGATGGAGGTGGGAAGGGAGAGGATCATTGATGGAGGTGGGAAGGGAGAGGATCATAGATGGAGGTGGGGAGGGAAGGCTCATTGATGGAAGTGGGTAGGGAAGGGAAAGGCTCATTGATGGAGTTGGGAAGGGGAGGCTCATTGATGGAGGTGGGGAGGGAAGGCTTGTTGATGGAAGTGGGTAGGGAAGGGAGAGGCTTATTGATGGAGGTGGGGAGGAAAGGCTCATTGATGGAGGTTGGGGGGAAGAAAGAGGCTCGTTGATGAAGGTGGGTGGGGAAGGTTGGCCCATGTAGTCTGATCCAATAGAAGATCTATTGGAGCTCAAATTGCTGGTAAAGGTAATGCTGGTTATGATGAAAGGTGCCAGAAGACGCAGAGCATCGCAGTTTGTTATGTTTGGGGCTGTGTACCTGTAGACCGGTCAGGGTTTCCATGCTGACCCGTGGCCACAGTCAAAAGCATCTACAATGGTCATTAGAACTGGACCACCGAGCAATGGAAGAAGATGGCTTGGTCTGATGAATCACATTTTCTTTTAAACCATGTGGATGAACGGGTGTGTGTGCGCCAGTTACCTGGGGAAGCAATGGCACTAGGATGTAGCATGAGAAGTTTGATTCATGGAGGCCCTGCCTCGCAACTTACAGGACTTAAAGGATCTGCTACTGATGCCTCCTTGGTGCCAAATACCACATTATACCTTCAGAGGTCTAGTGGAGTCTGTGTCTCGATGGCTCAGGAAAGGGTGATCTACTCAATATTAGGTGGGTGGTCATAATGTTATGGCTGATCAGTGTATTTCCTTCAACACGTCTTCTTTTTACGTGTAGCGATACTCCCTTGGGAGCCGCTGGTTAGATGTGGCATTGGCATAAGTTAAGTTACCTTTGATGAGTCTAGGGAAATTAAATGTAGCAACTGTGAGAGCAGTAATTGAATGTCCAAGCCAAGGGTTAACTTTTTCCAAATGCTTTATTCCACGGTCAAACACAACCAACATCAACAGGAGGTAGACAGGACAGGTTGATGAAGTGAAGGAACCTTGCAGGTTGCAGTATCAGGCTTGGATAAACATGAAAGCACGCCTGCTTTCAGTAGAAATAATCACCATTCATTGCCATTCTAGCCAGAGTGGGTGAAGTGCCCCTGGACAGACTTCTGCCACAAGCCTGGCAGCCGAAGCATCACTTTAGGTTGCTGGGAGGTAACAGGTCCCTTCCACGAACCTGGCTCTAAAGATGCCTCTGCCACAGGCATAGTACTTTGTAGTCTCTGGTTAGATGAGCAGATTCTCCCAGTAAATTTGAATTAGGGTCACCGATTGAAAGTTTAAATATCTCTGTAGTATAGCTGGGGACCCAGTAAGTCACTGAGGCCCCTTTCAGCATCCGCTCGGAACTCCGCGTAACATGTGGCCCCGGCCTGGAAGGTCATAACGCCTGGGCCCGATGGATGCACACACCCTAAAGGTGGGTGCCGCACCTGGGACCTGGAAGCCGCGAAGAATCCAAGAAAATAGCGTCTGCCACAGATATGCCCTCCCCTAGCATGCCCCACGAGGGAAAAACTCTTCCAATTGGCTGCTGGGGAAAAATGACTTCTGATAGAACCCCTCTGGTGCCATCTGTCGCTCGGGGGTGAGACCAACACTCCCGGAGCGCAGACTGACCCACAGGACAGTTCTAAAAATTACAGCAGCCCAACCTAACAAGTTTAAGAGTGAGGCCCCGTACACACGGCAGAGAAACTCGACACATCGTTCCACCCATCGAGGTTCTCTGCCGACCGTCAGAATCTGCGACCCGCCCCGACGGGAATGGCAACCAGCCATTCATCCCGACGGGCCGTCGAGCAAATAGAGAACCTGTTCTCTATTTGCTCGACGGGTTTCCCGACGGGCGGGGCGAGCAGAGAGCGTACACACGGCCGAGGTTCTCGCTGGTTCTCGCCTGAGGCCGCGTACACACGACCGAGAAACTCGTCGGGTGAAACACATCGTTTTTCTCGTCGAGTTTCTCGTTCGGCTGTCGAGGAACTCGTCGAGCCAAATTTTCCCATTGCCGTCGAGGAAAAAGTAGACATGCTGTCTTTTTGGCTCGACGAGTTTCTTGACAGTTTTCTCGGCCAAAAATATACACACGACCGGTTTTCTCGGCAGAATACGTCTCCCATCAAGTTTATTGATGGATTCTGCCGAGAAAAGCGGTCGTGTGTACAGAGCAACATAACTCTCTCACTCCCCCACTAACTTTAGTGTAGTGCCCCTACTGAAAGTAAGGGGGTGCTACATACAGATGCAAAATCTTGCCTCACCATGACAATCTTACCGGGGGAAATGGAAGCGCTGGTATTCTAGAGCATTGCTGGGACAGGGCCGTCTTAATTGCATCATTGTCCAATGGGCAAAGTAATGCACTGGGGCCCCTACCAGCTTGCCCCAATGTACGCACCTACTTTCAAGAAATTAAGTATAAATAGTTGAAAGAATTAAACATATATTCATTAGTACTTTCAATAAAATGTATTTTACATGTAGCACTACCCCTGTAGGAACTGCTGGTTAGATTTCGGGCCTTGCACTTTACCTCATTTGTTGTCTAGGGGAAGAAAGTCTGAAAGAACTCCAATGTCCACACAAGGTGTAAAACCTCCAACTGTCAGGTTTTATTTTTTTTTTGCTCAAAACTTTTCTTTTTTTTTCCAAATAAATTTTTTTTTTTATTTATGAGAAACAGATTCGCAAGACACAGGTGAATGCAGGCAATAACAAAAGCCAAAGCAGACAGTCATCCAAGAGTACAGATGTTACTCTAGCCCTTTATGGGTAGAGGAGGAATTAAGTTCCCGGCCCATTGGGCCCTGTTTCAAAAGCTGACTCTACTGCCTTTCATGTCAACATGTTATGCATTTCTAACCATTTCCTAAACTCTGGTGTCAACGGTGACACCTAACCAGTAAATTGTATAAGAGGAGAGAGGGATCAGGAAAAGAAAAGAAGGGAAGAGGGGGAAGAGAGAATCAGGTCACCGCGTCTGCCACCTCGCCCGCTCCCGGCGGGTCCTCCCGTCGGCGCCATTCGCTCCAGACCTCGTCGTGGGCGTCCATGCTATTACGTATCCTGGCTGTCATCCGCTCCATCAGCTCTACGTCTTTGATCCTAGCGTAAAGGGCCTCTTGGGACGGGGGGGTGGATTTTTTCCAGTTAAGGGCTACCAGGCATCTAGCCGCCGTTAGTATATGTCTAAGTAGTTTCTTATATGGTTTGGCCAGGCGGGGCTGGGAAATCCCTAGCAAGAATAGTTTAGGGGTCAGGGGGATTGGCGTCTCAAAGAGACGGGTAAGCAGCTGCTGCGTGGACTGCCAAAACGGGGAGATAAGGGGGCATGTCCAATAGATGTGGAAGAGAGAGCCCCTATCCCGATGGCATCGCCAGCATCGGTCAGAGGTGGTGGGGAATATTTTGTGGAGTATATCCGGGGTTTGGTACCAGAAGCACATAACTTTATATGAGTTTTCCTTATACAAGGTGCATAGGGACGATTTAGCAGCGTGCCTCCAGACGGCCTGCCAGGCCTCTATCGGCATTGACTCCCCTAGCTCTCTCTCCCACCTCAGCATATATGCATGCTTCCCCCGTCCCTGCCAATCATATGCATTCAACAGCTGATAGATGTCAGTGATCAGCCCCCGTCTATGGCGCCCTTCCAGGACAATACGTTCAAATGGAGACGGCTGTGAAAATTGGAGCTTCGGGGCTATTGTTTGGGCATAATGCCTTATCTGTAGATAGCTATAGAACACCTGTCTGGGCAGGTCGTGTTTCACCTGGAGCTCCGAGAACGTCAGCAGCCTGCGGGACCTGGGGTCCACTAAGTGTCCCAAATGAAATAGGTCTCGAGAGGCCCAGGGCCATGACATCTGGTGGGTCAGGCTGTCCGGAATTTTGGGGTTGCAGATGAAGGAGTTCAACAGGGAGGACTCGGACTTCAGCGCCACCTCCCGGGACATCCTACGCCAGAGCCCCCTAAGTAGGGACATTGAGCCCAACAAGCGGCCAGGTTCCACTCTCACAGCGGCATCCCATAAGAGGCTGTTTGGGTGGACCGGGCTAACCATATCTTCTCTATCTCCGTCCATTTATTGAAGGACCTCTGGGGGAACCAGGAGACTACTGCACGCAGCTGGGTAGCTTGGTAATATTTAACAAGGTTGGGGAAGGCCAGGCCCCCGTCCCCCCTTGAGGCTGTCATGACCGACCCAGGGATCCTATGCTTCCTATAGTTCCAGACAAACTTCAGCATATCACTCTGGAGTTTACGGAGGTGGGCGTACGGAATCGGGATGGGTAGCGTTTGGAACAGATAGAGGAGTTTGGGGAGAATGACCATTTTTATGGCCGCCACGCGGCCTAGGAGTGAGATATGATGTGCCTTCCATTTCAGAAGAAGGCCCCTAATTGTGCGATATAGGGGAGGGAAATTGGCTTGGTATAGGGAACTGAAGGACGGGGTGATATGGACCCCGAGGTATTTAAGGGATGAGCTCTCCCAAGTATAGGGGAAGTTCGACTGTAGGTGATGGAGCTCACCTTCTGGGATATTGATCGGGAGGGCCGCTGACTTTGAGGCGTTCGTTTTGTAACCCGATAGTGTCCCGTATTTATCTAGCTCAACATGAAGGTTAGGTAAAGAGATTCTGGGTCGGGTCAGGGTGAGAATGATGTCGTCCGCAAATAAGGATGTCTTGAATTCCTTTCCCCGCACCGAGATACCCCTAATGTCCGGATTTCCCCGTATGGACGCTGCCAGGGGCTCGACACATAGAGCGAAGAGCAGGGGCGAAAGTGGGCATCCCTGGCGCGTTCCGTTGGCTACTTGAAAGGGGGGGGATGTGGCGAAGGGGGTTTTAACCTGGGAGGTAGGGTTTGAATATAGGTGTTGTATCGCCCGCAAGAAGGGTCCTTTAAACCCCATGTGGTGTAGGGTAGCAAACATGAAGGGCCAACTCAGGCGATCAAACGCCTTTTCGGCGTCTAGGCTCAGTATAAGAGCTTCCGCTCCGTCCCTGTTGGCTACATCAATCAGGTCAATGACCTTCCTGGTGTTGTCCCCTGCTTGGCGTAGCGGCACAAAACCTACTTGGTCCTTATGGATCAGGGAGGGGAGAATGGCATTCAGCCTAATCGATAGAAGTTTGGTGAATATCTTAAGGTCCGAGTTCAGTAGCGCTATGGGCCTATAGCTAGCGCAGGAGGCTGGGTCCTTGTCCGGTTTAGGTATAAGGGTCAAAAAGGATCCCTGCATGTCACTTGGGATTGGGGTCTGGTGGAGAAAGGCGTTAAATAAAGTGGTCATGTGGGGGCTGAGTAACGGGAGGAAGGTCTTATAGTACTCGTAAGGCAATCCGTCAGGGCCCGGGGATTTATGGGCTGGGAGGCCCTTCACTGTCTCTGCCACCTCCTCCGCTAGTATAGGAGCGTTCAGGCCCTGCAAGTCCGCTATCTTAAGTCGGGGTAGACCCGCTTGTTCTAAGTATCGGGCCATTTGGGCTTTCATGTCGGGAGACGGGGGGTTGTGTGGGACTTCCGGCTTGTTATATAGGTCTATGTAATAGTCTGCAAAGGCTCCCGCTATGTCCTTAGGATGGGTCAGAAGATCGCCCCCCCTGCCCTTTATCTGGTGTGGGGTAGAGGCGAGGGCTCGGTCCGCCAGTTTCCTGGCCAGGAGAGCCTGCGCCTTATTGCCCTTATCGTAATAGAGTTGTTTCAGTCGGGTCAGCGCCTTTTCTACTTTGCCTAGGGCTAGTTCCCGCAGCGTCGTGCGTGTTTGGACAATCCGTTTAAGGAGTGCAGTGGAGGGGTTTAGCAGGAGTTTTGCCTCCAAGGCCTTTAGCTGGCTTTCAGCCAGTGCTTTAGCAGCACCGGCGTCTTTCTTCATCGCTGAGGAAAGGGCCATGCATCGTCCTCTAAGGACCGCCTTGTGGGCAGCCCACAGGGTAGAGGCGGAGATGTCTGGAGTGTCGTTTTCAGTGAAATAGTGCTGGAGGGTTTCTTCCAATGCCCGTTTCGAGGGGTCGTGTTGTAGAAGGAAGTCATTAAGTCTCCAATTATAGTGGCGGCGGAGGGGAGCGTTTAAGTTCAGGGTTAATGTGATGGGGGCATGATCCGACCAGGAGATAGGCAACACGCTAGCCGCTTCCGCAATCCGGAGCGTGTTGTTATTCACAAAAAAGTAATCTATTCGCGTGTGAGTGCGATGCGGGGCCGAGTAGAACGTGTATTGTCGATCTCCTGGATGGAGGGCTCGCCACACATCAAAAAGTGCATTTTTCCTAGTCAACTGGCGGAACAACTTTGAGTCCCTGAGGGCCCGGGTTTGCGAGGTCTGGGTATTGGCCACCAGGCGGTCCCAGGTGACCGAATGAGCTAGATTATAGTCTCCTCCTATTACCAGAAAGTCATGTGACTCTCGGAACAGTCGTGCATAAACCCTGGTCAAAAAGTGGTGTTGATGTGTGTTGGGCGTGTAAACTACACAGAGGGTAATGGCCTGTGACTGCCACAGGCCCCTAAGAATTAAAAAGTGTCCCCGAGGGTCTAAATATGTGGAGGAGCAAGAGAAGGGAGACCCCTTTTTAAAGAGAATGGCTACGCCTGCCTTTTTATGTGGTCCGAAGGCCTGGTATGCCTGGGGGAAGTATCGGGATGCAAACGTGAAGGAGTCCCCCCTATCAAAGTGGGTCTCCTGCACCATAATAATATCTGCCCCCGACTGCCTAAACTCTCGGAGCGCCAGGTGTCGTTTCTTGTTGGAATTCAGCCCATGTACATTTAACGAGAAAATTCTAGCCATAATCTAGGATGGGGTGTGCTATATGTTTACTTATCTGATGGAGCAGATGGCGTGTCCAGGCCAGGGGGGGCGACGGCCAAGCGAGGAGAGCCGGGAGCCGATGGGGACGAGGTACAGACTGCGGTGACCAGGAGCAGGGAGCTCTAGAGGGGGGAAAAGAAATGAGAGTAAGAACACACAGATTAAACACAATAAACATTTGTATGCGTGCCCTGGCTGACCAAGAGGTCGCGGGCCATACAAGTTCCAATCGGACTCCCCGGCCGGGAGCTTTAAGAGGTCCGGGCCGGGGAGACTCAGGGGGACCGAGGTCCAGGGAGGAACTCTCTGGTGGATAGCCACCAGGGGGGATCAGCATCCAGAAATCCGATCAGTCCAGACAGGGCCGCCTCGGGACAGCCCGATAAATAAAAAACAGAATAAATGTGGTGATGGCCTTCGGGGGAAAGGCAAGGGTACGGAGCTTGTGAGCGTCCAATAAAGGGGTCATAGCATACCAGCACCGCCAGGGACAAACAAAAAGAAAAAAAAAAAAAAAAAAACAACAACAAAAAGTGGAGAGTACATATCAGTAGTTGGCGTCATCTGGCTTGGGTTGGTCGGGTTGCACAGGACAGTCAGTTGGTCATCGGGGAAGGGGCCTTCCAACTCCGGGACCTCCGGTTCTGTGTTTAGGGGATCGCCGGGATGGCCCTGGGCCCTTGGGGCGCTTGTTCGGTGGAACCTTCTGCCAAACCACCGGAGGTGGAGGGGGGGTGGCCACCAAGTCCCAGTCAGGTAGCTGAGGTACAGGAATGTCCAAGGCGTCGCAGAAGGGGTCTAGGTCTTCGGGGTATCGTAGGATCGCCGACCTCCCCTGGTGTTTGGCCGTCAAGCTGAAGGGGAAGCCCCATCTATAAATGATGTCCCGGTCCTGCAGGGTGCGCAGTAGCGGTTGTAGGAGTCTCCGCTTCTGGAGCGTGATCCAGGAAAGGTCTGGATATATTTGTATTGGGGAGTTGTCGAACACCAGGTCACGTGCAGCGCGGGCCTTGTGCATGATGGTCTCCTTCAGCGGGTATGATTGTATGCGGCAAATAACATCCCGTGGTTTAGAAGCGGGGCCTTTCGGGCGTAGGGCCCTATGAGCTCTGTCCATTTCGATATGTCTATCCAAGGGTGCCCCTATGAGGTCGTTAAACATCGTCTGGAGCGTTTTCTGCAGGTCCTCGGCCTCTTCTGCCTCAGGGAGGCCTCGCACTCTAATGTTGTTGCGGCGCCCCCTGTTGTCCAGGTCCTCTAAGTGGCGCTGCATGTCCCGTAGCATAAGATGGTGGTCGGAGCCCTGAAGTTGGGTCCTATGTACGGCCAGTTTAGTCTCCTGTATCTCTTCTTCAGCCATCTCTACTCTATCGGCCAGGTGTTTAAGGCCTGCTTGAATGGTTTGAATTTCGGTCCTACAGGTGTCCTTTACGTCTGCAATCAGTTGCTTAAAGTCCTCTTTGGTAGGGAAGGCTTGCAGGAAGGACTGCCAGGGGGGCTGCTCAGCCCAATCCGGGCCCCATGGCTGGCGGGGGGATGCAGGGTCTGCGTAGCGGTGGGTCTCTGCGGCACCGATCATGGCTGGGGTCAGGGGGCGTTCAAATGGGAGAGCACCCGGGTCAGATACTGAGGCGGTCAGGGGGGGCTGCGGGGTAGGCCCCGGGGACCCGTCTCCCCGAAATGGTGGGGCGGTCTGTGCCATCCGGGCGTAGGAGAGGTGGGGGCGGAGAACTGCCTCATGTGCCCCCGTCAGGGGCAAGTCTGTGGGGTGGGGTGCTCTCTGGGCCTGGGGAGGATTTGAGGCCCACCCCGAGGGAAAGTCATGTGCCTGGGGGGGACCAGGCCTCGCCATCATGGGGGGGTGCGCTGGGTTCGGCAGGGCCGGGAAGTCCAGAAGTGGGTCTGGGGGGGAGGATGGCTCCACGGTGGCGTCTTGTGACCCCAGGGCCTGTGCTGTGCCGTGCGATCCGGGGGCGGGCTCCGCGGCCTGCCGCCACTGCGATGGAGGATGCATTGCGGCCTGGTCCCCGCCGTGCGCGTGTGGGTCCTGAGGCGGGCGGTTTTGGTCACTCACCCCCTGCTGTTCAGGAGTCCTCCGCGGGGATGATGGTGTGTCCCCGGGTGCCTGCGATTGAGCGGCGTACTGGCCGCGCTGTGGGGACAGGTCCCGGCGCTGCAAGGCCTCGGTGTCCGGCGCCATCTTGCTATGGCCAGCTGGCGGCATGTCGGGGACCTTGAAGTAGTCCCTGAAGGACGTGGAGGCTCCGGAAAATGGTAGGGCAAGTCCTCTGGAGGCGGAGGATCTGCTGGAGCGAGAGGAGCTCATGGAGCTAGGAAGATTTCCCCCGAAATCGGCCTATGTGCTGCGGGCTGAAGCGGAGCTCCTAGGCAGCACGTCCGTCCAGCTCGGCCTCCGGTCACGCCCCCTGCTCAAAACTTTTGAAGAAGGTAGAAGGATGAAGGGGGGGAGGGGAAGGTTCAGGTACACAGTACAGATCACTGGGGAAAACCCCTAAACTCCAAAGTCATTCGCCACCCCACTTGAGTGGGTATTGCTCACCTGGATAGACCCCTCTCACTTGGCGTAGCAGCCGGAATGATGCACGAACCATTTCGATAACAGTCTCTGCCACAGACTGATCAAGAACAAAATGAACAGTCCGGAATCCTCTGCCACAGGATGTATCACTCAAACTTCTAGCCTTACAGTTAAAGAGCCTTTAAGCCGAGCCGGCGAACTGTAAGAGAATTTGAGTTGTGTATCCCTCCTTAATACGGTCACCAGGCCTATCCCGAGACATAAGCTTTCCGCTTGGTCTCCTCCAGGTCAGGTCCTCCCCCGGTTTCCTTCATTAAGTTAAGCTATCTTCACTCAGATGGACAGCTTGGGATCCCTCTTAATTCGTAGGCCCCAGTCAGCATAACTGGGCCTACTGGTAGAGATGCAGCCTCGGGCCAACATGGGCTGGAAATCACACAGTACATACCTTGTGCCATAAGGGCTACGAGGCAAAGTACCCCTAAATAAGGCACCTGCCCCTTAAGTATCCCTCCCCAGCATGCACAGCGGGGCACCACTCCCACTGGGCTGTTCCCAAGGAGAGACACTCAATAGTCTATGGCTTGCCCACGTTCCAACACTGACCGGTTAGGGGTATCGCCACCTACAGGCAACAGTGGAAAAATGCTATCAGGCACAGCCCCTGCCAGGACAGAGGCTAATTTAGAATAAATCATACAGTTTGAGCCACATTATCGGCTCAGACACCCTCTAAATTTAACATAGCGCCCAGCCATTTTGGAGCAGGGCGCTACATACAAAAGGAAAACATTCCATAAATCAAAGACTAATCAACACAAAGGACACAGCACAGGGGGGGATACAGAAGGGCACAGTACAGGAGGGGTCAGGAGAGCACAATACTGGCATCAGGAGGGCACAATACTGGGATCAGGAGGGCACAATACTGGGATCAGGAGGGCACAATACTGGGGTCTGGAGGGCACAATACTGGGATCAGGAGGGCACAATACTGGGGTCTGGAGGGCACAATACTGGGATCAGGAGGGCACAATACTGGGATAAAGAGGGCACAATACTGGGATCAGGAGGGCACAATACTGGGATCAGGAGGGCACAATCCTGGGGTCTGGAGGGCACAGTATAGGTTCTGGGACACTTCCCGGCACACGGCTGTGACGGGAGTCACTTTTGGGCACAGGCTGACTGAGAAAATATATCTTGGATTACATAAAATGGGACAGTAATATTTATCCACAATATTTCCCAGGATATATGTAAAGACTATTCTTGGTTTGTTTGATTCTGAACTCAACATTAATTGAGAGAGCTGATCACATTGGCCTCTGTACAATGTAGGAGACGGGCCGACTCTTACTGGAGCTCCTGCTATTGTGAGAACGTGTCCTGTGTTTATACTTATGATAATGTATCATCTTCTGTGTGAAGCTTGGTGACAACAAGTCTGGCCTGTAGTGAAATCCTGATTTATCATAACAATGACCAGGCTGCTTAAAGGGATTAGTTAATTAGCTCATGTTAATTAGGTTTCTGGTCACAGGTGTATTTTCAGAGTAATATGAGCAGGAGGTATGCACCTCCTCTTTTACTGTATATAAGACTTGTATTCCTTTCAATAAAGTCTGATTCCTGCTTGACCCTCAACACAGAGCCTCGTCTCGTATTTTGGGGAGAATTATTCATATGGGTTTCTTGTTTGGCTGTTTGGAGTGTTCGGTAGCTGCCTTTGTGTACGGGTATGGAATGTCCTAAACGACTTTAACCACTTGAGGACCATCTAACGCCGATATATGTCGGCAGAATGGCACGGCTGGGCACATGGACATATATATATATACAGTATATGTCATCTTTAACCACTTAAGACCCGGACCAAAATGCAGGTAAAGGACCTTGCCCCTTTTTGCGATTCGGCACTGCGTCGATTTAACTGACAATCGCTCGGTCGTGCGACGTGGCTCCCAAACAAAATTGGCGTCCTTTTTTCCCCACAAATAGAGCTTTCTTTTGGTGGTATTTGATTACCTCTGCGGTTTTTATTTTTTGCGCTATAAACAAAAATAGAGCGACAATTTAAAAAAAATGCAATATTTTTTACTTTTTGCTGTAATAAATATCCCCCAAAAATATATAAAAAAAAAACATTTTTTTTCCTCAGTTTAGGCCGATATGTATTCTTCTACATATTTTTGGTAAAAAAAAAATCGCAATAAGCGTTTATCGGTTGGTTTTCGCAAAATTTATAGCGTTTACAAAATAAGGGATAGTTTTATTGCATTTTTATTCATTTTTTTTTTTTACTGCTAATAGCGGCGATCAGCGATTTTTTTCGTGACTGCGACATTATGGCGGACACTTCGGACAATTTTGACACATTTTTGGGACAATTGTCATTTTGACAGCAAAAAATGCATTTAAATTGCATTGTTTACTGTGGAAATGACAGTTGCAGTTTGGGAGTTAACCACAGGGGGCGCTGTGACTTTGAGTGTTCCCTGTGTGTGTGTTTACAACTGTAGGGGGGTGTGGCTGTAGGTGTGACGTCATGGATCGCGTCCCCCTATAACAGGGATGACGCGATCGATGCTGCGGCCACAGTGAAGCACGGGGAAGGTGTGTTTACACACAGCTCTCCCCGCTTCTTCAGCTTCAGTGCGGCGATCAGGTCCGCGAGTCCCGCGGTCCCGGTGCTTCGGACCGGGTCACGGGAGCGTGCCGCGGGCGCGCGCCCGTGACCCACGGCTGGGTACTAAAACCAACGTATATATACGTTGAAGTGCCCAGCCGTGCCATTCTGCCGACGTATATGTGCAGTAGGCGGTCCTTAAGTGGTTAAGAGCCCAGCCGTGGGTCGCGAGCTCCGTGACCATGCCTGCGGGACCCGTGGACCTGATCGCCGCTGGTTTCCCGCGATCGGGTCACAAGAGCTGAAGAACGGGGAGAGGTGAATGAATGAATGAATGATAACTTATATAGCGTGGCACATGCGAACTGAATACACCTTCCCTGTCTTTCACAGTGGTAGGGTCACTGATCGCCTGTTCCCTGTCATAGGAAACGACGATCAGTGACGTTACACCTACAGCCACGCCCCCTACAGTAAGAATCACTGCCTTAGGGCACAATTAACCCCTTAGCACCCCCTAGTGGTTAACCCCTTCACTGCCATTGTCATTTTCACAGTGCATTTTTATAGCACTTTTCGCTGTGAAAATGACAATGGTCCTAAAAATGTGTCAAAAGTGTCCGATGTGTCCGCCATAATGTCGCAGTCATGAAAAAAATCGCTGATCGCCGCCATTACTAGCATAAAAAAAAATATTAATAAAAATGCATAAAACTATCCCATATTTTGTAAATGCTATCAATTTTGCACAAACCAATCGATAAACGCCTATTTTTTTTTACCAAAAATATGTAGAAGAATACGTATCATCCTAAACTAAGGGAAAAAAAATATATTTTTATATATTTTTTGGGGGATATTGATTATAGCAAAAAGTAAAAAATATAGGGCCAGATTCAGGATGGCGAGCGGTTCTTTGCGGCGGCGTAACTTTTCCTATTTAAGTGCTGTATTCACAAAGCACTTGCGTGTAAAGTTGCGGCGGCGTAGCGTAAATTGGGCGGCCCTAATTCAAATTCGTTGGGTAGGGGGCGTATGCTATTTAAATTAGGCGCGTCCCCACGCCGAACGTACTGCGCATGCGTCGACCATTGAAAAATCCCAGTGCGCATGCTCCGGTGTTTTCGACGTGAACGTAATCGACGTAAATCCCCATTCACGGACGAGTTACGCAAACGACGTATACATTTTCAAATTTCCCGCGGTCGCGACGTCCATACTTAACATAGGATGCGCCTGCTTTTTGGTGCTTTATCTTTACGCCGGGAAAACCCCTTACGTAAACGGCGTAAAGTGACTGCGTCGGGCGGGCGTACGTTCGTGAATTGGCGCATCTCGCTGATTTACATTTTCTCGGCGTAAATCAGCGGGAACGCCCCTAGCGGCCATTTTAAAATTGCACTTAAGATCCGACGGCGTAATAGAACTACGCCTGTCAGATCTTTGCTGCAAACCGGCGTATCTTGTTTTCTGAATACAGGAAACAGATAAGCCGGCGCAAAGTCAGCGTTATGCCGGCGCATCACTGATACGCCGGCATAACTCTACCTGAATCTGGCCCATAGAATTGTTTTCAAAATTGGCGCTCTATTTTTGTTTATAGCGCAAAAAATAAAAACCGCACGGGCGATTAAATACCACCAAAAGAAAGCTCTATTTGTGGGGAAAAAAGGATGCCAATTTTGTTTGGGAGCTACGTCGCACGACCGCGCAATTGTCAGTTAAAGCGACGCAGTGCCGAATCGCAAAAAAGGGGCCAGGTCCTTAACCTGCATAATGGTCCGGGTCTTAAGTGGTTAAGCCCTTTCATACTTGGGGTGTTGTTACAACGGCCATCTCAGGACAGTTTAGTAAAAAACATGAATGTCCCAGACTGTTGGCAAATATGATGTAATGAAAGATTATTGTGGGCCCCCCCCCCCAAGCACCTGGGGCCCCCGGGCAGTGCCCAGGAGTGCCCTTGCATTAAGATGGCCCTGTTGCTGGGTCAAGGTTTGTGTACGGGGGGCACTTAAAACATTTTAAACAATTTACACTTTAAATTTAAATGACTTGATAATTTTATTAAGTAATAGAGGGCTATACAAAGGAGTTCCACATTCTAAATACGCTATGTTGTCAAAAGTATTGAGACGCCTGCCTTTACACGCACATGGGGCCAGATTCACGTAGAATCCGCGGCGGCGTAGCGTATGCCATTTACACTACGCCGCCGCAACTTACTGGAGCAAGTGCCATATTCTCCAAGCACTTGCTCCGTAATTTGCGGCGGCGTAGTGTAAATGGCCCGGCGTATCCCCGCGTAATTCAAAGGGGGCGGCTTGTATTTAAATTAAGCGCGCCCCCGCGCCGATCGAACTGCGCAATGCGCCGGCCGTAAAAATAGCCCAGTGCGCATGCTCCAGCTCACGACGGAAAACGTCAATGAAGCCGACGTGAGCGTCATTGAGCTAAAGCCCTATTCGAAAGCGACTTAGTAAAACGACGTAAATGACGGAAAAAGACGACCACCTAACATGGCCTACGCCGGACCTACGCAAGGTTACCCCTCATATAGCAAGGGTAACCTTACGCTTACGTAAATTATGACGACGGCGTGCAGATTCGTTCGGGAATCGGCGTATCATGCTCATTTGCATATTCAACGCAGAAATCGATGGGAACGCCACCTAGCGGCCAGCGTAACATTACAACTTAGATCCGACGGTGTAAGTGACTTACACAAGTCGGATCTAAGCAAAATCTATGCGTAACTGATTCTAAGAATCAGTCGCATAGATACCCAGGGCCAGAAACAGAGATACGATGGTGTATCTGGATATACACCGTCGTATCTCTTTTGAGAATCTGGCCCATGGACTTTAATGGCATCCCAGTCTTAGTCCGGAGGGTTGAATATTGAGTTGGCCCCGCCCTTTGCAGCTATAACAGCTTCAACTATTCTGGGAAGGCCGTCCACAAGGTTAAGGAGGGTGTCTATGGGAATGTTTGACCATTCTTCAAGAAGAGCATTTGTGAGGTCAGGCACTCTTATTGGATGAGAAGACCTGGCTCGTAGTCCTCCATTTAATTCATCCCAAAGGTGTTCTATCAATCAGGTGGAGGTCAGAACTCTGTGCAGGCCAGTAAAGTTCTTCCACCCCAAACTCGCTCATCCATGTCTTTATGGACCTTGCTTTGTGCACTGGTGCGCAGTCATGTTGGAACAGGAAGGGGCCGTCCCCAAACTCCTCCCACAAAGTTGGGAGCATGAAACTGTCCAAAATGTCTTGGTATGCTGGCGCCTTAAGAGTTCCCTTCACTGGAACTGGAGTTGTAGCAGTCAATATTGGTTTGGGCACAGAGGCCCAGTCTAAGTTCCCAAAATCTGTGTGTGTTCAGGGAGACATGGACCCAAATCTGAAGCAAAACCACCCCAAAGATCCCCCAGGCACACACCTCCCAAAGAATAGAGCCCTCTCAAATGCTAGGGACCATAGTCAGTAGGCAAGAGTCTTCCCTGCAGTCCCCTTTAAAAGCCCCAGTCTGGTTGGGTCTGTCACAGGTAGGATCTCCCTACAGACAGCAAAAAAAATAAAAGGCCAGCAGGGGCTCTAACCCTTTCCATTTGACTTTGGATAGACAGACTTTAAACCAGGTTTTTGAAAAGAGAGCTGTATCTGATATACCAGGGTTTGACAAATTTGCTTGGAATCTAGGAGCCAGCTAAAAAAGTTGGGAGCCAGAAAACGCACCCCATCCCGACGAGCTCGCGCGCAGAAGCGAACACATACGTGAGCAGCGCCCGCATATGTAAACAGTGTTCAAACCACACATTTGAGGTATCGCCGCGTTTGGTAGAGTGAGAGCAATAATTCTAGCCCTAGACCTCCTCTGTAACTCAAAACATGCAACCTGTAGATTTTTTTAAACGTCGCCTATGAAGATTTTAAAGGGTAAAAGTTTGTCGGCATTCCACGAGCGGACGCAATTTTGAAGCGTGACATGTTGGGTATGAATTTACTCGGCGTAACATTATCTTTCTTAAAGGGACACTAAAGTCAGGGCTTTTTAAAAAAAAAAAATAACAAACATGTGATACTTACCTCCACTGTGCAGTTCGTTTTGCACAGAGTGGCCCGGAAACCTGTCTTCTGGGGTCCCTCGGCGGCTGTCTGGGCTCCTCCTCGCAAAAGCTTTCCATCTACATGCGAGGGCGCTCGCACGGTGGAATGCTTTTGCGAGCGCGCTCCAGTGATACAGCGGCGGCCATAGCCACCGATTGTATCACTCGGCTCCCCCCCCCGGTGCGCCGCGTCATCCGCTCTGATTGACAGCAGCGCTAGCCAATGGCTGCGCTGCTATCAATCCGCCCAGCCTAGCCGATCAACGGCCAGGCTGGGAACCGAAGAGAACGAAGTGGACGCGCCCGGGAGATTCGAACGGTCAGGTAAGTACAACGGGGGCTCGGGGGGGGGGGGGGGGGGCGGTGCTGTGAGATGTTTTTTTACCTTAATGCATAGGATGCATTAAGGTAAAAAAACGTGTACTTTTACAACCCCTTTAATATTAAATATCTTTACTGTTGTCCTATTTTTTATTTTAAAAAAGTGTAATTTTTTCACAAAAAAGTGTGCTTGTAAGACCTCTGCGCAAATATGGTGTGACAGAAAGTATTGCAACGATCGCCATTTTATTCTCTAGGGTGTTAGGATAAAACATATATATAATGTTTGGGGGTTCTAATTAGAGGGAAGAAGATGGCAGTGAAAATGGTGAAAAATTACATTAGAATTGCTGTTTCACTTGTAATGCTTAACTTGTAATACCAACGGCCACCACCAGATGGCGCCAGCTCGATTTGTCGAGCCCTGTGATATTATACATCTGCCTCCTACATGTTAAACCTACGGTACATTTTCTTTTACCAGCCATGACACTAATCAAGTCTCCTTGTGACTCGCAGATATCGATGAATGCGCTCTTGGTACCCATGAATGCACCCAACTTTGTGAGAACACAGAGGGGTCCTACACCTGCCGTTGTCTTCCAGGATTCCGCTTAGAAACGGGCTCAGACACTCAATGTGTTGGTGAGTAACATCAAGTATAGTATTGTAGGAATCCAGGGCCGAGAAAAGAAGTGGGCGTGGGGGCGGCTTCCCTGGGCGCAATGGTTTCCTGTAGGGATGGCTGCGCCTTCCTTCTGTTACAAGCAGGGCCGTCTTTAATATAGTTTGGGCCCTGGGCAAAAAAAATTTTGGGCCCCCCTTCAGCTTATTTTGGGCCTGGCTGGTTCACATGTATGTGTTTTGGCTGCCCTCATTTGTGCAGGCACAGCAGCCCATTGATTTGAATGGCATGCGCTTTTCTTTGCAGGAAATGCAGGCATGGCAGCCCATTCTAATGAATGTGCCTGCGCAAATGTGGGCCACCAAAACACATACATGTGAACCAGCCAGGCCCAAAATAAGCCCATCAAGCAGTTAAATACAGACAGTAATGCCATGTGCTCTGAGGCCTTACTCAGCCTGGACTGCAGGGCTGCTCTGTGACTTAAAGAGTTCCTCTATTTTACACATGGCATGGCCTGGGGTCCCATGGTGCTAAAGCAGAATAGACAGACGGTGCTGTGACCCCATGCCATGTGTAAAATACAGGAACTTTTTAAAACACTGACCAGGCCTGCAGTGAATAATCAAATATTATAAAGACTTTGGGCACACTCTACAGAAAACTTCTATTTACAATATAGATTAGCAAACAGTGACATACCTTGAGGAGCAGGACATGAAGAAGTCAGCCTCGGGAAGTGCAAACTGGGGATGTTATAAAATCACATTCTAATTCACTTTTATATACAAGCAGCACCCAGTGGCAGGAAGGGAGAAGTGCACGTCTAAAGGGAAGCCAGGGGTGCTGTACATTTTAAAACACTGGGAAGGGAAGCAGTACTGTCACCTGGCTGCGTGCCGCTGATGATTTTCAGCCTGATTTGTGGGCAGCACAGGGGCTTAACGGGCGGAATTATGGGGCCCCTTACACAGCTTCAGGCATGGGCCCCCTGGGGCACAGAACGGGGGGGGGGGGGTGCTGCCGCCTGAAATTGAGAAATGGGGGGGGTGCTGCCACCTAAAATTGAGAAATGGGGGGGGGGGGGGGGCTGAAGAAGAAATAAGAAGAAGGGACCTCCGGACCCCTAAAAAGGGGGTTGCTTTGGGCCCCCAACAGTGACAGGGTCCTGGGCAGCTGCCCCTGTTTGCCCTATGGTAAAGACGGCCCTGGTTACAAGGCTGACAGGAGTAGT
This sequence comes from Rana kukunoris, assembly GCA_029574335.1. Lineage (NCBI taxonomy): Eukaryota > Metazoa > Chordata > Amphibia > Anura > Ranidae > Rana > Rana kukunoris. Next base: position 11,167,287 of record CM056056.1, read on the forward strand.
GATAGTGGCAGTGATTTTGAGAAACGAGTGACTGCTGGCCCCTCAGTAGTAATAATATTCTTTTACCAAATAAGAATACTGTGTGTATACTAACCATTTACAATACAAGACATACAGAATGCTACAAATATGCATATGGTACCGTGTGTCAGGACCAGGAGCAATAGTTCTCCTTCTGAGACACCTGAGATGCTGGAGAGCTCTCTGGTTGAACAGGGGTCTCCAAACTTTTCAAACAGAGGGCCAGTTTATCGTCCTTCAGACTTTAGGAGGGCCGGATTGTGGCCAGCGGGGGGCAGAAAATGTCCTGGGCCGAGCATCAGTGAGAATAAATTTGGCCTCAGGGTTGGTGGTCAGTATGAGGAGGGGGAGTAGTGCCCTTATCAGTAGGAGCAAAAGTATCCCATCATTGGCATCAGTGGAAGAAATAGTGCCCCCTTGTTAGTGTCAGTGGGAGGAATAGTGCCCCAAGGGCCAGATAAAGGCAAGCAAAGGTCCACATCTGGCCCTCGGGCCGCAGTTTGGGGTCCTCTGTCTTAGAACAATCTTGCCTTGTCTCTTGTTTCTGGTGAATCTTGAACTCTTTGCTCCTGTGAATGAGGGGGTGGAGCTGCCAGGGCTGCATGGGTTGTAATGTGAATGAGGGGGGGGGGGGGGGCAGATCTGCAGGGGCTGCAATGTGAATGGGGGGGGGGCAGAGCTGCATGGGCTGTAATGTGAATGGGGGGGGGGGCAGATCTGCAGGGGCTGCAATGTGAATGGGGGGGGGGGGGCAGAGCTGCATGGGCTGTAATGTGAATGGGGGGGGGGCAGAGCTGAATGGGCTGTAATGTGAATAGGGGGGCAGAGCTGAATGGGCTGTAATGTGAATGGGGGGGGGGGCAGAGCTGAATGGGCTGTAATGTGAATGGGGGGGGCAGAGCTGAATGGGCTGTAATGTGAATGGGGGGGGGGGCAGAGCTGAATGGGCTGTAATATGAATAGGGGGGGCAGAGCTGAATGGGCTGTAATGTGAATGGGGGGGGGGCAGAGCTGAATGGGCTGTAATGTGAATGGGGGGGGGGGCAGAGCTGAATGGGCTGTAATGTGATTGGGGGGGGGGGCAGAGCTGAATGGGCTGTAATGTGAATAGGGGGGGGGGGGGCAGAGCTGAATGGGCTGTAATGTGAATGGGGGGACAGAGCTGAATGGGCTGTAATGTGAATGGGGGGGGGGCAGAGCTGAATGGGCTGTAATGTGATTGGGGGGGGGGCAGAGCTGAATGGGCTGTAATGTGAATGGGGGGGGGGCAGAGCTGAATGGGCTGTAATGTGAATGGGGGGGGCAGAGCTGAATGGGCTGTAATGTGAATAGGGGGGCAGATGGGCTGAATGGGCTGTAATGTGAATGGGGGGGGGGGGGGCTGGGGGGGGGGGGGGCAGAGCTGAATGGGCTGTAATGTGAATGGGGGGGGCAGAGCTGAATGGGCTGTAATGTGAATGGGGGGGGGGGCAGAGCTGAATGGGCTGTAATATGAATAGGGGGGGCAGAGCTGAATGGGCTGTAATGTGAATGGGGGGGGGGCAGAGCTGAATGGGCTGTAATGTGAATGGGGGGGGGGGCAGAGCTGAATGGGCTGTAATGTGAATAGGGGGGGGGGCAGAGCTGAATGGGCTGTAATGTGAATGGGGGGACAGAGCTGAATGGGCTGTAATGTGAATGGGGGGGGGGCAGAGCTGAATGGGCTGTAATGTGATTGGGGGGGGGCAGAGCTGAATGGGCTGTAATGTGAATAGGGGGGGGGGGCAGAGCTGAATGGGCTGTAATGTGAATGGGGGGGCAGAGCTGAATGGGCTGTAATGTGAATGGGGGGACAGAGCTGAATGGGCTGTAATGTGAATGGGGGGACAGAGCTGAATGGGCTGTAATGTGAATGTGAATAGGGGGGCAGAGCTGAATGGGCTGTAATGTGAATGAATAGGGGGGCAGAGCTGAATGGGCTGTAATGTGAATGGGGGGGGACAGAGCTGAATGGGCTGTAATGTGAATGGGGGGGGGGGGCAGAGCTGAATGGGCAGTAATGTGAATGGGGGGGGGCAGAGCTGAATGGGCTGTAATGTGAATGGGGGGGGGGCAGAGCTGAATGGGCTGTAATGTGAATGGGGGGGGCAGAGCTGAATGGGCTGTAATGTGAATGGGGGGGGGGCAGAGAGCTGAATGGGCTGTAATGTGAATGGGGGGGGGCAGAGCTGAATGGGCTGTAATATGAATAGGGGGGGCAGAGCTGAATGGGCTGTAATGTGATTGGGGGGGGGGGGGGCAGAGCTGAATGGGCTGTAATATGAATAGGGGGGGCAGAGCTGAATGGGCTGTAATGTGATTGGGGGGGGGCAGAGCTGAATGGGCTGTAATATGAATAGGGGGGGCAGAGCTGAATGGGCTGTAATGTGAATGGGGGGACAGAGCTGAATGGGCTGTAATGTGAATGGGGGGACAGAGCTGAATGGGCTGTAATGTGAATGGGGGGGGGGGGCAGAGCTGAATGGGCTGTAATGTGAATGGGGGGGGGCAGAGCTGAATGGGCTGTAATATGAATAGGGGGGGGGGCAGAGCTGAATGGGCTGTAATGTGAATAGGGGGGGCAGAGCTGAATGGGCTGTAATGTGAATAGGGGGGGGGGGGGTAGAGCTGAATGGGCTGTAATGTGAATAGGGGGGGGGCAGAGCTGAATGGGCTGTAATGTGAATAGGGGGGGGGGTAGAGCTGAATGGGCTGTAATGTGAATAGGGGGGGGGGGGGGTAGAGCTAATAGGGGCTGTAATGTGAATAGGGGGGGGGGTAGAGCTGAATGGGCTGTAATGTGAATAGGGGGGGGGTAGAGCTGAATGGGCTGTAATGTGAATAGGGGGGGGGGGGGTAGAGCTGAATGGGCTGTAATGTGAATAGGGGGGGGGGGGTAGAGCTGAATGGGCTGTAATGTGAATAGGGGGGGGGGGGTAGAGCTGAATGGGCTGTAATGTGAATAGGGGGGGGGGGGGTAGAGCTGAATGGGCTGTAATGTGAATAGGGGGGGGGGTAGAGCTGAATGGGCTGTAATGTGAATAGGGGGGGGGGGGGGTAGAGCTGAATGGGCTGTAATGTGAATAGGGGGGGGGGTAGAGCTGAATGGGCTGTAATGTGAATAGGGGGGGGGGGGGGGGGTAGAGCTGAATGGGCTGTAATGTGAATGGCAACTGGGGAGAAACTGGGGAAAACACACACCTCCGGGAGGAGACCTTCCCCCAACACCTGACAACACTGACAGAGAAACCTTCAGGAATTACTTAAACATGTCCCTTAACACCTCCTGAGGGACCCCTGAGGGGCTGCAGGCTACAGATTATGTGTCACATGGCTTTGCCCCCTAGGTCTAAATTGCGCCCCCCCCCCCCCCCCCCAAAACCCCCAGACCACCCCTCCACTCTGAGTGGAGTGCTGGGATGGGAAAGGAGTTCTGCCAAGTGACCTGCCAGGGGTCCCTGTCCTTTGATTAGCCAACGGTGATCCCTGTCCTCTGATTCTCCAGCGGTGATCCCTGTCCTCTGATTCTCCAGCGGTGATCCCTGTCCTCTGATTCTCCAGCGGTAATCCCTGTCCTCTGATTCTCCAGCGGTGACCCCTGTCCTCTGATTCTCCAGCGGTGATCCCTGTCCTCTGATTCTCCAGCGGTGACCCCTGTCCTCTGATTCTCCAGCGGTGATCCCTGTCCTCTGATTCTCCAGCGGTGATCCCTGTCCTCTGATTCTCCAGCGGTAATCCCTGTCCTCTGATTCTCCAGCGGTGATCCCTGTCCTCTGATTCTCCAGCGGTGATCCCTGTCCTCTGATTCTCCAGCGGTGATCCCTGTCCTCTGATTCTCCAGCGGTGACCCCTGTCCTCTGATTCTCCAGCGGTGACCCCTGTCCTCTGATTCTCCAGCGGTGACCCCTGTCCTCTGATTCTCCAGCGGTGACCCTGTCCTCTGATTCTCCAGCGGTGATCCCTGTCCTCTGATTCTCCAGCGGTGATCCCTGTCCTCTGATTCTCCAGCGGTGATCCCTGTCCTCTGATTCTCCAGCGGTGACCCCTGTCCTCTGATTCTCCAGCGGTGACCCCTGTCCTCTGATTCTCCAGCGGTGACCCCTGTCCTCTGATTCTCCAGCGGTGATCCCTGTCCTCTGATTCTCCAGCGGTGACCCCTGTCCTCTGATTCTCCAGCGGTGATCCCTGTCCTCTGATTCTCCAGCGGTGACCCCTGTCCTCTGATTCTCCAGCGGTGATCCCTGTCCTCTGATTCTCCAGCGGTGATCCCTGTCCTCTGATTCTCCAGCGGTGATCCCTGTCCTCTGATTCTCCAGCGGTGATCCCTGTCCTCTGATTCTCCAGCGGTGACCCTGTCCTCTGATTCTCCAGCGGTGATCCCTGTCCTCTGATTCTCCAGCGGTGATCCCTGTCCTCTGATTCTCCAGCAGTGACCCCTGTCCTCTGATTCTCCAGCGGTGATCCTTGTCCTCTGATTCTCCAGCGGTGATCCCTGTCCTCTGATTCTCCAGTGGTGATCCCTGTCCTCTGATTCTCCAGCGGTGATCCTTGTCCTCTGATTCTCCAGCGGTGATCCCTGTCCTCTGATTCTCCAGCGGTGACCCCTGTCCTCTGATTCTCCAGCGGTGAACACTGTCCTCTGATTCTCCAGCGGTGATCCCTGTCCTCTGATTCTCCAGCGGTGATCCCTGTCCTCTGATTCTCCAGCGGTGACCCCTGTCCTCTGATTCTCCAGCGGTGATCCCTGTCCTCTGATTCTCCAGCGGTGATCCCTGTCCTCTGATTCTCCAGCGGTGATCCCTGTCCTCTGATTCTCCAGCGGTGATCCCTGTCCTCTGATTCTCCAGCGGTGATCCCTGTCCTCTGATTCTCCAGCGGTGACCCCTGTCCTCTGATTCTCCAGCGGTGATCCTTGTCCTCTGATTCTCCAGCGGTGATCCCTGTCCTCTGATTCTCCAGCGGTGACCCCTGTCCTCTGATTCTCCAGCGGTGACCCCTGTCCTCTGATTCTCCAGCAGTGATCCCTGTCCTCTGATTCTCCAGCGGTGATCCCTGTCCTCTGATTCTCCAGCAGTGATCCCTGTCCTCTGATTCTCCAGCGGTGATCCCTGTCCTCTGATTCTCCAGCGGTGACCCCTGTCCTCTGATTCTCCAGCGGTGACCCCTGTCCTCTGATTCTCCAGCAGTGATCCCTGTCCTCTGATTCTCCAGCGGTGATCCCTGTCCTCTGATTCTCCAGCGGTGACCCCTGTCCTCTGATTCTCCAGCGGTGACCCCTGTCCTCTGATTCTCCAGCAGTGATCCCTGTCCTCTGATTCTCCAGCGGTGATCCCTGTCCTCTGATTCTCCAGCGGTGATCCCTGTCCTCTGATTCTCCAGCGGTGACCCCTGTCCTCTGATTCTCCAGTGGTGACCCCTGTCCTCTGATTCTCCAGCGGTGACCCCTGTCCTCTGATTCTCCAGCTGTGATCCCTGTCCTCTGATTCTCCAGCGGTGATCCCTGTCCTCTGATTCTCCAGCGGTGATCCCTGTCCTCTGATTCGCCAACGGTGATCCCTGTCCTCTGATTCGCCAACGGTGATCCCTGTCCTCTGATTCTCCAGCGGTGACCCCTGTCCTCTGATTCTCCAGCGGTGATCCCTGTCCTCTGATTCTCCAGCGGTGATCCCTGTCCTCTGATTCTCCAGCGGTGACCCTGTCCTCTGATTCTCCAGCGGTGATCCCTGTCCTCTGATTCTCCAGCGGTGATCCCTGTCCTCTGATTCTCCAGCGGTGATCCCTGTCCTCTGATTCTCCAGCGGTGATCCCTGTCCTCTGATTCTCCAGCGGTGACCCCTGTCCTCTGATTCTCCAGCGGTGACCCCTGTCCTCTGATTCTCCAGCGGTGATCCCTGTCCTCTGATGTAAGAAGGAGGAACTCTGGAAACGCAAAACTCTTAAGCCCCTTTGAGTATCTTGGCGTGCAGTGGGTGTATCTGCACGCACAGTGGAAGTGGTGGGTGGTGGTGGGGAGGGTGCCCAGGTCAATGTTTGCATCGGGGCCCCCAAGCTTCAAGCTACGCCTCTGCACAGGGCCGATCCTAGGAGGGTGCGCGGGGTGCTCCGCACCCAGGCGCCGCAGAGGTGGGGGTGCCGAAGCTTCAAAGTGCTCCGCTCCCTCCTCCTTGTCTGTGTCCAGAGGCGGAGCGCATGTAGTGAGTGCTGCGGTTCTCCATCCCGCTTGCTGTCTCCGCTGGCATCTGACAAGAGCGCATACCTCCCGCTGTCCCCGGGATCCGGGCTGGGTACCACAGCGGAGGCAGCCTAGTACCAAAACACGTTCCGGCACTAGACTCCACGAATTAATTCTGTCCAGCGAGCATGGAGCAGTCTCCTGTCTGCCCCGCCCCCTCTGCGTGTCGGCTCTTCTCCTATAGGCGGTGTGATGAGAGGCTTCTGGGTTGGCTGGAGCTGCTGCCAATCATCCCGTGCACTCCCAGAAATGCTCTCCGAGTGCCACCCTCCAAGTAACCAAAGATGCCACGTATGCCCTCCCCCCTGTAAAGTGCTTCTGCTCCCAGCGCGCCGGGGAGCTACAGGGATCTAATGGACAAGTACTGATCTATGGGGACACCTGATGTGGGGGGCTCTGATGAGGACACCTGATGTGGGGGGGCTCTGATGGGGGACATCTGATGTGGGGGGCTCTGATGGGGGACATCTGATGTGGGGGGCTCTGATGGGAGACATCTGATGTGGGGGGCTCTGGTGGGAGACATCTGATGTGGGGGGCTCTGATGGGAGACATCTGACGTGGGGGGCTCTGATGGGAGACATCTGATGTGGGGGGCTCTGATGGGAGACATCTGATGTGGGGGGCTCTGATGGGGACACCTGATGTGGGGGGCTCTGATGGGAGACATCTGATGTGGGGGGCTCTGATGGGAGACATCTGATGTGGGGGGCTCTGATGGGGGACATCTGATGTGGGGGGCTCTGATGGGAGACATCTGATGTGGGGGGCTCTGATGGGAGACCTGATGTGGGGGGCTCTGATGGGAGACATCTGATGTGGGGGGCTCTGATGGGAGACCTGATGTGGGGGGGCTCTGATGGGAGACATCTGATGTGGGGGGGCTCTGATGGGAGACATCTGATGTGGGGGGCTCTGATGGGAGACATCTGATGTGGGGGGCTCTGATGGGAGACATCTGATGTGGGGGGCTCTGATGGGAGACATCTGATGTGGGGGGCTCTGATGGGGACACCTGATGTGGGGGGCTCTGATGGGGGACATCTGATGTGGGGGGCTCTGATGGGAGACATCTGATGTGGGGGGCTCTGATGGGAGACCTGATGTGGGGGGCTCTGATGGGAGACATCTGATGTGGGGGGCTCTGATGGGAGACCTGATGTGGGGGGCTCTGATGGGAGACATCTGATGTGGGGGGCTCTGATGGGGACACCTGATGTGGGGGGCTCTGATGGGGACACCTGATGTGGGGGGCTCTGATGGGAGACATCTGATGTGGGGGGCTCTGATGGGAGACATCTGATGTGGGGGGCTCTGATGGGGGACATCTGAGTGCTGCGGTTCTCCATCCCGCTTGCTGTCTCCGCTGGCAACTGACAAGAGCGCATACCTCCCGCTGTCCCCGGGATCCGGGCTGGGTACCACAGCGGAGGCAGCCTAGTACCAAAACACGTTCCGGCACTAGACTCCACGAATTAATTCTGTCCAGCGAGCATGGAGCAGTCTCCTGTCTGCCCCGCCCCCTCTGCGTGTCGGCTCTTCTCCTATAGGCGGTGTGATGAGAGGCTTCTGGGTTGGCCGGAGCTGCTGCCAATCATCCCGTGCACTCCCAGAAATGCTCTCCGAGTGCCACCCTCCAAGTAACCAAAGATGCCACGTATGCCCTCCCCCCTGTAAAGTGCTTCTGCTCCCAGCGCGCCGGGGAGCTACAGGGATCTAATGGACAAGTACTGATCTATGGGGACATCTGATGTGGGGGGCTCTGATGAGGACACCTGATGTGGGGGGGCTCTGATGGGGGACATCTGATGTGGGGGGCTCTGATGGGGGACATCTGATGTGGGGGGCTCTGATGGGAGACATCTGATGTGGGGGGCTCTGATGGGAGACATCTGATGTGGGGGGCTCTGATGGGAGACATCTGACGTGGGGGGCTCTGATGGGAGACATCTGATGTGGGGGGCTCTGATGGGAGACATCTGATGTGGGGGGCTCTGATGGGGACACCTGATGTGGGGGCTCTGATGGGAGACATCTGATGTGGGGGGCTCTGATGGGAGACATCTGATGTGGGGGGCTCTGATGGGGGACATCTGATGTGGGGGGCTCTGATGGGAGACATCTGATGTGGGGGGCTCTGATGGGAGACCTGATGTGGGGGGCTCTGATGGGAGACATCTGATGTGGGGGGCTCTGATGGGAGACCTGATGTGGGGGGGCTCTGATGGGAGACATCTGATGTGGGGGGCTCTGATGGGAGGCCTGATGTGGGGGGCTCTGAAGGGAGACATCTGATGTGGGGGGCTCTGATGGGAGACATCTGATGTGGGGGGCTCTGATGGGAGACATCTGATGTGGGGGGCTCTGATGGGGACACCTGATGTGGGGGGCTCTGATGGGAGACATCTGATGTGGGGGGCTCTGATGGGAGACATCTGATGTGGGGGGCTCTGATGGGGGACATCTGATGTGGGGGGCTCTGATGGGAGACATCTGATGTGGGGGGCTCTGATGGGAGACCTGATGTGGGGGGCTCTGATGGGAGACATCTGATGTGGGGGGCTCTGATGGGAGACCTGATGTGGGGGGCTCTGATGGGAGACATCTGATGTGGGGGGCTCTGATGGGGACACCTGATGTGGGGGGCTCTGATGGGGACACCTGATGTGGGGGGCTCTGATGGGAGACATCTGATGTGGGGGGCTCTGATGGGAGACATCTGATGTGGGGGGCTCTGATGGGGGACATCTGATGTGGGGGGCTCTGATGGGAGACATCTGATGTGGGGGGCTCTGATGGGAGACATCTGATGTGGGGGGCTCTGATGGGGACATCTGATGTGGGGGGCTCTGATGGGGACATCTGATGTGGGGGGCTCTGATGGGGGACTGATGTGGGGGGCTCTGATGGGAGACATCTGATGTGGGGGGCTCTGATGGGGGACATCTGATGTGGGGGGCTCTGATGGGGACACCTGATGTGGGGGGCTCTGATGGGAGACATCTGATGTGGGGGGCTCTGATGGGAGACATCTGATGTGGGGGGCTCTGATGGGGAGACATCTGATGTGGGGGGCTCTGATGGGAGACATCTGATGTGGGGGGCTCTGATGGGAGACATCTGATGTGGGGGGCTCTGATGGGAGACATCTGATGTGGGGGGCTCTGATGGGAGACATCTGATGTGGGGGGCTCTGATGGGAGACATCTGATGTGGGGGGCTCTGATGTGGGGGGCTCTGATGGGGACATCTGATGTGGGGGGCTCTGATGGGAGACATCTGATGTGGGGGGCTCTGATGGGAGACATCTGATGTGGGGGGCTCTGATGGGAGACATCTGATGTGGGGGGCTCTGATGGGAGACATCTGATGTGGGGGGCTCTGATGGGAGACATCTGATGTGGGGGGCTCTGATGGGAGACATCTGATGTGGGGGGCTCTGATGGGAGACATCTGATGTGGGGGGCTCTGATGGGAGACATCTGATGTGGGGGGCTCTGATGGGAGACATCTGATGTGGGGGGCTCTGATGGGAGACATCTGATGTGGGGGGCTCTGATGGGAGACATCTGATGTGGGGGGCTCTGATGGGAGACATCTGATGTGGGGGGCTCTGATGGGAGACATCTGATGTGGGGGGCTCTGATGGGAGACATCTGATGTGGGGGGCTCTGATGGGAGACATCTGATGTGGGGGGCTCTGATGGGAGACATCTGATGTGGGGGGCTCTGATGGGAGACATCTGATGTGGGGGGCTCTGATGGGAGACATCTGATGTGGGGGGCTCTGATGGGAGACATCTGATGTGGGGGGCTCTGATGGGAGACATCTGATGTGGGGGGCTCTGATGGGAGACATCTGATGTGGGGGGCTCTGATGGGAGACATCTGATGTGGGGGGCTCTGATGGGAGACATCTGATGTGGGGGGCTCTGATGGGAGACATCTGATGTGGGGGGCTCTGATGGGAGACATCTGATGTGGGGGGCTCTGATGGGAGACATCTGATGTGGGGGGCTCTGATGGGAGACATCTGATGTGGGGGGCTCTGATGGGAGACATCTGATGTGGGGGGGCTCTGATGGGAGACATCTGATGTGGGGGGCTCTGATGGGAGACATCTGATGTGGGGGCTCTGATGGGAGACATCTGATGTGGGGGGCTCTGATGGGAGACATCTGATGTGGGGGGCTCTGATGGGAGACATCTGATGTGGGGGGCTCTGATGGGAGACATCTGATGTGGGGGGCTCTGATGGGAGACATCTGATGTGGGGGGCTCTGATGGGAGACATCTGATGTGGGGGGCTCTGATGGGAGACATCTGATGTGGGGGGGCTCTGATGGGAGACATCTGATGTGGGGGGCTCTGATGGGAGACATCTGATGTGGGGGGGCTCTGATGGGAGACATCTGATGTGGGGGGCTCTGATGGGGACATCTGATGTGGGGGGCTCTGATGGGAGACATCTGATGTGGGGGGCTCTGATGGGAGACATCTGATGTGGGGGGCTCTGATGGGAGACATCTGATGTGGGGGGCTCTGATGGGAGACATCTGATGTGGGGGGCTCTGATGGGAGACATCTGATGTGGGGGGCTCTGATGGGAGACATCTGATGTGGGGGGCTCTGATGGGAGACATCTGATGTGGGGGGCTCTGATGGGAGACATCTGATGTGGGGGGCTCTGATGGGAGACATCTGATGTGGGGGGCTCTGATGGGAGACATCTGATGTGGGGGGCTCTGATGGGAGACATCTGATGTGGGGGGCTCTGATGGGAGACATCTGATGTGGGGGGCTCTGATGGGAGACCTGATGTGTGGGGGGCTCTGATGGGAGACACTGATGTGGGGGGCTCTGATGTGGGGGGCTCTGATGGGAGACATCTGATGTGGGGGGCTCTGATGGGAGACATCTGATGTGGGGGGCTCTGATGGGAGACCTGATGTGGGGGGCTCTGATGGGAGACATCTGATGTGGGGGGCTCTGATGGGAGACATCTGATGTGGGGGGCTCTGATGGGAGACATCTGATGTGGGGGGCTCTGATGGGGAGACCTGATGTGGGGGGCTCTGATGGGAGACTGATCTGATGATGTGGGGGGCTCTGATGGGAGACATCTGATGTGGGGGGCTCTGATGGGAGACATCTGATGTGGGGGGGCTCTGATGGGAGACATCTGATGTGGGGGGGCTCTGATGGGAGACATCTGATGTGGGGGGCTCTGATGGGAGACATCTGATGTGGGGGGGCTCTGATGGGAGACATGATGTGGGGGGCTCTGATGGGAGACATCTGATGTGGGGGGCTCTGATGGGAGACATCTGATGTGGGGGGCTCTGATGGGAGACATCTGATGTGGGGGGCTCTGATGGGAGACATCTGATGTGGGGGGCTCTGATGGGAGACATCTGATGTGGGGGGCTCTGATGGGAGACATCTGATGTGGGGGGCTCTGATGGGAGACATCTGATGTGGGGGGCTCTGATGGGAGACATCTGATGTGGGGGGCTCTGATGGGAGACATCTGATGTGGGGGGCTCTGATGGGGAGACATCTGATGTGGGGGGCTCTGATGGGAGACATCTGATGTGGGGGGCTCTGATGGGAGACATCTGATGTGGGGGGCTCTGATGGGGGACATCTGATGTGGGGGGCTCTGATGGGAGACATCTGATGTGGGGGGCTCTGATGGGAGACATCTGATGTGGGGGGCTCTGATGGGAGACATCTGATGTGGGGGGCTCTGATGGGGGACATCTGATGTGGGGGGCTCTGATGGGAGACATCTGATGTGGGGGGCTCTGATGGGAGACATCTGATGTGGGGGCTCTGATGGGGGACATCTGATGTGGGGGGCTCTGATGGGAGACATCTGATGTGGGGGGCTCTGATGGGAGACATCTGATGTGGGGGGCTCTGATGGGAGACATCTGATGTGGGGGGCTCTGATGGGAGACATCTGATGTGGGGGGGCTCTGATGGGAGACATCTGATGTGGGGGGCTCTGATGGGGGACATCTGATGTGGGGGGCTCTGATGGGAGACATCTGATGTGGGGGGCTCTGATGGGAGACATCTGATGTGGGGGGGCTCTGATGGCTCTGATGGGAGACATCTGATGTGGGGGGCTCTGATGGGAGACATCTGATGTGGGGGGCTCTGATGGGAGACATCTGATGTGGGGGGCTCTGATGGGAGACATCTGATGTGGGGGGCTCTGATGGGAGACATCTGATGTGGGGGGCTCTGTGGGAGACATCTGATGTGGGGGGCTCTGATGGGAGACACTGATGTGGGGGGCTCTGATGGGGACATCTGTGTGGGGGGCTCTGATGGGGAGACATCTGATGTGGGGGGCTCTGATGGGAGACATCTGATGTGGGGGGCTCTGATGGGAGACATCTGATGTGGGGGGCTCTGATGGGAGAATCTGATGTGGGGGGCTCTGATGGGAGACCTGATGTGGGGGGCTCTGATGGGAGACATCTGATGTGGGGGGCTCTGATGGGAGACATCTGATGTGGGGGGCTCTGATGGGACATCTGATGTGGGGGGCTCTGATGGGAGACTGATGTGGGGGGCTCTGATGGGAGACTGATCTGATGTGGGGGGGCTCTGATGGGACATCTGATGTGGGGGGCTCTGATGGGAGACCTGATGTGGGGGGGCTCTGATGGGAGACATCTGATGTGGGGGGCTCTGATGGGAGACATCTGATGTGGGGGGCTCTGATGGGAGACATCTGATGTGGGGGGCTCTGATGGGAGACACTGATGTGGGGGGGCTCTGATGGGAGACATCTGTGGGGGGGCTCTGATGGGAGACATCTGATGTGGGGGGCTCTGATGGGAGACACTGATGTGGGGGGCTCTGATGGGAGACATCTGTGTGGGGGCTCTGATGGGAGACATCTGATGTGGGGGGCTCTGATGGGAGACATCTGATGTGGGGGGCTCTGATGGGAGACATCTGATGTGGGGGGCTCTGATGGGAGACATCTGATGTGGGGGGCTCTGATGGGAGACATCTGATGTGGGGGGCTCTGATGGGAGACATCTGATGTGGGGGGCTCTGATGGGGGACATCTGATGTGGGGGGCTCTGATGGGAGACATCTGATGTGGGGGGCTCTGATGGGAGACATCTGATGTGGGGGGCTCTGATGGGGGACATCTGATGTGGGGGGCTCTGATGGGGGACATCTGATGTGGGGGGCTCTGATGGGGGACATCTGATGTGGGGGGCTCTGATGGGAGACATCTGATGTGGGGGGCTCTGATGGGGGACATCTGATGTGGGGGGCTCTGATGGGAGACATCTGATGTGGGGGGCTCTGATGGGAGACATCTGATGTGGGGGGCTCTGATGGGAGACATCTGATGTGGGGGGCTCTGATGGGAGACCTTAGCAGTGACTTTCTTTCTATGTAGCTTGCGCATTCATGGAGGAGAATCCCGGGACTCCTCTGTAGGGCTGTTCCCCTTTATGGTCCCTGTAGAACTTAATACCATAAAAACTTAAGTTTAATGACAAATTATAAGAACTTTTCCTTTTTATCACTCTACCATCACCACCGATGAGCTGCATGAAGCTGCCAACCCCTCACGACACCTGGGGTGTTAAAATCAGGACATGCACGAGCAACGTAATGTTTTCAGCAATGAATCAGAAGGTGTAATTAGTGGGAAGTCATTGGGTCAGATAATATATTAATCCAGCACTTCATTTTCAACCTTGCGGTGTCAGACTTCTCATCAATTGCAGTAAATGGGAATCCATTTGCGCACTCATCATAGCTGCACATGTTTGGAATGAGCAATTCCAGAGACATTAAAAGAACGATAGAGATTAATCGATCGCTAAATATATATTTTTTATCTTGTTGATTGCACAAAACATTAGCAAGCGGTTCTGCTAAATAATGACACCAACGTACCCATGGAGTGGAGGCTGAGGAGTCATCAGGAAAGTTGTATGACCTTTGCAGCTTCTCTTGCTAGAAAATGTCCCACAAGGTCACCAGGAACTTTACAGGACTGAATGAAGAGTACGAGGAATGAGATAGGACTGAATGAAGAGTACGAGGAATGAGATAGGACTGAATGAAGAGTACAACGAATGAGACAGGACTGAATGAAGAGTACGAGGAATGAGACAGGACTGAATGAAGAGTACGAGGAACGAGACAGGACTGAATGAAGAGTACGAGGAACGAGATAGGACTGAATGAAGAGTACGAGGAATGAGACAGGACTGAATGAAGAGTACGAGGAACGAGACAGGACTGGATGAAGAGTACGAGGAATGAGATAGGACTGGATGAAGAGTACGAGGAACGAGATAGGACTGAATGAAGAGTACGAGGAACGAGACAGGACTGGATGAAGAGTACGAGGAACTAGACAGGACTGAATGAAGAATACGAGGAACGAGACAGGACTGAATGAAGAGTACGAGGAACGAGACAGGACTGGATGAAGAGTACGAGGAACGAGACAGGACTGAATGAAGAGTACGAGGAACGAGACAGGACTGGATAAAGAGTACGAGGAACGAGACAGGACTGAATGAAGAGTACGAGGAACGAGACAGGACTGGATGAAGAGTACGAGGAACTAGACAGGACTGAATGAAGAGTACGAGGAACGAGACAGGACTGAATGAAGAGTACGAGGAACGAGACAGGACTGGATGAAGAGTACGAGGAACGAGACAGGACTGAATGAAGAGTATGAGGAACGAGACAGGACTGAATGAAGAGTACGAGGAACGAGACAGGGCTGAATGAAGAGTACGAGGAACGAGACAGGACTGGATGAAGAGTACGAGGAACGAGACAGGACTGAATGAAGAGTACGAGGAACGAGACAGGACTGGATGAAGAGTACGAGGAACGAGACAGGACTGAATGAAAAGTACGAGGAATGAGACAGGACTGGATGTAGAGTACGAGGAACGAGACAGGACTGAATGAAGAGTACGAGGAACGAGACAGGACTGAATGAAGAGTACGAGGAACGAGACAGGACTGAATGAAGAGTACGAGGAACGAGACAGGACTGGATGAAGAGTACGAGGAACGAGACAGGACTGAATGAAGAGTACGAGGAACGAGACAGGACTGGATGAAGAGTACGAGGAACGAGACAGGACTGGATGAAGAGTACGAGGAACGAGACAGGACTGAATGAAGAGTACGAGGAACGAGACAGGACTGAATGAAGAGTACGAGGAATGAGATAGGACTGGATGAAGAGTACGAGGAACGAGACAGGACTGAATGAAGAGTACGAGGAACGAGACAGGACTGGATGAAGAGTACGAGGAACGAGACAGGACTGAATGAAGAGTACGAGGAACGAGACAGGACTGAATGAAGAGTACGAGGAATGAGATAGGACTGGATGAAGAGTACGAGGAACGAGACAGGACTGAATGAAGAGTACAAGGAACTAGACAGGACTGAATGAAGAGTACGAGGAACTAGACAGGACTGAATGAAGAGTACCAGGAATGAGATAGGACTGGATGAAGAGTATGAGATAGGACTGGATGAAGAGTACAACGAATGAGACAGGACTGAATGAAGAGTACGAGGAACGAGACAGGACTGGATGAAGAGTACGAGGAATGAGATAGGACTGGATGAAGAGTATGAGATAGGATTGGATGAAGAGTATGAGGAACTAGAGAGGACTGGATGAAGAGTATGAGATAGGTCTGGATGAGGAGTACGAGCAACTAGACAGGACTGGATGAGGAGTATGAGGAACGAGATAGGACTGAATGAAGAGTTAAGCCCCGTACACACGATTGGGATTTTGCCCAGCAAAACTCCCATCGGAATGCCGACAGAATTCCATTGAAGTAAAAGAGAACATGTTCTCTAAGTAAACTCTAATGGAAGTCCTCTGAATATTTGATGGAACAACTCAGATGGGCATACACACGGTCAGAATTTCCGATGGAAAAGGTCTGTCTGACTTTTTCCATCGGAAATTCCGATCGTGTGTACGGGGCATCAGAGGAACGAGATAGGACTGAATGAAGAGTACAAGAAACTAGATAGAACTGAATTAAGAGTACAAGTAAGTAGCCAGAAATGAATGAAGAGTTCAAGGAAGTAGACAGGACTGAATGAAGAGTATGAGGAACTAGACAGGACTGAATGTGGAGTACAAGGATAAAGACAGGACTGGTACATCCACTACCAGGCAGCCATGACCCCCCCCCCCCACCAGATGGGCACCATTGCATGTAAGGGAGGACTCTGATGAGCACCCCTGGATGTAAGGGAGGACTGATGGGCACCCCTGGATGCAAGGGAGTATTGATGGGCAACCCTGGATGCAAGGGAGTATTGATGGGCACCCCTGGATGTAAGGGATTACTGATGGGCTCCCCTGGATGTAAGGGAGGACTGATGGGCACCCCTGGATGTAAGGGAGGACTGATGGGCTCCCCTGGGTGTAAGGGAGGACTGATGGGCACCTCTGGATGTAAGGGGGGACTGATGGGCACCCCTGGATGCAAGGGAGAACTGATGAGCACCCCTGGATGTAATTAGGAATGATGGGCACCCCTGGATATAATGGAAGATTGATGAGCACCCCTGGATGTAAGGGAGGACTGGTGGGCACCCCTAGATGTAAGGGAGGACTGATGGGCACCCATGGATGTAAGGGAGGACTGATGGTCACCCCTGAATGTAAGGGAGGACTGATGGTTACCCCTAGATGTAAGGGAGGACTCTGATGGACACTCGTGGATGCAAGGGGGGCACTGATTGGATTAAATGGGAGGGAGATTCTGATAGGCACTCCTGAATGCAAGGAGGGGCTCTGATAGACACTCTTGGATGTAAAAAGAGACTCTAATGGGCACTCCTAAATGTAAGGGGTGACTCCATTTAATACAACCAGTAGGAGGCGCTCCCTCTTTTTCCCATCATACATGTTGATTTTCTCTCTTTTTATTCCCAGATATAAATGAATGCCTGGAAGGAGGCGGGCCATGTGATCACGTCTGCCATAACGACGCCGGATCCTTCCACTGCCACTGCAATGGCGGCTATTACCTGGCTGGGGATGGGAGAAGATGCCTCCAACAATTATAAATGTTTTTTTAACACTTTTCATTTTACACAAACTTCACTGAATGTATGATCTTTGCTGAATTCTGCATAACATGGAATTCTAGGATATGACTAGCTCATCTTAAACCTGCACCTAACCCCCCCCCCCCCCTTATTACACCTATACTAACTTCCCCATGGAAGAGAGATGTACATAATTACCTAATGTCAGAGCTCTCTGCTCATGTAATCCCCCTGTATGCCGGCAGCCGGAGGGAGCGAGAGCAGGCAGCATTGTGGGAAGGGCATAAAGGGGGGCCCAGACAGAAAGGGGATCTTTAACAAGGACGGGGATTGGAGTGGTAGGGAGTCCCAACTGTCGGAACTGATCCCTCTATGGAGCCCCAGGTGTATCCCCTTATCAGCAGTCCTGCCCCTGTTTCAGCCAGCGCCGGCTACAGGGGAGAGGAGAGAGTGCTTGTAGGTACGGTGCAGCGGCAATATTTCACACAGTGAGGTGCAATAAACAACTTGTGTTGAAGTAATGCAGCAAGAGTCCCCTGCACCCCACAAACACACACTGTGTAGGTAGAACTCTCTTGCCTTACACAGGTGTACAGCAATAAGAGCATTAGAGATCGACATCACAGGGCTGGATGTGGGTGGGAACTACTGAAGTTAACCTTTCACATTAACAGGCTGGTGATTAGTTGCTAGGATTACCCGGCAAACAATCACCTGCTGTTTAATGTAAAAAGTTAACTCCTGCAGTTCCCGTCCCCATCCAGCCCTGTGATGCTGGCCGCTTGCCGCTGTTTTATGAAGAGGACAGTGGCAAAAATGTCCATGGGCCGGGTGCCCGCATTCATCGGTGGTGGCCCGCGGGTTGCCGAACCCTGCTCTGGGATATGGACACCAGATTGGACACCAGATTCAGGGCTATAGCCCCAGTAGCCACCACCTAGTGACGCCACTGGCTAGTTCTGTCTACCTCCAGTAGGCTCTGCTTGACCCAAGATGGCTGCCAGAGCCACATGGGGCGGCAGCATCCAATTGGGTGATCCCCTAGTGACCCAGGAAACTAGGGTTGTCCCGATACCACTTTTTTAGGACCGATACTAGTCGCCGATACCGAATACCGATACTTTTTTTAAATGTGTCCCCAAAGGCAGCAATGTCCCCCCAAATATTGCAGCCATGATGTCCCCCCACATATTGCAGCCATGATGTCCCCCACATATTGCAGCCATGATGTCCCCCACATATTACAGCCATGATGTCCCCCACATATTGCAGCCATGATGTCCCCCACATATTACAGCCATGATGTCCCCCACATAATACAGCCATGATGTCCCCCACATATTACAGCCATGATGTCCCCCACATATTGCAGCCATGATGTCCCCCACATATTGCAGCCATGATGTCCCCCACATATTGCAGCCATGATGTCCCCCACATATTGCAGCCATGATGTCCCCCCACATATTACAGCCATGATGTCCCCCCACATATTGCAGCCATGATGTCCCCCACATATTACAGCCATGATGTCCCCCACATATTACAGCCATGATGTCCCCCACATATTGCAGCCATGATGTCCCCCACATATTGCAGCCATGATGTCCCCCACATATTGCAGCCATGATGTCCCCCACATATTGCAGCCATGATGTCCCCCACATATTGCAGCCATGATGTCCCCCACATATTACAGCCATGATGTCCCCCACATATTACAGCCATGATGTCCCCCACATATTACAGCCATGATGTCCCCCACATATTGCAGCCATGATGTCCCCCACATATTGCAGCCATGATGTCCCCCACATATTGCAGCCATGATGTCCCCCACATATTGCAGCCATGATGTCCCCCACATATTACAGCCATGATGTCCCCCACATATTACAGCCATGATGTCCCCCACATATTACAGCCATGATGTCCCCCATATACAGCCATGATGTCCCCCTACCTGATGATGATGCCGCCGTATATACAAAGCTGCCGCCGCAAACATTACACGCACCTTTCGTTTTTCAATAGCTGTTTTCCCTATCGCGCGCCCTGTGTAAAGGACACTCCCTCTTGCTCGGGATTGGACAGATCCGTCCAATCGCTAGCAAGGGGGAGTGTCCTTTACACAGGGGGGCGTGAAGTATTCTATTTGGGTATCGGGGGTATTTGCGGGAGTACAAGTTCTCCCGCAAATACTCGGAATCGGTCCCGATACCGATACTGGTATCGGTATCGGGACAACCCTACAGGAAACCATAGAGAAACTGTTCCTCTTGGCTTCCTCTCCAGCTGAGGTGCCGCTGCGGAGGAGCACTACCTGCAGTGGAGAAAGTAGACTGCACCTGCCTACAAGCTCACTGAAAAATGTCTGGATTGCCTGAGCAGTGACATCACTAAAAGCCCCTACGGTCCATCCGTTGTCAGTGGTCCCTCCTCTCCCTCGAAGCCACTACTAGCTGACACAGGGGAGATGATCACATAGCCGGACCGGAGCTGGCTGAAAATAAGTAGGTATATACATCTTTCTTCTGCAGGGTACTTAGTATTGGTGTTGGGGGGGGGGGGGGGGGGGGGGCAGTTTTAAGATTTGTTAATTATATCCTGAAATTCTACTTTAAATCTGTTTCTCGGAAAACCTACTGCAATTCTTATCATTACACAAATAGAGCTTTACCGGAACATTAGGCTGCATCTGGCGGCTTCCAGAAGACTCCTTCCCTCTTCTGGTGGGGAACAAAGCAAGTAAAGTCCCATTAATGATACCGAGCAGAGTCATACCCGGTCCTCCTCCAAGTACTCTCTGCAACGTTGGGCAGACAGCCCTCCATGGGACTCCGCAGGCTCATAGAATATCAATCGTTATCAATCAACCCTGTGATAAGTTGATGGGTGATGGTCAATATATGGGCAACACCCCTAATAGACTATCCTTGAAATTCTCTCTGATTCATATACAAGCTTCTTTACTTTACTGTAAAAAAAATTCTCTAATGGGACTTTACGGGCAACCAAAATTAAGTATAAAAATATCTTTATTACATAATCATATGCAAAGTACGAAAGTTAGAAGCCAATGTAAACATCAAAAAACTCTCCACAGCCTTCCCCTAATGTGCATATTAGATATACTGTATGGTACTCCCAGAGCCCACCCATATTGTACAATTGGGTCAGGCTGATTGATAACTAGTCTAAAAGCTGGGAAAACCAACGCATTTTGGAACTTTGTATATCACGCATTTACAGTGCCTTCCAAAAGTATTCACCCCCCTTGGCTTTTTACTTATTTTGTTACATTACAGCCTTTAGTTCAATGTTTTTTAATCTGAATTATGCGATGGATCAGAACACAATAGTCTAAGGGCCAGATTCTCAGTGGCGCTATGACGGAGTATCTCAGATACCCCGTCGTATCACCGTTTTTTTTGGCTCGTATCTATGCGAGTGATGCTTAGCATCACTTTGGCATAAATACGCTTGAACATCTGACAAGTGTTATACCATTACACTTGCGGATCATAGTTGTAATGACAACTCCGGCCACTAGGTGGCCTTTACGTTGTTTTCTTATTTGCCTATGCCGATTCCCGATCGCTTTTACGCCGCCCCATCATCGCGTACGTCGTTTACGAACTCGTAAGGTTACCCCTGCTTCTATGAGGAGTAACCTTAAGAAGTACCGTCGGATGCCGTCGCGTGCCGTCGGATGCCATGTTAAGTATGGCGTCGGGTCAGCTTCGGCTTTTTCCGTCGCTTACGTCGTTTTACTAACTCGTTCGCGAATAGGGCACGATCACGTCGTTTTGACGTCGGTTTCAACGGCGCTTTCCGACGTGAGCTGGAGCATGCGCACTGGGCTTTTTCCCCGGCCGGCGCATGCGCAGTTCGTTCGACGCGGGGGCGCGCTTAATTTAAATACAAGCCGCCCCATTTGAGTTACGCGGGCTTACGCTGGGCCATTTTTGCTACGCCAACGCAAACTACGGAGCAAATGGTTAGGGAATACGGCACTTGCTCTAGTATGATGCGGCGGCGTAATGTATATGGCTTACGATACGCAAGCAAATTTCTATGAGAATCTGGCCCTAAGTTGTTGAAGTAAAATTAGAAAAATAAATACATAAAACAGTTTTTCAGAAATAAAAAACTGATAATTGGCATGTGCTTATGTATTCACCCCCTTTGTTATGAAGCCCATAAAAAGCTCTGGTGCCACCAATTCCCTTCAGAAGTCACATAATTAGTGAAATGACATCCACCTGTGTGCAATCTAAGTGTCACATGACCTGTCATTACATAGACACACCTTTATGAAAGGCCCCAGAGGCTGCAACACCTAAGCAAGAGGCACCACTAACCAAACACGGCCATGAAGACCAAGAAACTCTCCAAACAAGGAAGGGACAATGATGTTGAGAAGTACAAGTCAGGGTTGGGTTATAAAAAAATAC
Source organism: Rana kukunoris (assembly GCA_029574335.1). Lineage (NCBI taxonomy): Eukaryota > Metazoa > Chordata > Amphibia > Anura > Ranidae > Rana > Rana kukunoris. Next base: position 11,189,118 of record CM056056.1, read on the forward strand.
CTAAATCTTTGATGATCCCTAGGAGCCCCATCAAATCTATCATCACCAAATGGAAAGAACATGGCACAACAGCAAACCTGCCAAGAGACGGCCGCACACCAAAACTCACGGACCGGGCAAGGAGGGCATTAATCAGAGAGGCGGCACAGAGACCTGAGGTAACCCTGGAGGAGCTGCAGAGTTCCACAGCAGAGACTGGAGTATCTGTACATAGGATGGCAATAAGCCGTACGCTCCATAGAGTTGGGCTTTATGGCAGAGTGGCCATAAGAAAGCCATTACTTTCAGCAAAAAACAAAATGGCAAGTTTTGAGTTTGCGAAAAGGCACGTGGGAGACTCCCAAAATGTATGGAGGAAGGGGCTCTGGTTTGATGAGTGTAAAAGTTAACTTTTTGGCCATCAAAAAAAAACACTATGTCTGGCCCAAACCCAACACATCACATCACCCAAAGAACACCATCTCCACTGTGAAACATGGTGGTGGCAGCATCATGCTGTGGGGATGTTTTTCAGCAGTCGGGACTGGGAAAACTGATCAGAGTTGAGGGAAAGATGGATGGTGCTAAATACATGGATATTCTTGAGCAAAACCTGTAGCACTCTGTGTGTGATGTGAGGCGAGGACGGAGGTTCACCTTCCAGCAGGACAATCACCCAAAACACACTGCTAAAGCAACACTTGAGTGGTTTAAGGGGAAACATGTAAAAGTGTTGGACTGGCCTAGTCAAAGCCCAGACCTCAATCCAATAGAAAATCTGTGGTCAGACTTAACAATCGCTGTTCAAAAGCCCAAACCATCCAACTTGAAGGAGCTGGAGCCGTTTTGCAAGGAGGAGGAATGGGGGAAAATCCCAGTGGTGAGATGTGTGAAGCTCATAGAGACTTATCCAAAGCGACTTGAAGCTGTGATAGCCGCAAAAGGAGACTCTACAAAGGATTGACTTTAGGGGGTGAATAGTTATGCACATTGACCCGGATTCACAAAGCACTTACGCCGAAGTATCTCGAGATACGCCGCGTAGGTATAAATATGCGCCGTCGTATCTGTGTGCCGTGCCCACATAACTAAGAACTGATTCTCCAGATTCTCAGCTGCGATACACCGTCGTATCTCAGTTTTTTTCAATAGGTATCTATGCGTGTGATTCCTAGAATCACTTACGCATAGATACACTAAAGTTCCGACAGGTGTAAAACAATTACACCGCCGGAACGTAGATGTAATGACAACGCCGGCCGCTAGGTGGCCTTTACGTTGTTTTCTCATTTGCCTATGCAAATGAGCCTAATACGAGCCTAATTCGCCGATTCCCGAACGTTTTTACGCCGCCCCGTCGTTGTTTACGTCGTTTCCGTAAGCGTAAGGTTACCCCTGCTATAATGAGGGGTAACCTTACGAAGTTCCGTCGTTCCCATGTTAAGTATGGCGTCGGGTCAGCGTCGTTCTTTTTCCCGTCGGTTACGTCGTTTTACTAAGTCGTTCACGAAAAGGCCATTGCGTAAGTGACAATCACGTCGTTTTGACGTCGGTTTCAACTACGCTTTCCGACGTGAGCTGGAGCATGTGCACTGGGCTTTTTCCCCGGGCGGCGCATGCGCAGTTCGATCGACGCGGGGGCGCGCTTAATTTAAATACAAGCCGCCCCCTTTGAATTACGCGGGGATACGCTGGGACATTTACACTACGCCGCCGCAAACTACGGATCAAGTGCTTGGAGAATACGGCACTTGCTCTGTTAAGTTGCGGCGGCGTAGTGTAAATGGCTTACGCTACGCCGCCGGAAATCTACCAGAATCTAGCCCTGACTTTATCCGACCGACGTAACTTGCCTACGCCGGCGTAGAGTGGGCGCATAGTTACACTGGACACATTTGGCACTCCCATTGATTTTCGATGCGAATATGCAAATGAGGGAGATACGCCGATTCACAAATGTACTTGCGCCCGGCGATTTGCGTAAGGTTTATGTCCGGCGTGAAGTTATTCCCCATATAGGAGGCACAACTCATGCAAAGGTATGGACAAGGGAACGTACGCCGTCGTATTTTAAGTAGTTTACGTAGTACGTGAATAGGGCTGGGCGTAGGTTATGTTCATACCGTAGGCAGTAATGCGACGTATTTTAGCCATTTTTTCCAACGTGATTCTGAGCATGCGCACTGGGATACGTCCATGGGACGGCACATGCGCCGTTCATTTTAAGTACTTGTTTGAAGCTCAGACCATCATTTGCATGGGGTCACGCTTCAAATAAATTTATCACGCCCACTTCCAGTTACGCTGCTTTACGCCTACGAATATACGCGAGTTGGGAGCATTTTCTTTGTGAATTCCATGCTTCCCTCTCTGCGTTGCGCCGGCGTAGCGTAAAGAAGATACGCTACGGCGGCATAAAGATGCGTCGATGTATGTGAACCCGGGCTATTGACTTTTTCTGTTATTTTGTCCTATTTGTTTTTTGCTTCACAATAAAAAAAAAAAAAAGTCTTCAAAGTTGTGGGCGTGTTCTGTAAAATAAATTGTGCAAATCCTCAAACAATCCATGTTAATTCCAGGTTTTGAGGCAACACGAAAAATGCCAAGGGGGGGGGGGGGGGTGAATACTTTTGCAAGGCACTGTAGACATTGGTTGTCGTCGCAGGGGCTCCTTCCACATCAATATGAACAGTCAAATGAAAAGAGTTGTACCCCCGACAACCCGCTTATTAGGATGAGAATTAAAGCTCCTCATAATAGCGGCTTGTGATTCGGCACATCAAATATCCGCTTGGTCTGACTGCGGCGCCCTGACAGGGATGAAATGTTGTTTTTTCTCTGTGGTTTCATTATGGGCTGCAGATAAAAATCACAAAGACCTGGAGGAGAATGTGTTTATTGTGCCGGGATCACCGTGGCCCAGAGATGGCGGACTCTGCGCTAAGTACATTATGCGGCTCTGCAGCTGTTCCTTCAGGTGTCCCGAGAATCTGTCAGGAGCCGTTTACCTTTCCCAACGGTAACCTTTAACTGCGCTACTTCTCCGGCATTTAATAAATCTACCGCGCTCTTTGAGGTTTATCAGATGCGGCATAAAGGAGAGCCTGTTGTGTGGAGGAGAAGCATGTCAATGACCCAGGTGATGAGGTTATTAGATAGAAGAGGAGCCCACAACCCCGTCAGGACTGGAAGTCATTTCTCAAAGGTCAAAGTATTGGAGGCAGAGCGTGTCTACGGTTGTGGGGTTTTCGTTGTTTACATTATATTTTGCTTTTATATGGAATAAAATTTACGGGGAAAAAAAATATGTCTTTTTGTTTCCTGTTAATTCTATAAGGTATGTCCTGCAAATGCCCTGATCAGCCATAACTGTATGACCACCCACCTTAATATTGAGTGTGCCTGATGAAGGGGTCCTGCAAGAAACGTTGCTTCTACTTAGGGCTGTCTTAATAGCATCATGGGGCCCCTGGGTAAAGTAATGCACTGGGGCCCCATCAGCTGGCCCCAATTTACACACCTACTTTCAAGAAATAAAGTATAAATAGTTGATAGAATTAAACATATATTCATTAGTACTTTCAAAAAACATTTACAAAAGGAAAACATGGGCACAGTACAGGGAGAATGCAGAAAGGCACAGTACTGGGGGGGGGGGGGGGGGTCAGGAGGGCACAACACTGGGGTCAGGAGGGCACAGTACAGGGGGAATGCAGAAAGGCACAGTACTGGGGGGGGGGGGGTTAGGAGGGCACAACACTGGCGTCAGGAGGGCACAGTACAGGGGGAATGCAGAAAGGCACAGTACTGGGGGGGGGGGGGGTCAGGAGGGCACAACACTGGGGTCAGGAGGGCACAGTACAGGGGGAATGCAGAAGGGCGCAGTACAGGGGGGGTCAGGAGGGCACAACACTGGGGTCAGGAGGGCACAGTACAGGGGGAATGCAGAAAGGCACAGTACTGGGGGGGGGGGGGGTCAGGAGGGCACAACACTGGGGTCAGGAGGGCACAGTACAGGGGGAATGCAGAAAGGCACAGTACTGGGGGGGGGGGGTTAGGAGGGCACAACACTGGCGTCAGGAGGGCACAGTACAGGGGGAATGCAGAAAGGCACAGTACTGGGGGGGGGGGGGGGGGTCAGGAGGGCACAACACTGGGGTCAGGAGGGCACAGTACAGGGGGAATGCAGAAGGGCGCAGTACAGGGGGGGTCAGGAGGGCACAACACTGGGGTCAGGAGGGCACAGTACAGGGGGAATGCAGAAAGGCACAGTACTGGGGGGGGGTTAGGAGGGCACAACACTGGGGTCAGGAGGGCACAGTACAGGGGGAATGCAGAAGGGCACAGTACAAGGGGGGGGGCTCAGGAGGGCACAACACTAGGGTCAGGAGGGCACAGTACAGGGGGAATGCAGAAGGGCGCAGTACAGGGGGGGGGCCTCAGGAGGGCACAGTACAGGGGGAATGCAGAAGGGCGCAGTACTGGGGGGGGCCTCAGGAGGGCACAACACTGGGGTCAGGAGGGCACAGTACAGGGGGAATGCAGAAGGGCGCAGTACAGGGGGGGTCAGAAGGGCACAACACTGGGGTCAGGAGGGCACAGTACAGAGGGAATGCAAAAGGGTGCAGTACAGGGGGGGGGGGGGTCAGGAGGGCACAGTACAGGGGAATGCAGAAGGGCGCAGTATGGGGGGGGCCTCAGGAGGGCACAACACTGGGGTCAGGAGGGCACAGTACAGGGGGAATGCAGAAGGGCGCAGTACAAGGGGGGTCAGAAGGGCACAACACTGGGGTCAGGAGGGCACAGTACAGGGGGAATGCAGAAGGGCGCAGTACGGGGGGGGTCAGGAGGGCACAACACTGGGGTCAGGAGGGCATAGTACAGGGTGGGGTCATGAGGCCAAGACACTGTGATCAGGAGGGCAAAGTATAGGTTCTGGGACGCTTCCTGGGCCAGTTTAGTAAAAAGCAGGGACTGTCCCAGAAAATCCGGGACAGTTGGCAAGTATGATGTAATGCAAGATTATTGTGGGGCCCCCCATGTACCTGGGGCCCCTGGGCAGTGCCCAGGAGTGCCCTTGCATTAAGATGGCCCTGCTTCTACTGTAATATTGTGATCCCCGGACCCGTTCTGGAGATCCATAGTGTGCTGGTGAAATTCTCTTGCACTAATATTGAGTAGGTCCCCTTTCCTGACCTGTTGAAGCATGGACTCCACTAGACCTCTGAAAGTATGGTGTTGTATCTGGCACTAAACAGCCAGTAGTCAATTCCTTTGGTCCTGTAAGTTGCTACCTGTTTTTCTCCGAAAATAAGACCTAGCGTTATTTTTCAGGAGGGCTGCAATATAAGCCCTTCCCTGAAAATAAGCCCTAGTTTAAAATGCTTGTAAAATCCTATAATCCGCTCTATTACAGTAGAATATAATGTACAATGTGTGTGTTTCTGTAATATAATTGCTGGGACGAGAGCTCCGGAAGGTCACAGAAGCGCAGAGCAGAACTATAACGAAGGTATTTGCCACAATTATATTACAGAAACACACTTTGTACATTATATATTACTGTAATAGAGTGGATTATAGAATTTTATGCCGAGTACACACGATCATTTTTCGGCTTGTAAAAAAAAAACAAAGTGTTTCAGCCTCTAGAAAAAACAACGGGGCAGATTCACGTACATTGGCGCATATTTTGACCGGCGTAGCGCACCTCCTTTACGTTAGACCGGCGCAATGTAGAGGCGCAATCACCGTATCCTCGTAGTATTTGCGCAGAAATTAGCGCCGGTGTAACGTAAATTCCGAGGTGTAAGGCGGAGTCATTCAAATTGGGAAGGACGTGGGCGTGTTTCATTGAAATGAGCAGTGACCCCATGCAAATGAAGGGCCGGCCAGATCGCGCATGCGCACATGAAGCAGACCATGGTCAGCACCTCTGTGCGCATGCTCCCAACTCGGGAACGGCGCAATCAGTGAAATTGGAAGTGGACCCGGGCAACTTAGTGAACTACGCAGACAGCATAAATAGACAGACACAAACGCACTTCCTTTGCAAAAGTACATCCCTTTGTATCCCTCCCTATACAGCAAGGTGCTTTTGTTCTGTTGTTTGTTGCGTTGTGATTTGTCTTTGTGATATTTGTGGACTGTGTGATCTTGTGTTTTGTAGAAGATATTTGAAAGTGTCTTTTGGTGACTGCTTGTGAGACTTTTTGTTTGATAGATTTTGTTTGTTTGTTTTGTTGCTTGATTTTTCCTGCTTGTTTTTGTGAGTGATTTTTGCTGACTGTTTGGGAGAGAGTTGTTGTATGAGTATGACTGAGAGGAAGAGGAAGAGCAATTTTACTTTGGGGGAGAAACAAATAATTGCCCAATATGGGCGTTTCCTTCACGGCCCAGAGAGTGCCAACACCCCCCCCCCGGCCAGGAAGAAGGAGATTTTGCAGAACATTACTGACCAGGTAAATTCATTGGGGGGGGAGGAGACCCGGACACGCAAGGGGATCGTAAAGAAGATAAATGATCTCCGGCGTCTGGTCCGAAAGAAGCTGGCCAAAATGGCAGCCCATGCCAGGGGCACAGGAGGGGGCCCACCATGCCCTGTTAGTCTAACAGCGGAGGAGCGCACGGTGGCAGGTAAGGTTTTTGTTTTCCTATCTGGTGTGTAGCATGTATGGGGGGGGGAGGTTATATGTGGCAAGTGTGTGGATCCTCCAACCTGTGAATGTTTTGTGTCATCCACAGATGTGCAGGAGGGTGCTGGGCCATCTGGCCTGACTGGACCATCCCCAGGACACCAGCCTGATGAGGACCCCCAGACAAGGCCGGAGTTCTCGGAGGAGTTGGAGGAGGAGGAGTTTGAGGAGGAGGAGGATGTCATGTCAGCCAGTGGATTGTTGTTTTTGGAGGAGTCTTCCCCTCTGGCTGGCAGCAGCCAGCCCTCCATAAGGGGAAGTCCCTTCCACTCCTCCCCCAACAGGGCTCCCCTCCCAAGGGCCTCCCCTTCTCCCGGTCACAAGCCTCAGCTGGAGGCAGGAAGTCGTCCTAGAAGACCAGGGGGGTGGCCGAGGTTCTGCCCGCCAATCTCAGAAGGGACCAGGCCCTTCAGACCCGCCATCTGGGACAGGTCAGCCAGACTTTGGGGCGGATGGAGGAGAGCCTGTCCTCCATAAAGGATACGCTTGGGGACCTGGACTGCCACTCCCTGGCTCTTACAAACTGGCTAAACGAACTGCAGACTGCAGACGTTGGGCAGGATGTGAGGGCCCTCACCCAGGCTATCCAGGCCAATACGGCAACACTAAGTGCTGGCCTGACCAGAATTGCCGTGGCCTTGGAGGGCTGGCCGCCAGGTGGGCAGAGACCAGGGGCTGCTCCTCCTTCCCCGGATTACCCCCCCCTCCCCATGAGTCTCCCCTGAGGAGCCGGGGCCGTGGCCGTGGGCGCCCCAGGCGTGGGTCACGCCAGCGGCATTTATTTGGTTTCCCCCTTTTTTTTTCTGGACTATTTTTTTGGGGGGGGGGCTTTTTTTTTTTTTTTTTGGATTTTTTTTTTTTTTTGCTGGACAATTTTTTTTTTGGGTTGTGAATGATTTCGGAATGTGTGGGTGACATTCCTGCCGGAAAAGGGGTGTCACCCTCATTTGTGGTGGAGAAGGGTTCCCCAGGACCAGGGGGAAGTGATCCCCAGGTCTGTGTGAATGGTGTATGAATGTACAGTGACATAATTGGAGCCGTGGCGTGGCGTTGCTGCTCACAAGTCCTGCATGGTGGACTGGTGCCAATCCAATGTGATGAGGATGTGATGTGTCTGTGCTAGGGACCACAGTGGTGTTGCATGCATGCATTCTCATTGTGCCATGATTAATGTGTATGTTTAACGTGCAAAGATGCCCAATGTGAGCTGTCTCCTGGCTGCTCTTCCCTCAGAAGACTGGGTAGCCTCGGTTAGGGGGGGATTGTCTGGTTCAGGGGTCAGGTCATCACGTAGGTTAATCTGCAGGCCCTTTCTTACTGCGAAGTTGTGCAGCATGCAACATGCACCGATGATCTGGCACACAAAGTTTGGGGAATACAAGAGGGTACCCCCAGACTTATCCAGGCATCGGAAACGTGACTTTAGGAGGCCAAAGGTGCGCTCCACCACTGCACGTGTTTGGGCGTGGGCTTCATTGTATCTTTCCTCTCCTGGGGTTTGGGGGTTCCGGATAGGAGTCATGAGATGGGGTCCCAGTGCATATGCAGAGTCACCTGTAAGGGAAAAGACAGGAGGATGTTAGTCATGCATGTGCCCCTTGTGATGTGTGCATCATGGGGGGGGGCAGTCATGCCTGCCACCCATGTCACTCACCAACCAGCCAGGTGTCCCCATACACGCTCTGTTCGAATTCCATTGGGATGGGGCTCTGATTGTATATGTAGCTGTCATGGCTGGACCCTGGGTGTTTGGCACGGACGTGCCATATGAGGCCTTGGGCATCGACTATCACCTGTACGTTGATGGAATGCCAATGCCTCCGATTGCGGTATATGTGCTCTGTCTCATGGGGGGGCTGGAGTGCCACATGTGTGCAATCAATGGCCCCCACAGTGCGTGGGAATCTGGCAATTCTGTAGAAATCTGTCATTGCCTTCAGTCGCAGCTCCTCAGTGGTGGGTTTGATGATTTGGTTGGCCATGCGTCTGAGGATTGCAGGAACAACCTGGTGCACACATCTGTGACATCCCAGCCACCACTCCACTTGTACGCTGAAAAGAGCCACTGGCAAGGAAATGGAGTGTTGCCATGACCTTGACCAGTGGCTGCACTGCATGTGAGTGTTGCGTTGGGCTGGTGATGTCCTCCTGCAGGGTTGTGGTTAATTCCAGGATGGCATGAGGGGTGAATCTGAAGATGCGATACACCTCAGAATCACTCATGCCAAAGAGGTCTATGCGGGTGCGGTATATCCTCTCCCGTGCCATCCTCCGTGCCATCCTCCGTGCCCTCCTCCGTGCCCTCCTCCTTCTTTGCTCCTCTAAAGTCAGTAGTATAGCTATGAGCATGGATGCCCCTGGCATGTTGGCATAAAGTTTGTTGTCCAGCAAGTGTGACTGCTCAGCTCCTCACTAACAATGTTGCTTTCTTTGACATGTAGACGGATTGTCTAATTTTATACCACCTTTTATATGGTTTAATTTTAGACAGGACGTGCAGCTGTTGCGCACACTGTGTAGCCTGCGCTGCACCAACGTACTTTTGTGGATCCCCGTAACTCCCTCATTTGCGTATTTGAATAGCAAATCAATGGTGTGTCTAGCGCAGTTTTGCGTGGACGGATACGCCGGTCTATGGAAATTACGCCGGTCCAAAAAAAGTAGATTTCATGCGTATATCGTTTTGGGGATGCGGCGCATCGATACGCATGCGCAAATTTAGACTTACGTCGCGCATCTCCTGTAACGCCGGCGTAATGGCTCTGTGAATCTGGCCCAACGTTTTTTTAGCTTCATCATTAAAACGGCGTTGCCTACACACGATGGTGAAAAAAATGCTCTAGCAAATCGCGGTGACGTACAACACGTACGACGGCACTATAAAGGGGAAGTTCCATGCGGATGGCGCCACCCTTTGGGCTGCTTTAGTTGATTCCGTGTTAGTAAAAGACGATTTGCACTTTTCAGTCTGTTACAGCGTGATGAATGTGCTTACTCCATTACGAACGCTAGTTTAACCAGAACGATCGCTCCTGTCTTATAACTTGCTTCTGAGCATGCGCGGGTTTTTAACGTTGTTTAGCCCACACACGATCATTTTTTACAACCCGAAAAACGACAACGTTTAAAACGTTTGAATTTATTTTTTGTCGTTTTTCAGAACCCGGAAAATTATGTGAAGCCCACACATCATCATTTTACATGACAAGTGATGTATTTTCACCAAGCTAAGTTACGGCAGCGTAGCATAAATGGGCCGGCGTAAGCCCGCCAAATTCAAATGTGTTTGATGTGGGCGTGTTTTATTTAAATTAAGTGTGACCCCACGTAATTGACGTTTTTTACTAACGGCGCATGCGCCGTCCGTGGACGTATCCCAGTGCGCATGCTCCAAATGACGCCGCTATGACTCATTGGTTTCGACGTGAACGTAATTTACATCCAGCCCCATTCACGGACGAGTTACGCAAACAACGTAACATTTAAAAAATTTGACGCGGTCCTGACGTCCATACTTAACATTGGCTGCGCCATCTTTTTGTTGGAATATCTTTACGCCTGAAAACGCCTTACGTAAACGGCGTATCTGTACTACGACGGCCGGGCGTACGTTCGTGAATAGGAGTATCTCGCTGATTTACATATTCTAGGCGTAAATCAGCCTTACACGCCCCTAGCGGCCAGCGTAAATAGGCAGCTAAGATACGACGGCGTAGGAGACTTATGCCGGTCGTATCTTAGGAACATTTAAGCGTATCTCACTTTGAGAATACGCTTAAAGATACGACGGCGCAGATTCTGAGTTACAACAGCGTATCTACTGATACGCCGTCGTAAGTCTACCTGAATCTGGCCATTTGTTTTTTACAAGCCGAAAAATGATCGTGTGTATGCGGCATTACAAGCATTTTAACTGAGTTCATACTGGGGATTTCTGTCAGGCAGGGAGAGAGAGTGAGAGAGAAGACAGCACATTACATGTAAGACCTACCCTGAAAATAAGCCCTACTGTGCCTTTTGCTGCTAAAATTAACATGAGACCCAGGGGTTATATTCGGGGAAACACGGGAGGTGGGGTCTCCATGGATCAGACTTGTTTTTCTAGCATATCCCAAAGATGCTCGATTGGATTGAGATCTTAAAAAATTGGAAGCCAAGCTTCCATGAACGAAAGAGAAATATGAATGCAATTTATACACTGGGGGGAGAACCTCCGGGGGGATCTAGGATGGAAAAGGATCTAGTAGATGACAGGCTGAGCAATGGCATGCAATGCCAAGCTGCTGCTACAAGCAAAGCAAACAGAATATTGGCATGTATTAAAAAGTGGATCAGAAATAAAACAATAATTCTTCTGCTCTAAAAGACTCTGGTCCGGCTGCACCTGGAGTATGCCATCCATATCTGGACACCAGTCCTCCGGAAGGATGTACCGGAAATGGAGCAAGTACAAAGAAGGGCAATAAAGGGTCTGGAGGATATTAGTTATGAGGAATGGTTAGTAGCACTGAACTTATTCTCTCTGGAGAAGAGACGCTTGAGAGGGGATATGATTTCAATTTACAAATATCGTACTGGTGACCCCACAATAGGGATTAAAAATTTGAATGGAAGGGAGTTTAACAAGACACGTGACCACTCATTAAAATTATAAGAAAAGAGGTTTAAACTTACACTATGTAGAGGGTTCTTTACTGTAAGAGTGGTAAGGATGTGGAATTCCCTTCCACAGGCGGTGGTCTCAGCGAGGAGCATCAATAGTTTCCAAAAACGATTAGATAAGCATCTGAACGACCACAACATACAGGGATCTACAATGTAATACTGACATATAATCACACACATAGGTTGGACTTGATGGACTTGTGTCTTTTTTCAACCTCACCTACTATGTAACACCTCCAACTTGTTGTGTTCCTCAAACCATTTCTGCAGTATGGCAGGGCGCATTATCCTGCTGAAAGAGGCCATTGCCATCAGGGAATACTGTTTCCATGAAGGGATGGACATGGTCACTAGCAATGTTTATGTAGGTGGTGTGTGTCTGTCCAGTAACATCCTGAATGGCATGACCCAAGAATTTCCTGCAGAACAATGCCCGCTGGTATGTCCTCTTCCCATGGTGAATAATGGTGCCATCTCTTCCCCAGGTAAGTGACGCACGCGCACCCGGCCATCCACATGATGTAGAAGAAAACGTGATTCATCAGACCAGGCCACCTTCTTCCATTGCTCCAGTACTGAGGATCACGTGCCCATTGTAGCCACGTTTGGCTGTGGACAGTGGACAACGGTCAGCATGGGCAACTTGACAGGTCTGCGGCTACAAAACCCCGTTCACAACTGCAATGCTCTGTGTGTTCTGACACCTTTCTATCAGGACTAGCATTCACTTAATCAGCAATCTGAGTTTGAGTACCTCTTCTACTAGATAGGGCTAAACAGACCAGCCTTCCCTCCCTACCTCCATCAATGAGCCTTCCCTCCCTACCTCCATCAATGAGCCTTCCCTCCCTACCTCCATCAATGAGCCTTCCTCCCCTCCTCCATCAATGAGCATTCCTTCCCACCTCCATCAATGAGCCTTCCCTCCCTACCTCCATCAATGAGCCTTCCTCCCCTCCTCCATCAATGAGCATTCCTTCCCACCTCCATCAATGAGCCTTCCCTCCCTACCTCCATCAATGAGCCTTCCCTCCCTACCTCCATCAATGAGCCTTCCCTCCCTACCTCCATCAATGAGCCTTCCCTCCCTACCTCCATCAATGAGCCTTCCCTCCCCACCTCCATCAATGAGCCTTCCCTCTCCACCTCCATCAATGAGCCTTCCCTCCCCACCTCCATCAATGAGCCTTCCCTCCCCACCTCCATCAATGAGCCTTCCCTCCCCACCTCCATCAATGAGCCTTCCCTCCCCACCTCCATCAATGATCCTTCCCTCTCCACCTCCATCAATGAGCCTTCCCTCCCCACCTCCATCAATGAGCCTTCCCTCCCTACCTCCATCAATGAGCCTTCCCTCCCTACCTCCATCAATGAGCCTTCCCTCCCTACCTCCATCAATGAGCCTTCCCTCCCTACCTCCATCAATGAGCCTTCCTCCCCTCCTCCATCAATGAGCATTCCTTCCCACCTCCATCAATGAGCCTTCCCTCCCTACCTCCATCAATGAGCCTTCCTCCCCTCCTCCATCAATGAGCATTCCTTCCCACCTCCATCAATGAGCCTTCCCTCCCTACCTCCATCAATGAGCCTTCCCTCCCTACCTCCATCAATGAGCCTTCCCTCCCTACCTCCATCAATGAGCCTTCCCTCCCTACCTCCATCAATGAGCCTTCCCTCCCCACCTCCATCAATGAGCCTTCCCTCTCCACCTCCATCAATGAGCCTTCCCTCCCCACCTCCATCAATGAGCCTTCCCTCCCCACCTCCATCAATGAGCCTTCCCTCCCCACCTCCATCAATGAGCCTTCCCTCCCCACCTCCATCAATGATCCTTCCCTCTCCACCTCCATCAATGAGCCTTCCCTCCCCACCTCCATCAATGAGCCTTCCCTCCCCACCTCTATCAATGAGCCTTCTCTCTCCACCTTCATCAATGAGCCTTCCCTCCCCACCTACATCAATGAGCCTTCCCTCACCACCTCCATCAATGAGCCTTCCCTCCCCACCTCCATCAATGAGCCTTCCCGTCCCCACATCCATCAATGAGCCTTCCCTCATCACCTCCATCAATGAGCCTTCCCTCCCCACCTCCATCAATGAGCCTTCCTGTCCCCACCTCCATCAATGAGCCTTCCCTCCCCACCTCCATCAACGAGCCTTCCCTCCCCACCTCCATCAACGAGCCTTCCCTCCCCACCTCCATCATTGAGCCTTGGATGCCCATGACCCTGTCACTGGTTCACCGGTTTTCCTTCCTTGGGCCACATTTGGCGGTCTTGACCACTGAAGACCGGGAACATTCCACAAGAGCTGCAGTTTTGGAATTGATCGGACCCAGTAGTCTACATTACACTTGTCTGTTTATTCTGCTTTCAACACATCAACTTCAGGGACAACATGTTCACTTGCTGCCTAATATATCCCACCCACTTTCAGATGCCAATTTAACGTGATAATCAATATTATTCACTTTACCTGTCAGTGGTCAGAATGCTAGGGCTGATCCAGTGGCAGTGTGCTCATTAAGAGTGCAGGGGCACCGCCCTCCTAATCTATGGGCCCGGCCACCTGATCTCCATGCAGGGCGCCGTATGCATGGATTCCAATATATATATATATATATTTTTAAAGCAAATGATTAGAGACCAGGAGGCTCTAATTGACTTGTGTGATGTGTGTGGTGATGGTTGGAGTGGATAAGCAGCAGAGAGGAGGAGCGCAGGTGGAGACGGGGGAGCTGGCAGCAGCCAAGGAGCATGCAGTCTCCGGCTGTACAGGAGGTACACGAGGTACTGGAGGTACAGGTGGTACTGGAGGTATGGGAGGTACAGGAGGTATGGGAGGTATGAGAGGTATGGGCCAACAGTGGACTGAGAATCTGCAGGAGCCTGACATTGCATCCACATCTGCCAGCGACAAGGGAACGAAGGCGGGGCCAAGCCGTACTGTGTGTGTCAAAAGATGCGCGCAGTGCATCTAGGGATCCAGCCTGCACGAGTACCTCCCCCTCAGCAAGCTGCTGGCTAGGGGGTTACTCAAAGGCAGGAGGGGCCAGGAGCACCAGCGGGGGCCCCAGAAGTTGAGGTGAAGAATCCAGACTGCTCTGTGCAATAACATCACACAGAGCAGGGAAGTGTTACATGTTTGTTCATTTTTTTAAATGATTTTTTTTACAGTCACTGTAAGGTTTTCATGCTGTTACTCACACAAAATATGAAAAAGGTTCTACAGATAGGGCCAGATTCAGCAAGACTTACGCCGGCGTATGTCGATATACGCCGCGTAAGTGTAAATATGCGCCGTCTTATCAATGCGCCATACCCACCAAACTAGATACGCCTGAAAATAGGCTTGCTCCGACCTAACTTTCCTACGCCGGCGTATCGTAGGCGCATATTTACGCTGAGCGCATCTGGCGCGCCCATTGATTTCCTATGCAAATGAGGGAGATATCGCGTACGTATTAGCGCCAGGCGCTGGCTACGTGCGCCGCGCGTAAGTTGTACGTCCGGCGCAAAGTTATTCCTACAAATAGCTGTTTTATCTTTACACCTGACGTGCACAGGTCAGCTGGAGAGCAGCTACAGTAGCACCGTTACGGACGAGCTGAGCAGGCTGAGCAGCCCCACTTGCAGGACAACACATCTGTCTGCCAACATGCCCGGGGCAGCCGTGGTACGAGCACTACTAATGGGTCCACCGCCACGTAGGAGGAGGAGGCATCCCTGCCACAATGATAGCCTTCTCCTCGGGGCTAAAGTTTTTTTTCCTCCTCTGCTTGCCTGTATTTACAGTAGCCGCCATCATTAGGCAAAAGTACCTTCCCTAAGGGGGGGAAATTTGCACCGAACGGGTGCATGTCTGGGCGCATTTTAAGGCTCGGCGTAACCCGGTTGGCCGGCCGTCGTAGTTGTGAGCATGCGCACAGGGGAGCGCACATACTGCGCATGCTCCGTTCATGATACGCCGGGCGTAAATCACTAGTCCACGTTCAGAACATCATTTGCATAAGGTCACACCCACTTCCACTTACGCCAGCTTGCGCCTTCACATTTACGCCGGTGCAAACTTGTGAGCAAGTGCTTGGTGAATGCTGTACTTGCCACACTAGTTCGCGCCGGGGGGACGTATATGCGCCGTGCTACGCTGGCACAAATATGCGCCCATCTACCTGAATCTGGCCCATAATGTTCAGTATAAGCTCTTTGATTTCCTGTAATTAGAAGTGGGTTGTACGTGGCACTCCCAGAGATGAATGGCCGGTACGGCGGCGCAACTATGAGCGGCAAGCATGCTATACACAAAGAATATGCGCTCAACGTTGCGCCGGAGTAGCGTATAGTTGTCGGCGTAAGCTGACGTAAGTCAAAGTAGGTGGAAGTGGGCGTGATATATTATAATGAAGCGTGACCTCATGCAAATGATGGGCTGAGCTGATGGACGCATCCCAGTGCGCATGCTCACAGTCACGTCGAAATAGCTGCCTAAGATACGTCAATACACTGCCTACGACGTGAACGTAACCTACGCACAGCCTTATTCACGTACTATGTAAATGACGTAACATACGACAGCTGTTCCCTGGTCCATACCTTTGAATGGGTTGCGCCACCTGTATGGTGGAATAACTTTACGCCGGACGTAAGCCTTACGCAAACCACGTATTTTTTTCGCCTGTCGCATCTACGTTCGTGAATCGACGTATCTCTCTCATTTGCATATTTAACATGGGAACGCCGAATGCGTCCAGCGTAACTATGCGCCCACGATACGCCGGCGTAGGCAAGTTACGTTGGGCGGCTGAAGCCTTGTTTTTCGACGTATCTAGCTTTGTGAATCGCACAGAGATACGACGGCGCACATTTGTACTTACGACGCCGTATCTTTAGATACGTCGGCGAAAGTCCGTCCTGAAGCCGGGCCATTGTGATTTTTTAAATAACGTCCTCGACACCGAGCTCCGGGAATATGGCCGCCGAATATCCCAATCTGCCCAAAACCTCATTTTCAGCATTTTCTCATGAAATCGGTATGAATACGAATGATGTCAAAAACGCTTCATTGTTGAATATTGTATTAGCGCGTCCGCCGCGCCGCGTCCCCCGAAAACCTCGCTTCCCGTCCTTCTGACTTTACATTGCCCTTGTGGGAAGAATTCCTGCGCCATTCTAAGTGAATTCATCTCGGATTTAATTTAGGGACCCATTATCTGTCAATGCATATTTAATGCAGCTGCAGAGTCCTAATCACATCCTGACTAATTGGCAGGTCATTCCCTCGGAAGAGCCGCCGCCGCGCTCCTCGGAGGAAAGCAATTTAAGGAAAACCATATTTTATAATAACAGTGTAATTTCACCATTAACCTTTTTTATCTTTTACGAATTTTCATGTGGCTTGGCGTTTTCTTAAAGCCGCATTCCGGTGGAGGGACGTCGGGCGCGCATTGTACCGCTTCACAATGGGTTGACAGATAATACCTAACATTAAATCGTACGAGACTCCGCATGTATGCGAAAAAAATACAAATCACGATAGTGCCAAGCCAAACTCTAACGATCTGAATACAAGGTAATAAATGTTGTGCTTTCCCTTTAAATAATGAAAGAAGGGGACACAATCATATTAAATAAAATTGTAACATTTCCAATTTAATAGTGTAATGATACAATGGAGCAGTAAAATTGCACTATTTTAAAAATGTCACAATGCAAGGGTCAGGAGTATGTAACAGAGTGCAGAGGTCAGGAATATGTAACAGAGTGCAAGGGTCAATGTGATGTTACCAGTGCAGGGGTCACAAGTATGTAATGTACAAAGTGCAGGGGTCAGGAGCATGTAAGAAACAGAAGGCAAGGGTCCAGAGCCTGTAGCCAAGTGCAGGGGTCAGGAGTATGTAATGTACAAAGTGCAGAGGTCAGGAGTATGTAATGTACAGAGTGCAGGGGTCAGGGGTATGTAATAAAGAGAGTTCAGCAGTCAGGAGTAAGTAATAAAGTGCAGGGGTAAGAGGTACTGTGCCTTGTGAAAGTATTCGGCCCCCTTGAACTTTGCGACCTTTTGCCACATTTCAGGTTTCAAACATAAAGATATAAAACTGTAATTTTTTGTGAAGAATCAACAAGTGGGACACAATCATGAAGTGGAACGAAATTTATTGGATATTTCAAACTTTTTTAACAAATAAAAAACGGAAAAATTGGGCGTGCAAAATGATTCAGCCCCTTTACTTTCAGTGCAGCAAACTCTCTCCAGAAGTTCAGCGAGGATCTCTGAATTATCCAATGTTGACCTAAATGACTAATGATGATAAATAGATTCCGCCTGTGTGTAATCAAGTCTCCGTATAAATGCACCTGCACTGTGATAGTCTCAGAGGTCCGTTTAAAGCGCAGAGAGCATCATGAAGGACACACCAGGCAGGTCCGAGATACTGTTGTGGAGAAGTTTATAGCCAGATTTGGATACAAAAAGATTTCCCAAGCTTTAAACCTCCCAAGGAGCACCGTGCAAGCGATAATATTGAAATGGAAGGAGTATCAGACCACTGCAAATCTATGAAGACCTGGCCGTCCCTCTAAACTTTCACCTCATACAAGGAGAAGACTGATCAGAGATGCAGCCAAGAGGCCCATGATCACTCTGGATGAACTGCAGAGATCTACAGCTGAGGTGGGAGACTCTGTCCATGGGACAACAATCAGTCCCTGTATACTGCACAAATATGCCCTTTATGGAAGAGTGGCAAGAAGAAGAAAGACATTTCTTAAAGATATGCATAAAAAGTGTTGTTTAAAGTTTGCCACAAGCCACCTGGGAGACACACCAAACATGTGGAAGAAGGTGCTCTGGTCAGATGAAACCAAAATCCAACTTTTTGGCAACAATGCAAAACGTTATGTTTGGCGTAAAAGCAACACAGATCATCACCCTGAACACACCATCCCCACTGTGAAACATGGTGGTGGCAGCATCATGGTTTGGGCCTGCTTTTCTTCAGCAGGGACAGGGAAGACGGTTAAAATTGATGGGAAGATGGATGGAGCCAAATACAGGACCATTCTGGAAGAAAACCTGATGGAGTCTGCAAAAGACCTGAGACTGGGACGGAGATTTGTCTTCCAACAAGACAATGATCCAAAACATAAAGCAAAATCTACAATGGAATGGTTCACAAATAAACATATCCAGGTGTTAGAATGGCCAAGTCCAAGTCCAGACCTGAATCCAATCGAGAATCTGTGGAAAGAACTGAAAACTGCTGTTCACAAACGCTCTCCATCCAACCTCACTGAGCTCCAGCTGTTTTGGGCAAAAATTTCAGTCTCTCGATGTGCAAAACTGATAGAGACACCCAGAGCGACTTACAGCTGTAATCGCAGCAAAAGGTGGCGCTACAAAGTATTAACTTAAGGGGGCTGAATCATTTTGCACGCCCAATTTTTCAGTTTTTTATTTGTTAACAAAGTTTGAAATATCCAATAAATTTCGTTCCACTTCATGATTGTGTCCCACTTGTTGTTGGTTCTTCACAGAAAATGACAGTTTTATATCTTTATGTTTGAAGCCTGAAATGTGGCAAAAGGTCGCAAAGTTCAAGGGGGGCCGAATACTTTCGCAAGGCACTGTATGTAATGCACAGAGTGCAGGGGTCAGAAGTGACTGTCATTAGCGAGCTGCGGTGGCTCAACGCGATTGGCACTGCTCTGACAAGCCGTTCACCTCTGCAGCTTATGCCGCGTACACACGATCACTTTATGTGATGAAAAAAACCGCCGTTTTTAAAAACGTCAATTTAAATGACCGTGTGTGGGGGGAAAATGTCGTTTTATGTCTGGTGAAAAACGACCCAAAAAAAATTGAAGCATTTTTTTTCACAAAAAATCACCGTGTGTAGCAAAAAACGTCGTTTAAAACGACGTTTTTTAACCCGCGCATGCCCAGAAGCTAGTTATGAAGCGAGCTTCAATGCAAAAGAGTGGTGAACGTAACCTCGCTTTGCTAGACCATTGTGAAAAAACGATGGTGTGTAGGCAACGTCGTCTTTGAAAATTAAAGTTTCAAAAACGTTGTTTTTTTTTACTTCACAGAAAACGTCGTTTTTTTTTTTCATCACATAAAGTGATCGTGTGTACGCGGCATAAGGGTTCGGATCCCGGTCTCGGCTGCATGTGAATTGAGTTTGGTGGTCTCAGCCCGGCTCCCGGTGGGTGTGCTATGCGAGGTAAGCCTGCGCTTAGTACGCCCACTCCCCTCCCACAAAACCACCACACTTACACGCACTCGAAATTGGGCTAACATGCACGCACTTTGGCCACGCGGTCTCTAAAAAAAAAAAGAGAGGCGAAGGACTAACGGGGCTGGCTGAGCGGGCTAGATCCTCTCACTCCCTCATAGGGGGAGTCCCTCTGCCCCGTTGGGCTTCAAAGCGGAGCAGGTAGGGCGGGCTGTTTGGGAGGACCCCCTCACACCCGCCATTGGCACCCGGGGGCATGGAGAAAGATGGCGGATTGCCTCTTGGGGAGGCCTGCCTACTCCCAACTCCTGCAGTGCGGCTCCTTTCTCGAGTACACGCACAAAATAAAAAAAAAACATATATATATATATATATGTATATATATATCTTTAAAAAAATAAGTGACTGTCAGGAGACAAGTCACAAGTCCCATCTCTGCCCTGGTCCCCAGTAGTTCAGATGGAGGGGTCCATCAAATGCCCCCCCCCCCCCCTGGGCCCCTTTACTGGACTAATGATGTCCAGGCCCAGTACAGGAGGGCCGGCTTTACCTCTACATTGGTGGCCTTGATTGTAATGTTCTCAGGATTTTGGATGTTCTGCTATCTGTCGTCCTATATCTCCTTTTTTGTGGTTTTAGTATATTTCCGTGGTTTCGGTAACGATATGCGGCATCTCCGGGATTTGATCAGATGAACCCACATTGGGATTTGATGTGAGGCGAAGGAGCGATTTGTGAGGAGTTGTCTGATTGGTAGTTGATTTAGTGATTGAAGTGCGAAGCTGGGAGAGAAATATTCCCCATGGGACACTTAAAGGGACACTAAAGTCAGGTTTTTTAAATAACTAACATGTTATACTTACCTCCACTGTGCAGTTGCACAGAGTGGCCCGGAAAGCTGTCTTCTGGGGTCCCTCGGCGGCTGTCTCCGCTCCTCCTCGCAAAATCTTTCTACCTTCATGCAAGGGCGCTCGCACGGTGGAAAGCTTTTGCGAGCGCGCTCCCATGATACAGCGGCGGCCATAGCCGCCGACTGTATCACTCGGCCCCCGGCCCCCCAGCGCGCCGCGTCATCCGCTGTGATTGACAGCAGCGCCAGCCAATGGCTGCGCTGCTATTAATCCGCCCAGCCTAGCCAATCAACGGCCAGGCTGGGAACCGAAGAGGATGACGTGGATGCGCCCGGGAGTTTCGAACGGTAAGGTAAGTAAAACGGGGACTCGGGGGGGGGGTGCTGTGAGATGTTTTTTTACCTTAATGCATAGGATGCATTAAGGTAAAAAACGTTTACCTTTACAACCCCTTTAATAGCACAGGAGGCTCCCCTCCCCCATAGATAATACTGAGCCAAGGGGGGCAATGATGCCATATTTCAACGTGGCAGGACATCCAATATGGTGGCCACATCGGCGGCTCTTCTGACTTTCTGTACTTGGAATTATTATTGGACGGGGACCGAATTTAATCTTCAAACAGCTGGAGGAGGTTCCACCACCGATCATAAAGGAGGCAGCAGATGGGAGATTTCCATTTATAGGAAAGGTGAGATAAAAGAAAATGATTCATGCCCCCCCCCCCCCCCGTTCCCGTCCTACCTGAGGATGAATCTTCCATGTCTCGTCCCTTTCAATGTCATTGTGTAGCTCTTCATTATACAGCCCTTAACCACTTCAGCCCCGGACCATTATGCAGGTTAAGGACCTGGCCCCTTTTTGCGATTCGGCGCTGCGTCTCTTTAACTGACAATTGTGCGGTCGTGCGACGTGGCTCCCAAACAAAATTGCCGTCCTTTTTCTCCCGCAAATAGATCTTTCTTTTGGTGGTATTTGATCACCTCTGCGGTTTTTATTTTTTGCGCTATAAACAAAAATAGAGCGACAATTTTGAAAAAAAAAAGATATTTTTTACTTGTTGCTATAATAATTATCCCCCAAAAATATATATAATTTTTTTTTCTCAGTTTAGGCCGGTACGTATTCTTCTACATATTTTTGGCAAAAAAAAAAAATCACAATAAACGTTTATCGATTGGTTTGCGCAAAATTTATAGCGTTTACAAAATAGAGGATAGTTTTATTGCATTTTTATTAATATTTTTATTTTTTTACTACTAATGGCGGCGATCAGCAATTTGTTTCGTGACTGCGACATTATGGCGGACTCATCGGACAATTTTGACACATTTTTAGGACCATTGTCATTTTCACAGCGAAAAGTGCTATAAAAATGCACTGATTACTGTGAAAATGACGATGGCAGTTTAGGAGTTAACCACTAGGGGGCGCTGAATGGGTTAAGTGTGACCTCATATGTGTTTCTAACTGTAGGGGGCGGGGCTGGACGTGTGACGTCATTGATTGTGTTTCCCTATATCTGGGAACAGACGATCACTGACACTGCCACAATGCGGAACGGGGAAGGTGTGTTTACACTCACCTCTCCCCGTTCTTCAGCTCCTGTGACCGATCGCGGGACACCGGCGGCGATCAGGTCCGCGGGCACGGTCACGGAGCTTCGGACCGGGTCGCAAGCGCCACCAGCGGCGCGCTTGTGACCCCACGGCTGGGCCTTAAAGAGACACGTACAGGTACATGATTTTGCCCAGCCGATGTAAATCGGCGTGAAGGGGTCCTTAAGTGGTTAAAGGGAACGAGAGCTAAAAGGTGGCAATGTCAACCCATTGTCGACCCTTTGTCATGCCTTCAGCAAGGTTTTTTTATGTTCATTGTTAATTCTTGAATATGCTAATGATGTCTGTAAAGTAACCACCTAGTGGCTATTTTACATACTTAGTATCTGTGAATAATTTACTGAAGGTAGGTAGAGATTGTTGCTGAAAAGCCACCGTAGCTTCCCATAATTCCTGTAGACTATACCATGAGGTGTGAGAGACAGCCCCCAGTATCCATCTTCCTTTTTCACCACCATGCACCTTCTCCAGAGGACTCTTTAATCAGGCAAATTAGGCGGTCACCTAAGGCCTTGTACTCACAGGGGCCTCGCGGCCGCCTAACTTGCCCAATGCCTTACCTCAGTTTTGAGGGACAGGGGACCTTACCGCTGCTGCGCTCAGGCAGCGTTAAGAGCCCTGGCTCAGGAGCGGGGCCGCCAGCGCCCCTAACAACCAGTTAATATCGGTGACGCCACCC
The DNA here is from genome assembly GCA_029574335.1 of Rana kukunoris. Classification (NCBI taxonomy): domain Eukaryota; kingdom Metazoa; phylum Chordata; class Amphibia; order Anura; family Ranidae; genus Rana; species Rana kukunoris. Next base: position 11,211,839 of record CM056056.1, read on the forward strand.
CTTGTGACGTCAATGACCCAGCATGCCCTCAGTCAATGACATCACAAGGGGGTGAGTTCACCAGGTGACATCACCGGGTTGGCCCCCACCCCTTAGTTTATTAAAGAGCAGGATCTGGGGGCCGTCTTGTTAAAGGGGGCTTCCAGATTCCGATAATCCCTCTGCCCGCAGACCCCCACAACCACCGGCCAGGGTTGTGGGGTGGAGGCTCTTGTCCTTGAATTATTTTTCCCATCATGGGTGTGAGTGGGGGCCCCATGTCAAGTTTTGCCTAAGGCCTCACAAAGCCTAGAGCCGCCTCAGACTCCACGCCTATTCAGCTGCAATTCTAATGTCAGCCTAATGGAAACATCGCCGGTATGTTTATAACCCCCTTCCTAATTAGACTAGTGTGTTAGGACTGTATATTTTGTTTATTGTGTATACTGATTGTATGCTATTTATTTTATTTTAGTTTTATTCTTAATTCCGACCTGCCTCAATGAGCTGTTAAGGGAGGAGAGTTAGCTGTCTGTCTAATTATACCTCAGCCACGTATAGTGAGGGCAGAACACCTTTCATAAAGCAAAGGGGGGCAACTGCAGCATTGTAACTGACTGACACCAAGTTCCAATCATATTTCATTGGTGTAAGACCATTAGAATGAAAGGTGAGATCTATTGGTTGTTGGAAATCAATGTTTCTCGAACTATCTGAGCTGATATAATGGCCCCCCATTATCATGTAATCAGAACTTTCTGTATGCATACCGATGTACCGCGTTTCCCTGGAAATTAAGACTTACCCCCAGGGGCGTCGGGAGGCACTAACTGGGGAGGCTGGAGCCCCGAATGTGCCCCCGAAAAGCCCAGAGTCTCGATAATCACTTTTAACATTATTAGCCCCAAGCCGTTTCCACAGGCAGTGGGGAACGGTCTCCCTTTTATTTAGCGCCGCCGAGGCTGACTTACAAATAGTCCCGCCTCCAGGACCCGGCTCCTTTGATGGACGTCCCACTTCCAATGTCGAGAACGCGGAACGTGTGATGTCCATCATAGGCGCCGCCGGGTCCAGGAGGAGGCGGGAATGACACTGCGGCCGCCGGCCACGCTGGGGGCATGGAGATCCTCCGCTTATGGCTGTGTAAATGGCTGGGCAGCGGAGCGGCTTACACGTCATCCTGGCTTAACTCTCTCTCCCTGATGCGTGCCGTGCAGCCTGCTGTGAAGTGGTCGGTATGAGTTGGGCTACACTGCGAGTACAGCAGGTAAGGCTGAGCTGAGCTACAGAGGTCACATGTCACAAGGGGGGGGGTCTTTGTATGTGTCATCATGGGGGGGGGGGTCAGTGTGTCATCATAGGGGGGGATGGGGGGGATCAGTGTATGTGTCATCATGAGGGGGACCAGTCTTTGTGTCATCATGGGGGGGGGGGATCAGTGAGTGTGTCATCATGAGGGGGACCAGTCTTTGTGTCATCATGGGGGGGGGGGTCAGTGAGTGTGTCATCATGGGGGGGATCAGTCTTTGTGTCATCATGAGGGGGATCAGTGTATGTGTCATCATGAGGGGATCAGTGTATGGGGGATCAGTGTATGTGTCATCATGAGGGGGTCAGGGAAGGGGTCTGGTGGGTCAGTTTAGTGGTCAGCATGAATGGGCACTGGTGACCCAGGCAGCATCCAACAAGTGAGCCTAAACCCCCAACCAACTATACCCACCCCGGGCCTGTGCGTGTGTGCGCGCCGCCACTGGGATCAGACTTCGGGCTGAAGCCCCTGGTCTTTTTCACACCTAGCAACGCCCCTGCCTACCCCAAAAATAAGATCTAGCGTTATTTTCCAGGAGGGCTGCAATATAAGCCCTACCCCAAAAATAAGCCCTCGTTTAAAATGCTTGTAAAATCCTATAATCCACTCTATTACAGTATTATATAATGTACAATGTGGGTGTTTCTGTAATAAAAATGCTGGGAGAAGAGCTCCGGCGGGTCACAGAAGTGCAGAGTGGCGCTATAACAAAGATATTTGGCACAATTATATTTCAGAAACACACATTGTACATTATATAATACTGGAATAGAGTGGATTATAGGATTTTACAAGCATTTTAACTCAGTTCACACTGGGGATTCCTGACAGGCAGGGAGAGAGAGGGGGAGAGAAGACAGCACATTACATGGTAAGACCTACCCTGAAAATAAGCCCTACTGTGTCTTTTGTTGCCAACATTAATATAAGTTTCAGGCTTATTTTCGTGGAAACATGGTAGAGAAATATGTAGAGTATTTAGTAGTACAGTGGAACCTGTTACTAATGTGCGTTAACCTCTCCTGGCATGGCCTCTTTAAGATAGGTGGTTGGGGAGGTGTTATAACGCCTGGTAAAAAGCCATGAACTTCTGGTATGGGCGTGACTTGATAAAGGTGGCCACGTCTCCGAAACCCGTCATCATAGCAAACCTATGTGCTGACATATTGTTCCTGTCTCCCCCACTTTTCCTTAGTGTCTCAGTCTCCAACGGTGCATGGCACGGGCTGATTCGGGTGCATGGGCAGACAACCATGCATGCCAGCTTCGTTTGGGCAGCTTGTGAGCTGTCATACGCTTTATGGTGATTGGATGCCCCTTGCTGCATCTTGCAGTGACAATTAGTGTTGCTCACGAATATTCATATTGTGAATATTCGGCTCGAATATGGCATATTCGAGTATTCGCGATATATTCCGAATTTCGCGGTGAATATTCGCTATTTCGAATATTCGTATTTTTTCAATTTTTTTTTTAGAACAGATCACATCCTAGAGATCCCCATCGACATCTAAAAGCATTGCTGGTATGATTACAGACCTTGGGCCGAGTAGCTGCAGCGATCAATTTATATTGCCGATAAATCGCAATGCGATTATTCGGCAATAGCGATATCGCGCAATTATTTTCGAGAAATTCGCAATATTGTTTTTAGCTAAAATAACACATATATTCGATTTCAGAGTGTTACTGTCGAAATTCCGCAATAAATTTCTCATTCGCATTTTTGCGAAATTACGATAAAATATCAAGAATATTCTGAGCCAATCAGAGTGCTCCATTCCGCATTTCTCGAATATTCGCAATTATTTTGTATTGTAATATATCAAGAATATTCTGAGCCAATCAGAGTGCTCCTTCCGCATTTGCCGAATATTCGCAATTATTTTGTATTATAAAATATCACGAATATTCTGAGCCAATCAGAGTGCTACTTCCGCATTTCTCGAATATTCGCAATTATTTTGTATTATAAAATATCACGAATATTCTGAGCCAATCAGAGTGCTCCATTCCGCATTTCTCGAATATTCACAATTATTTTGTATTATAAAATATCACGAATATTCTGAGCCAATCAGAGTGCTCCATTCCGCATTTCTCGAAATTTCGCATTCGCATTCGCAATTCGCATTCGCAATAGCGAAAATTCGCAATCATTTCATTTCCAAAAAATATCACGTATATTCGTATTTAGCGAATATATCTCGAATATTCGACTATATATTCGAGATATATCGCGAAATCGAATATGGCATGGTATATTAGTAGGTGTGGTCATATGGTTTAATGGTGATTGGATGCCCCTTGTTACTTCTTGCAGTGACAATCCAGGAGAGGGGAACACATGGAATACATGCCTATTTACATCAGCGTGACTTGATGAAGGAGGCCATGTCTCCGAAACCTGTCATCGTAGCAAACTATGTGCTGACATATTGTTCCTGTCTCCCTCACTTTTCCCTAGTGTCCCAGTCTCCTACATCGGTGCGTGGCGCAGGCCATGACTAACTTGCTGTTACCTACAAAATAGCTTTTTTAAGCACATCAGGCAATCACACTAAGAAGAAATAATAGACATCATACTACCTATACTCATATACTGTGTATTTACATGTATTTATGCAAGTGTAGGATGAGGCACTTACAGTATGTGGCATGTTGTAGTTTCCCTAGTTGGCCACTAGATGCCCCTAGAGTGAGAGTTGGCTTTGGAGCTGCTTGAGTTAAAGAAAAGGGCCTGAGACTTTTAGGAGAGGGGTATATACTGACATTGAAGTATATTAATTAAGGTGTGGTCATGACTTGATAAAGGAGGTCACATCTCCGAAACCTGTCATTATAGCAGCATGTGCAGACTCCTGCATTGGTGCATGTTGCTGACTTATCCGGGCGCATGAGCAGTCAACTGTGCATCCGGAGCTTCATTTGGAATGGCTTGTGAGCTCTCATATGGTTTAATGGTGATTGGATGCCCCTTGTTACTTCTTGCAGTGACAATCCAGGAGAGGGGAACACATGGAATACATGCCTGTTTACATCAGCGTGACTTGATAAAGGAGGCCATGTCTCCGAAACCTGTCATCGTAGCAAACCTATGTGCTGACATATTGTTCCTGTCTCCCTCACTTTTCCCTAGTGTCCCAGTCTCCTACATCGGTGCGTGGCGCAGGCCATGACTAACTTGCTGTTACCTACAAAATAGCTTTTTGAAGCACATCAGACAATCACACTAAGAAGAAATGATAGACATCATACTACCTATACTCATATACTGTGTATTTACATGTATTTATGCAAGTGTAGGATGAGGCACTGACAGTATGTGGCATGTTGTAGTTTCCCTAGTTGGCCACTAGATGCCCCTATAGTTTAAGAGTGAGAGTTGGCTTTGGAGCTGCTTGAGTTAAAGAAAATGGCCTGAGACTTTTAGGAGAGGGGTATATACTGTCATTGAAGTATATTAGTAGGTGTGGTCATATGGTTTAATGGTGATTGGATGCCCCTTGTTACTTCTTGCAGTGACAATCCAGGAGAGGGGAACACATGGAATACATGCCTATTTACATCAGCGTGACTTGATGAAGGAGGCCATGTCTCCGAAACCTGTCATCGTAGCAAACTATGTGCTGACATATTGTTCCTGTCTCCCCCACTTTTCCCTAGTGTCCCAGTCTCCTACATCGGTGCGTGGCGCAGGCCATGACTAACTTGCTGTTACCTACAAAATAGCTTTTTGAAGCACATCAGGCAATCACACTAAGAAGACATGATATACATCATACTACCTATAGTCATATACAGTGTATTTACATGTATTTATGCAAGTGTAGGATAAGGCACTGACAGTATGTGGCATGTTGTAGTTTCCCTAGTTGGCCACTAGATGCCCCTATAGTTTAAGAGTGAGAGTTGGCTTTGGAGCTGCTTGAGTTAAAGAAAAGGGCCTGAGCCTTTTAGGAGAGGGGTATGTACTGACATTGAAGTATATTAATTACGGTGTGGTCGTGACTTGATAAAGGAGGTCACATCCCTGAAACCTGTCATTATAGCAGCATGTGCAGACTCCTGCATTGGTGCATGTTGCTGGCTTATCCGGGCGCATGCGCAGTCAACTGTGCATCCCGGAGCTTCATTTGGAATGGCTTGTGAGCTCTCATATGGTTTAATGGTGATTGGATAACCCTTGTTACTTCTTGCAGTGACAATCCAGGAGAGGGGAACACATGGAATACATGCCTGTTTACATCAGCGTGACTTGATAAAGGAGGCCATGTCTCCGAAACCTGTCATCGTAGCAAACCTATGTGCTGACATATTGTTCCTGTCTCCCTCACTTTTCCCTAGTGTCCCAGTCTCCTACATCAGTGCGTGGCGCAGGCCATGACTAACTTGCTGTTACCTACAAAATAGCTTTTTGAAGCACATCAGACAATCACACTAAGAAGAAATGATAGACATCATACTACCTATACGCATATACAGTGTATTTACATGTATTTATGCAAGTGTAGGATGAGGCACTTACAGTATGTGGCATGTTGTAGTTTCCCTAGTTGGCCACTAGATGCCCCTATAGTTTAAGAGTGAGAGTTGGCTTTGGAGCTGCTTGAGTTAAAGAAAAGGGCCTGAGACTTTTAGGAGAGGGGTATATACTGTCATCGAAGTATATAAGTAGGTGTGGTCATATGGTTTAATGGTGATTGGATGCCCCTTGTTACTTCTTGCAGTGACCATCCAGGAGAGGGGAACACATGGTATTACATGCCTATTTACATCAGCGTGACTTGATAAAGGAGGCCATGTCTCCGAAACCTGTCATCATAGCAAACCTATGTGTTGACATATTGTTCCTGTCTCCCTCACTTTTCCCTAGTGTCCCAGTCTCCTACATCGGTGCGTGGCGCAGGCCATGACTAACTTGCTGTTACCTACAAAATAGCTTTTTGAAGCACATCAGACAATCACACTAAGAAGAAATGATAGACATCATACTACCTATAGTCATATACAGTGTATTTACATGTATTTATGCAAGTGTAGGATAAGGCACTGACAGTATGTGGCATGTTGTAGTTCCCCTAGTTGGCCACTAGATGCCACTAAAGTTTAAGAGTGAGACTTGATAAAGGAGGCCACGTCTCCGAAACCCGTCATCATAGCAAACCTACATATTGTTCCTGTCTCCCTCACTTTGAGTGGTTGGATGCCCCTTGTTGCATCTTGCAGTGACAATCCAGGAGAGGGGAACACATTGTATTACATGCCTGTTTACATCCTTCCAAATGTGAGAGCCACTTTTGGAAGATTTTTATTGTGTGTTTTAATAAACAATATTACAGTAGGGCGGACGGGCGCTCTTTCTTCTTTCCTTGGTTATAATGCAGATCTCCGACGCAACACAAGTCCACTGAGCGCCTTGTGTCCGCTGTGCAACCTACTGGAAGATCTGGAATCCTATGGGATGGAGATTGGCAGAAGAAGAACTTGCTGTGATTACACGATCGTCCGCACTTCCCCCGCCATCTGTCCAAGGTCTGATTGAGTTTATGGGAAGTAAAAAATGTACCGCATCTTACAAAGAAGTTAGACTATCTATACACCCCCCTCAAAAAAATAAGAATTATATACATACAGGGCCAGATTCTCGTAGATGCGCGCCTAATTATGCAGGCGTTGCGCATCTCAGATGCACTACGCCGACGTAACACGGAGTGGCAAGTACCGTATTCCCTAAGTAAATGCGCTCCAAGATGCGCCTGCGTCGCGTAAAATCATGGGCGTAATCCGGCGCAACTCCAAAGTAGGAGGGAAGTGGGCGTGTTGCATTATAATGAAGCGTGACCCCATGCAAATGCAGGCCGGGACGAACGGAGCATGCGCCGTGACATGGATGACCCGCGCCATGACGTGGTTGACCCGCGCCGTGACGTGGATGCCTTCTGCGCATACGCAAAGCCTCCCTACGATGCGCCGGCGCAGGGTATATAATGCGCCCACACATGCGCCCGTGCAGCGCAAACGTCTCCCATTTTTTGAATAGTGACGGCCAAAGTTTGTGCTGGACAGGATGACAACCGTGGTTAAGGAGAGGAGGAAGAAGAATTTCTCCCCAGAGGAGAGGGCCCTTGTCGTCAGGGCCATGGAGAAGTTTGATTCGCGGCTCCATGGTGCTGACAGTGCCCGGACCAGCAAGTCCCAGAGGGATCAGATTTTAATGAGGGTCGCGTGCCAGGTCAATGCCCTCTCTCATGAGGTCCGGACACCGCAGGACATTCAGAAGAAAATGAATGACCTGCGGCGTCATGTGAAGGGCAAGCTGGCTGCCATAGCTCGGCATGCCAAGGGCACTGGAGGGGGCCCACCCTGCCCTGTCCGCCTGACTGAGGAGGAGAAGGTGGTTGCCCGCTGCCTACAGACGGAGCAGGTAGAGGGAGTTGGGGGCTATGAGTCCCAGAAGCCAGCCGTGAGGACAGGTAAGTGTGTTTTATATTCTATCTGTTGTGTACATGTATGGGGGTGGAAGGGAACATGTGCCAAGTGTGTGGCTCCACCAACATGGGCATCTTTTGTGTCATCCACAGATGTGCAGGAGGGAGCGGGGCCATCTGTTGATGCCAGGGCCCATCAGGATCCATCCCCTGAAGATTCAGTCCCTCTGGCTGCCCCCCTGGAACAGGACTTGGAGGGAAGTGGGCACACCTCAACGGAGGAGGTGGTTGAGGAGGGTGTGGTAGTCCATGACCAGGCCCTCTATGTTGTTGTGGAGGAGGATGGTGGGTTGGCCGGACCAGCCCAGGCTATTCCTCTACCTGTAGCGTCCCCCTCCAACCTCTCCAGTCCCTCTCTTTCCCCCCCCCTCATCTCCGGCCCCTCAACATCCTCCCCTTATGCCCGGACCCCTGCCACTCCCCGCAAGGCGACGTGCAAGACCAGGGGTGTTCATAAGGTCCTGCCGGAAGAGCTGGTCAGACAGCAGGACCAGCAGAATCAGCACCTGGCCGAGGTCGTGGAGGAGATGAGGCGCCTGGCCGACAGCCTGGCATCCTCGGACAATATTACTGATGCCATCCAGGATGTTGCTGTTAACAGCGCAGCAACGCTGACCAGCTTGGGGGAGCTGCAGGAAAACACCTCGGAACTTGTGGGGGAGGTTCGTGCCCTGCGCCTTGCTGTCGAGGCGCAGACTGCTGTGCAGACCCGCATAGCGGTTGCCCTGGAGGGCATGCAGGCAGCCAGGGAGGGACGTGGGGATGCTCTTCCTCAACCTGCTGCCCCCCCCCCATCTGTGGCTGCCCCCAGGCAAGTGAGGGGCAGGACCCGTGGCACCAGGCAGAGCCCCCGCCAGGCCCATTAATTTTATTTTTCTTTATTATTATGCTCTGGATAAGAGCTTTTTTTGTTATTTGTTATGCTCTGGATAAGAGCTTATTTTGTTATTTGTTATGCTCTGGATAAGAGCTTATTTTGTTTATTTTTTAATACTGCACACGGTGCAGTGTGAATGGTGTGTGAATGTGAGAGGGTGGCACTCCTGACAGTAAGGGGTGTCACCCTCGGCCGTGGAGGTGAAGTTAACCCCACGGCTGTATGAATGATGTGTGAAAGGTGTATGAATGGACAGCAACATCATTGGGGCCTTGACGTGGCGTTGCTGCTCCCAACTCCTACATGCTGGACTTGGGCTAATCCAATGCGATGTGCATGTGGTGTGTGTGATCTAGTGACATCAGTGGTGTACACGCGTGCAGTGTCTGTGTGCCATGATGAATGTGTGTGTTTAACGGTCAAAGATTCGTAACACGAGGACACTCCTGACTGCTCTTCCATCAGCTGACGGGGTCTCCTCTGGCGGGGGGGGGCTGTGTGGTTGGGGGGTCAGGTCATCACGTAGGGCAATGTGCAGGCCCTTTCGCATGGCAAAGTTGTGCAGAATACAACATGCACCAATGATCTGACCCACAAAGTTGGGGGAATACAATAGGGCCCCCCCAGACTTATCCAGGCATCGGAAACGGGACTTCAGGAGGCCAAATGTGCGCTCCACCACTGCACGGGTTTTGATGTGTGCTTCATTGTATCTTCTCTCTCCTCTGGTTTGGGGGTTCCGGAAAGGAGTCATGAGATGGGGTCCCAGTGTATATGCAGAGTCACCTGTAAGGGAAAAGACAGGAGGATGGTAGTCATGCATGTGCCACTTCTGTTGTGCATCATGGGAGGGGATAGTCATGGCTGCCACCCATGTCACTCACCAACCAGCCAGCTGTCCCCATACATGTCCTGCTCAAAATCTTCGGGGATGTTGCTTTGACGGTAGATGTAGCTGTCATGGCTGGACCCGGGGTCTTTGGCACGGACGTGCCATATGAGGTATTTGGCATCGGCTATCACCTGTACGTTGATGGAATGCCAATGCTTCCTATTGCGGTATATGTGCTCTGTGGCACTGGGGGGCTGTAGGGCCACATGTGTGCAATCAATGGCCCCGATGGTGCGTGGGAATCCGTCAATTCTGTAGAAATCTGTCATTGCCTTCTGCCGCAGGTGCACAGTGGTGGGTCTGATGAACTGGTTGGACATGCGTCTGAGGATTGCGGGGACAACCTGGTGCAGACATCTGCTTATGCTGGTTTGTGACATCCCAGCCACCACTCCACTTGTACGCTGGAATGATCCACTGGCCAGGAAATGCAGTGTTGCCAGGACCTTCACCAGTGGCTGCAGTGCACGTGAGCGGTATGTCTGGCTGGTGATGTCATCCTGCAGGGCTGTGGTTATTTCCAGGATGGCAGCAGGGCTGAATCTGAAGATGCGATACACCTCCTCATCACCCATGCCAAAGAGCCTCATGCGCGCTCGGTAGATCCTCTCACGTGCCCCCCTCCTCCTACTCCTCCTTCTATGTGCCTCTTCCTCTGCATACCTTAGTAGTGATAAGACCATGGCTGGCCCTGGCATCATTGGCATACGAATGTCTTGTCCAGTAAGTGTGATTGCTCAGCTAGTCCGTTACGGTGCTGCTGTAGTTGCTCTCCAGCTGACTTGCACACGGCCTTGAGCAAAGTTACCCGTGCTTTTATGAGGGGTATGTTTACTCAAGGCTTTCGAGTTACGCGCACCACGAGTAGCCAACGCCGGACGCGCGTAGTTTCGGGAATACGCGCATCTCCCTCATTTGCATATTTGCATGCTAATTCAATGGGAAATGAATATTTTTCATGCGTAACTATGCGCCTACGCCGCGCTAGCTTAATGCATTTTCGCCGCACAGACGGAAATTTTTTTCGCGCGTATGTGGTTCTGTGTTTACCGCGTATCGATACGCAGGCGAACATTTACTATTACGCCGCGCATATACATTTACGCAGGCGTAGCGCCTCTGAGAATCTGGCCCACAGTATATATATTACACCACTTACCTTACCATCAAAGGTGTTTATTGTATCTAAATGTGTCACTGTATGTATATGTTCTTTTGTTTTCAAAACTACTGTTTAGAAAAATATTTTAACCGCTTCAGCCCCGGAAAGATTTTTTCCCCCCTTCCTGACCACTTTTTACAATTTGCCACTGCGTCGCTTTAACCACTTCAGCCCCGGACCATTTGGCTGGTCGAGGACCAGGCAACTTTTTGCGATTCGGCACTGCGTCAGTTTAACTGACAATTGCGACGTGGCTCGCCAAAAAAATTGGCGTCCTTTTTCCCCACAAATAGGGCCAGATTCATGAAGAGTTAGGCTGGCGCAACTTTAGGAGCAAGTGCTTCATGAATAACAGCACTTGCTCCTAAAATTTCTGCAGCGTAACGCAAATGAGATGCGTTACTCCAGAGCAAAGATGCTCTGATCTACCTGAATCTGGCCCATAGAGTTTTCTTTTGGTGGTATTTGATCACCTCTGCGGTTTTTATTTTTTGCGCCATAAACAAAAATAGAGCGACAATTTTGAAAACAATTCAATATTTTTTACTTTTTTCTATAATAAATATCCCGCAAAAATATATATAATGGCCCGGATTCACATACATCGGCGCATATTTATGCCGTCGTAGCGTATCTCTTTTACGCTACGCCGGCGCAGCGCGGAGAGGCAAGCATGGAATTCACAAACAAATGCTCCCAACTCTGCGCCGGCGTAGCGTATATTTCGTAGGCGTGAGCCGGCGTAATTGGAAGTAGGTGGAAGTGGGCGTGATCCATGCTAATGAAGCATGACCCCATGCAAATGATGGGCCGGGCACCAGACAAGTACTTAAAATGAACTGCGCATGTGTTGGGACATGGACATATCCCCGTGCGCATGCGTACAACTACGGCGGAACAACTGCCTAAGATACGCCGGATCACTGTGTACGCCGTGAATGTAACCTACGCCCATCCAGACCCACGTCGGCCCATATTCACAGACGTCCAACGTACAATACGTAGGCTTGTGTTCCCTGGTCCATACCTTTGCATGGGTTGCGCCTCATCTATGGGGAATAACTTTACGCCGGACGTAAAACTTACGCAAACCGCTTAAATCATGCGCCGGGCGCAAGTACGTTCGTGAATCGGCGTATTTCCCTCATTTGCATATTTGAATAGAAAATCAATGGGAGCGCAACATGCGTCCAGCGTAAATATGCGCCCACTCTACGCCGGTGACTTGTGGCGCCCCAAGTCGCACGACATGAGAAATTCCATTGAAGTGAGCCGTCTTAATGTACACTACTAAGGTCGCTTGCTATGAACGAAATTAATGAGACCACACATGAATTGGAGTACAAACGGCCATAGCAGCCTTTTTATTAACATAAACAACTTATCGACCTGTTGGTCTTATGACGGCACCCAGAATTCCGACTTGTTCCACTTGTAACACTGCGGGACCTTCTACCATACCAGGCCTCCAGCCGTGAGACGCCAGCTCGGAGACAACCCACACCCGCAGTGCAACCATTACCGTATTCCAGCTAACCCTAGTAACTGGAATACACCAGAGGGGCACATACCACCGATGAGCCCCCCACATTTCCATCTCAACCCTATTTTCTTCCACCTTTAAAAAAACAACCACCGCCACACGATCAGCCGCCATGACATCCTTCGCTCATATTGCACCTGCAGAGAGATAAAGCAAACCAATCAAACAAAACAAAACACAGGGAGGGCGGATGGGAAAGTGCCTGCTTGACACCTGTCCCTTAGGGTTAGGGCTTAGGGCTAGGGTTTTCCCTAAGGCTAGGACTCAGGAATTGGAACAGGTACCTCCCCCAGAGGTCAAAGTTCAGAAGGCGGGTTCACAGAGGTCAAAGGTCATAAAGCATGTCTGACCCACCCCCAAAACAAAGGAAACAAAGAAAAAACAGCTTACAAAACTAGTGATATTTATCATCCCTTGTGATACCTTTGGTATAGTGAAATATCCTCTTTATGGATAAATCTAGGATTTATTAGACCCTTGATTAGGGTTGAGCGAACCCGAACTGTAAAGTTCGGGTTCGGTACGTACTTTGGGTTTTTTTTGTACCCGAACCCGAATAATTGGGAAAAGTTTGGGTTCGGGTTCGGCTATGTTACGGCGCGCTGCACGGCAGCCAATCGCCATTTGTTTTACTACTGTGATTAGAAAGCCATCACAGCCATGCCTACTAATGGCATGGCTGTGATTGGCCAGTGCAGCATGTGACCCAGCATGTGGCCGGCCTCTATATCAGATAGAGGCACACAGCACCGCTCGTCACTCCGCTTTAGCTAGGGTAGGGACAGGCTGCTGCTGCTGATTGAGGGACAGAGTTAGTTAGGATTATCCTGCTTGAGAAATCTACACCAGCACTGTTTATTTCTGTGAGATCTGCATCTTATTGTTTAGGGACCGTCAGTCTGCTTTAGCTAGGGTAGGGACAGGCTGCTGCTGCTGCTGCTGCTGATTGAGGGACAGAGTTAGATAGGATTATCCTGCTTGAGAAATCTACACCAGCACTGTTTATTTCTGTGAGATCTGCATGTCCAGTACATTGTTTAGGGACAGGTTCCTGCTATTTGCTATAGGGACAGAAATATATAGGTGACTCTCTGTATATTTCACCAGCACTGCACCATGTCACCTGTGATATACTGTGTGTGTCCAGTACATTGTTTAGGGACAGGTTCCTGTTATTTATTATTATTTTTTTTCTTTATGTTATTTTAAGTTATTTCCCTATCCACATTTATTTTCAGAGTACTTGCCATGCTCTTCCCGACATTTTGCTGCCATTTTCAGCCCTCCAGCCCTTTCCCTTCGTTTTTAGAGACATTTTATTAGGCAAAAGTCCGGGTCCCCATTGACTTCAATGGGGTTCGGGTTCCGGTCCCGAACTCGAACTTTTTTTTCAAAGTTCGGGTTCGCGTCCGAACCCGAACATCCGGGTGTCCGGTCAACTCTACCCCTGATCCCTCCTCTGCCCTCCAAGGCCAGCCAATACTGGAAGTGAGGAAATCTTCATCACTTAAGGCCTCAGTTTTTACAGAGGAGAGGGAGAAACTGATGTTCTTCCTTCTTCTTTGTGCGCTGCCAATCCGACCAGATGGAATGGGAGAGCAGGGGAGGACTGTGGCTGAACGCAGCAGGGATAGCGCTGCCGTTGTCCATTAGCAAATGGGCTGAAAAGGAGATCCTGCCTATGCTGGGGAGGAGGGAAGAACAGACCCTCAGACCCTGGTAAGTGCCTTGCTGCCCAGCCACTCAACAGTGCCCCCTTCACATGGCACCCATGGCACTTGCCATGGGCGCCATACCCTAGATACACCACTGCGCCTACCCCAAATAAGTCGGAGAGTGAACAAGTCGAGGAAAGTGTTTAGCTGTCCAGGAGACCCCAGCTATCCCTTAACTAACTACCACAAACCCCTCTTCATTCTGTTGTTCCAACCAAATCCACCTCTCCCCCATTCTCCACCCACAATCCTTAACCCCATAGTTGCTTCCCCTTCTCACACTGTCATGCCGGTCCTGCACTATCTTTCATTTTATTTTCTCTCGCTCCGGGTCTTACTTTCTACCAGGACTGTAGGCATCTCCTGGGCTTTAGTGACTCAGGTCTGCAAGCAGGGCCGATGCTACCACAAGGCCAACTAGGTGGCCGCCTAGGGCGTACTGCTGCCTAGGGGCGCCCGGACACTGGTGTTCCTACTCTCTTCTCTCTGCAACAAGCAACTAAGCCTCAGCATCAGCAGGCAACCACCGCTCTGTTCACACAAAGTGTCAGAGGTGCAGTGGCGTTGGAGGACTGTGTCTCAACTATGGAAGCAAGCAAACATTCATTCATGGGTGCTGGTGAGGCTGCATTGATGGGCACTGGTAGGCTGCATTTGATGGGCGCTTCATTAAAAAGGTGGGGTATACATGGGCAGAAAGTATTGCAACAACCGCCATTTTATTCTCTAGGGTGTTAGAAAAAAAACATATAGGCCCAGATTCACAGAGCGATTACGCGTGCGCAACTGCTGTTGCGCGTGTGTAAGTCTAAATGTGCGCGTGCGTATAGTTGCATGCGATTCACAAAACAATATACGCTAGAAATCTACGTTTTTTGGTCCGGCGTAATTGAGTTAGACATTCGCTTCCCTTCGCGCAAAACTGCGCTAGACACACCATTGATTTGCTAGTCAAATATGCTAATGAGGGAGTTACGGGGATTCACAAAAAAACGCAGTTGCTGCGCAGGCTACGCGATGTGCGCAACAGCAAAATGTCCTGTCTAAAGTTAGAGGACCTAAAAGCTGGTCTAAATTTTGAAAAAAAGTCTAATTGTCAGATAAAGCAACACTGTTAGTGAGGAGTTCAGCAGTCACACGTGTTGCCCAACAATCTGTATGCCAACATGCCAGGGGCATCCATGCTCATAGCTATACTACTGACTTTAGATGAGCAAAGAAGGAGGAGGGCACGGAGGATGGCACTAAGGAGGGCACGGGAGATGTTTTTTAATTTTTTTTTTTTGCTTATATAAAATTTACAATTGAATCTAATCTAATACAATATTCTTATCTGATACAAGCCCCTCACTCTTCACTTGATATATCACACACGCATAGACATCTTTGGCATGAGTGATTCTGAGGTGTCTCGCATCTTCAGATTCACCCCTCATGCCATCCTGGAATTACCACAACCTTGCAGGAGGACATCAGCAGCCCAACACATGGCACCACC
The DNA here is from genome assembly GCA_029574335.1 of Rana kukunoris. Lineage (NCBI taxonomy): Eukaryota > Metazoa > Chordata > Amphibia > Anura > Ranidae > Rana > Rana kukunoris. The sequence goes on from CM056056.1 coordinate 11,227,305, forward strand.
CATGACACCCATGACAGCTACATATACAATCAGAGCCCCATCCCCACAGATTTCCAACAGAACATGTATGGGGACAGCTGGCTGGTTGGTGAGTGACATGGGAGTCAGGCATGACTATCCCCTCCCGTGATGCACACCTCACAAGTGGCACATGCATGACTAACATCCTCCTGTCTTTTCCCTTCAAGGTGACTCTGCATATGAACTGGTACCCCATCTCATGACCCCATCTCATGGCAGCTCACATTATGCATCTTTGCACTTTAAACACACACATTAATCATGGCACAATGAGAATGCATGCATGCACACCACTGTGGTCCCTAGCACACACACCCCACATCCTCATCAAATTGGATTGGCACCAGTCCACCATGCAAGACTGGTGAGCAGTAACGCCACGTCAAGGCTCCAATTATGTCACTGTACATTCATACACTATTCACACGGACCTGGGGATCACTTCTCCCTGGTCCTGGGGAACCCTTCTCCACCCAAATTGAGGATGACACCCCTTTTCCAGCAGGAATGTCACCCCCACATTCAAACATCATTCACAACCCAAAATATGCCAAAAATGTCAGCAAAACAAAAAAAAAATGCATAGAAAAAAAAAAATGCATAGAAAAAAAAAATGCAGAGAACAAAAAAAAAAATGCTTTCAAACCAAAAAAAGGGGGAAAAAAAAATTAATGCCCTCTGCGTGAGCCACGCCTGGGGCGCCCCCGGCCACGGCCCCGGCCCCTCAGGGGAGACGCATGGGGGAGGGGAAAAGCCGGGGAAGGAGGAGCAGCCCCTAAGATCTGCCCACCTGGCGGCCTGCCCTCCAAGGCCACGGCTATTCTGTTCAGGGCAGCACCAAGTGTTGCCGTGTTGCCCTGGATAGCCTGGGTAAGGGCCCTCACATCCTGCCCAATGCCTGCTGCTGTAGTTTGCAGGTCATTTAGGCAGGTTGTGGAGGCCCGGGAGTGGGAGTCCAGGTTACCCAGCCTATCGTTGATGGAGGACAGGCTCTGATCCACCCGCCCCATAGTCTGGCAGAGCTGTCTCAGAAGGCGGGTCTGGATGGCCTGGTTCCTTCTCAGACAGGCGGGCAGGAGATTGGGCGCCCCCCTGGTGCTCTGGGATGACCTCCTGGCTCCAGCTGATGGTTGTGGCCGGGGAGAAGGGGAGGCCCTTGTGAGGGGAGCCATGTTGGGGGAGGAGGGGGGGGGCTCCCCCTTAGGGAGGGCAGGCTTCTTGCAGCCAGAGGGGAAGAGTCCGCAGAAACCAACTGTCCAGTGCCTGCCATGGACTCCTCCTCCTCATGATTCTCCTCCTCCTCATGATCATCCTCCTCCTCTTGTTCCTCCTCCGCGGACTCTGGCCTTGTTGGGGGGGCCTCATTAGGCTGCTGTCCTGGCGTTGGAGCGGTCAGGCCAGATGGCCCTGCACCCTCCTGCACAGCTGTGGATGACACAAACCATTCACAGGTTGGAGGATCCACACACTTGCCACATATTCCCTTTCACCCCCTCCCCCACACATGCTACACACCTGAGAGAAATAAAAACCTTACCTGGCACCGCGGGGACCGGACTTGTGTCAAAGCCTGGCAGGCCCTCCACTTCATGACGGTGAAAGGTCAGGGCCACCACACGCTCCATCGCTGTAAATCTAATCCGGCATGGTGGGCCCCCTCCTGTGCCCCTGGCATGGGCATTTATTGCGGCCAGTTTTTTTTTCACCTGGCGCCGGAGGTCATTTATTTTCTTGTCAATCCCAGACCGGGTCCGTGTCTCCCCCTCCCCCGATGAATTGACCTGCTCCGTGATCATATCCAATATCTCCCTCCTCCTGGCCAGGGTGGTGGTGGCACTCTGCGGGCCGTGGAGGTAACGCCCATAGTCGCTAATGGCCCGGGCAAGAATTCTTTTTTTCCCCCACTGTAAAATTAAGCTTTCTTTTTCTCTCAGTCATACTTCCAAACAAACTCACTACCAGTCACCAAAAATCAGTCACAAATACAAGCACAACCAATCAGACAAGAACACACACAAAGAGAAAAAGAACAGCCAAAAATCACACTAGCACTCAGCAAGAAACACACACAAAAAAATCAGATGAAAAAATAAAGCAAGAAAACAAACGCTCAGAAATATATCAATCAAACAAACAGTCAAAAAACACTTATCAAAACACACTTTCACAAAACTACCAACAAGCACTAGATCACACAGAACACTAATCTGACAACTACAAAACACACTCTAACGAACAACAGAGCAAAAGCACTTGATTCAATGGGAAGGGACACAAAGGGATGTACTTTTGCAATGGAAGTGCGTTTGTGTGTGTCTATTTATGCTGTCTGCGTAGTTCACAACGTTGCCCTAGTCCATTTCCAATTTCACTGATTGCGCCGCTCCCGAGTTGTGAGCATGCGCACAACGGAGCTGACATGGTTTCCTTCACGCGCGCATGCGCGAGCCGGCCGGCCCTTCATTTGCATGGGGTCACGGCTCATTTCAATGTAACACGCCCACGTCCCTCCCAATTTGTATTACTCCTCCTTACGCCTCAGGAAAAAACCTTACGCTTGCGCAATTTCTTGCGCAAAAGCTACGTGAATCGCGGGATTACGCGGCTAGATTGCGCAAGTCTAACGGAAAAGTGGTGCGCTACGCCGGACCGATAATGCGCCGATCTGCGTGAATCTGGGCCATAATGTTTGGGGGTTCTAAGTAATTTTCTAGCAAAAAAAATAGTTTTTAACTTATAAACACTGAGGGCCAGATTCTCAGTGGTGCTACGACGGAATATCTCAGATACCCCGTCGTATCGCCGTTTTTTTTGCCTCGTATCTATGCGAGTGATGCTTAGCATCACTTTGGCATGGATACGCTTCAACATCCGACAAGTGTAATACCATTACACTTGCGGATCGTAGTTGTAATGACAACTCCGGCCACTAGGTGGCCTTTACGTTGTTTTCTCATTTGCATATGCAAATGAGGCTAGTACGCCGATTCCCGATCGCTTTTACGCCACCTCGTCGGCGCGTACGTCTTTTTCGTCCGCGTAAGGTTACCCCTGCTTCTATGAGGAGTAACCTTACGAAGTACCGTCGGATGCCGTCGGGTGCCATATTAAGTATGGCGTCGGGTCAGCGTCGGCTTTTTCCGTCGCTTACGTCGTTTTACTAACTCGTTCGCGAATAGGGGCATTGCGTAGTGACGATCACGTCGTTTGGACGTCGGTTTCAACGACGCTTTCCGACGTGAGCTGGAGCATGCGCACTGGGCTTTTTCCCTGGCCGGCGCATGCGCAGTTCGTTTGACGCGTGGGCGCGCTTAATTTAAATACAAGCCGCCCCATTTGAATTACGCGGGCTTACGCTGGGCCATTTTCGCTACGCCAACACAAACTACGGAGCAAGTGCTTGGAGAATACGGCACTTGCTCTAGTACGATGCGGCGGCGTAGTGTAAATGGCTTACGCTACGCCGGCGAATTTCTTAGAGAATCTGGCCCTGAGATTCTGCGGTGGCATAGCGTAAGCCCTTTACACTACGCCGCCGCAACTTACTAGAGCAAGTGCAGTATTCTCCAAGCACTTGCTCCGTAGTTCGCGGCGGCGTAGTGTAAATGGCCCGGCGTATCCCCGCGTAATTCAAAGGGGGCGGCTTGTATTTAAATTAAGCGCGCCCCCGCCTCGATCGAACTGCGCATGCGCCGGCCGGGAAAAAAGCCCAGTGCGCATGCTCCAGCTCACGTCGGAAAACGTAAATGAAACCGACGTGAAAACGACGTGAGCGCCATTGACATAAAGTCCTATTTGCGAACGACTTAGTAAAACGGCGTAACCGATGGAAAAAGACGACGCTGACCCGACGCCATACTTAACATGGCATACGACGGAACTTCGTAAGCCTACCCCTCATATAGCAGGGGTAGGTTTACGCTTACGGAAACGACGACGAGGCGGCGGCGGCATAAAAACGTTCGGGAATCGGCGTATTAGGCTTATTTGCATAGGCAAATGAGAAATCAACGTAAAGGCCACCTAGCGGCCAGGAAAGTCATTACATCTACGATCCGACGTTGTAAGTGTTTTACACCTGTCGGATCTTCGCGGTATCTATGCGTAAGTGATTCTAGGAATCAAACGCATAGATACCCGGGCCGAAAAACAGAGATACGACGGTGTTTCCTGCGATACACCGGCGTATCTCTTTTGAGAATCTGGCCCTGAGTCTCAAAAACAGGATCAGTTCTTAAGTGGTATGAAAAATCTCAAGGCATCCGAGTCTAAAATGGGGACACCCATCACATAAAAAGCTCATCAGAGACCTCAGTTGCCTCTCCCTTTCACAAGAGAGTCCTGCCTTCCCATGAAGCACAAGTGTAGCAGCATGGCAGAGGGTGGAAGGCCGAGCAAGTCTTGAAGGGAATGGACGTTTCTTCCCCTCTGAATGCTGCCCACCCTGAACTAACGCCGTACAAAATAATATTGGACACGGGGCGGCACACAACACCTAGTGCCGGAACACCGAGCCTAGCTGAGAAACACCAGATGAAACCCAGTTGCACTGCGTCCATAGAGGGCGCAGGAGCGCCGCCCCCTCGCTCCTGCACTGCCACTGAATACAATACATAGATTCATGCATTGCATTGCCCCCTGGTGAGCGCCGGCCATCTGAATAACGGCAGCTGGTTGGCTTTGGAAGTGTCTATCAGAGCCAGAGGCTTTCCGATTACAGCCCTCAGGCAGTAATCGGCTTCCAAATAGTTATGCAGGGGACGCGCTGGAGGCGTTACTTGGTTAACACTGACAGGCGTCTCAGCCAATCAGGTTTACCGGTTCTGGTTACCGGTAAGGCCCCGTACACACGACCGAGAAACTCGTCGGGCGAAACTCATCGTTCCGCCCGTCGAGGTTCCCGATGAGCGGTCGAAAAGGTCGTCGGCCCAAATTTCCTCATTGAACGAGGAAATAGAGAACCTGCTCTCTATTTTGGCTCGACGAGCTTCCCGACGGTTTGCTCGTCGAAAGTGTACACACGACCGGTTTTCTCGGCAGAATACGTCTCCCAGCGAGCTTAACCCTATTGGCTGAAGCGTCATTGAGCGCGGGAAAAGACATCGAAGGACGGTGGAAGGAGGATGGCTGACCCCAGAAAGGTAAGTGCCGGGCAGGGGGGCAATCTGGCCTCATTTTACAGGGTACAGTGGCGAGAATTGATGGGCACAGTGACGACAATTGATGGCAAAGTGGGTGCGTTTGGCATGGCACAGTGGTGACAATTGATGGGCACAGTGGCGAGAATTGATGGGCACAGTGGTGACAATTGATGGCACAGTGGCGAGAATTGATGGCACAGTGGCGACAATTGATGGCACAGTGGCGACAATTGATGGCACAGTGGTGACAATTGATGGCACAGTGACGAGAATTGATGGCACAGTGGCGAGAATTGATGGCATGGCACAGTGGCGAGAATTGATGGCACAGTTGCGAGAATTGATGGCACAGTCGCGACAATTGATGGCACAGTGGCGACAATTGATAGCACTGTAGCGACAATTGATGATACAGTGGCTGCATTCGATGATACAGTGGCTGCATTCGATGGCATGGCACAGTGGCAACAATTGATGGTACAGTGGCGCGAATTGATGGCATGGCACAGTGGCGAGAATTGATGGCACAGTGGTGACAATTGATAGCACAGTGGCGACAATTGATGGTACAGTGGCTGCATTCAATGGCATGGCACAGTGGCGAGAATTAATGGCACAGTGGTGACAATTGATGGAACACTGGCGACAATTTATGGCACAGTGGTGACAATTGATGGTACAGTGGCTGCATTCAATGGCATGGCACAGTGGCGAGAATTGATGGCACAGTGGCGAGAATTGATGGCACAGTGGCGACAATTGATGGTACAGTGGCTGCGTTTGATGGGCAGAGTAAGGCTGCAATTGTTTTTTTCCATTTGCGCCCCCCAAAAATTTTGAGCACCAGCCGCCACTGAAGAAATCTCTTATTTTCTCACATATCACTCGTTAAATTCTTGAATATTCTGGTCTGTCATTTGATGTCTTTCGAAACCACCACTTTTTTTGGAGGGAAGGTTTTTTTTTTATTATAGCCGAAAAAAAAAAAAAGAAGCAAGTTCAGCATAATCTTCATTTCAAACCTCAGAGAAGGACACAAATTCAGTAAATGGATTGTTAATGAGGATTTTTTATTTACAAACCATCCCCCCTTTCCTGCCATAAAATTAGATTCATTTTACATCTGGCTGATCAGCAATAAATTCCTCGGGTTGGGCCAACTAATTGCTTAAAAAATCCAATACTCACCTTTCAGCTTCCTTTAGGCCAGCCGTGGGCAGAGAGATCTGTATCGATCTGTTCCCTTACATCTAGACGGACGTTGATAAATAGCGATTAGAGCTGGGAACATCACTACCGTATGGAAATTCTACTTGTTAATAAAAAAATACACAATTACACAAAAAAACGATTTAATAAGAAAAACAAAAATAAAACAAGTGTAAGGCCCCGTACACACGAGCGAGCTTCTCGGAAGCAGAAGCTCGCTGGGAGACATATTCTGCCGAGAAGCTCGATCGTGTGTACACTTTCGACGAGCGTCCCGTCGGGAAGCTCGTCGAGCCAAAATAGAGAGCACGCTCTCTTTTTCCTCGTTGTTCAATGAGGACTTTGGCTGGACGAGCTTTTTCGAGCGCTCATCGGGAACCTCGTCGGGTGGAACGATGAGTTTAGCCCGACGAGGTTCTCGGATGTGGGTACGGGGCCTAAATGTGGTCGTTTTGCCACCAGATAATATCTGTGGACTGCAGAGGCGTTGCATGAATCTATCTATGGTCGCTGCTGACACCCCCTATTCAGGTGTCTGGCCCATTTTCGGGCCCCTGAATTACTCCGGTGGGGGTGTTTTTCGGATGCACCTGATTAGAGCTATAGGCTCTATTAGGCGGCCAAAAATGTGAGAAGCGGGTGCAACGCTGTGCGTTCTCCTTCTCACTCAGAAGGATTCGCTTTCCTAACATTTAACCGCCTCTCAGCGAATCAGATGCACTGGGTCTGTGTTACCTGCCACCTGATTGGCTGAAGCAACAGGCACTGTGATTGGACGCCTATTAGGCATTCAATCACAGCACATAACGAGAGGAGGAGCGGGCGGGATAAGACATTGCGGTCAGGGAAGATGGAGGACACCGGACACCACTTGCCACCTTCACCCGCTGCCCACCCGAGACAAGGTAAGTGGCAACATTTGGGGCACAGTGGCAGCACTTGATGGCCACAGTGGGAGCGTTTGATGGGCACAGTGGGAGCGTTTGATGGGCACAGTGGGAGCGTTTGATGGGCACAGTGGCAGCATTTGATGGCCACAGTGGGAGCGTTTGATGGGCACAGTGGGAGCGTTTGATGGGCACAGTGGGAGCGTTTGATGGGCACAGTGGGAGCGTTTGATGGGCACAGTGGCAGCATTTGATGGCCACAGTGGGAGCGTTTGATGGCCACAGTGGCTGCGTATAACGATTATCCACGCCACCTTGTGTCTGTGCAGCAGAAAATACCCCACTCGCAGCTCAATGGCCCACCACTGACAGCTGCTTTCTGGGTTTGACTAAACATGGGCTCAGAACTTGATACCACACCATATGAAGTGCTGAAGCTCAGCTCATTGGCCCAGCACTGATAACTGGGTGTAGCTCGATGTTCAGTCAAACCCAGAAAGCATCTGACAGTGACAGGCCAATGAGCAGTGGATGGACGATTTCCCCGCCTGCTGCTGCATGTACACAAAGGGGTGGGGATGTTTAAGACATCATTGATGGCCATATTAGGTCAATGACATCAACCCAATATAATCATGTGACCATATTATTGACCTAATATGGCTATATCATTAACTTAACACGACCATGTGGCCATAATAAGTCAATGACATTAACCCCAATGATGTCATGAGCACCTGTGTCCCCTTGTATACTTTTAGCTGCTGGAGGAAGATCATCTGCCCACAGCTCAATGGCCCTGCACTGACAGTTGCTTTCTAGGGTAGGGCTATCAGACATGCCCGGCTTCCCAGGTTTTGACCCCGGCAGGGGTGGCACTAGGTGCAGGGCCGATCCTGGGCCGGTGCTGAGGCAGAGGGGTGGCGTGGAAGCCAGTGGCATACCAAATGCATTGCTGGGCACTGGTGAGGCTGCATAGATGGGTTTTGGTCAGGCTGCACTGATGGGCAATGGTCAGGCTGAATAGATGGGCACTTGTAAGGCTGCGTTGCTGGGCACTGGTCAGGTTGAATAGATGGGCACTGGCGAGGCTGCATTGCTGGGAACTAGTGAGGCTGCATAGATTGTCACAGCTGAGCTCTGCATTCTTTATATAGCGCACTCCTGAACTCTGCACACGTTTTTTTCTCTTTATAACATTTGGTAGTCACATCCCAAGAAATTCTAAGAAGTATCTTTTTTTTATCTAATGGAAGAAATAAAGGGGCAGATTCAGAGAGAATTAGATTCTCGTAGAGTATCAGAAATACACTACGCCGCCGTTTTTTACCTGGCTCTACGTGGAATCCAGGTAGATTTTGTCCAGTAAACGACGGCGGCGTAGTGTATTTCTCCCGTCGCAATCCATCTGCGCGAGTAAGGGGCGTGAAGCATTTAAAATACTGTAGGCGCGTTCCCGCGGCGATCGAACTCCGCATGCTCCGTTCGCAAATTTCCCGCCGTGCATTGCGCGAAAACACGTCGTAGTAGCGTCGTTTACGTACATTCCTATTCCCGAACGAGTTACGTTAAAAAAAAAAAAAATATTTTCAAATCGACGCCGGAACGACGGCCATACTTTACATGGGTTACGCACTGTTAGACCAGCAAAAAGCTCCTCTAACATTACGTAGCCAAAAAATGACGTAGGCGATTGCGAGGGACACTCGTACCTTCGTGGATCGCCGTAAAAACTCATTTGCATACCCCGACGCATGAAAACCATGCAAACTCCTCCCAGCGGCCGCAAAAATATCGCAGCGTAGGTCCGAAGGCTTACGAAGACGTAAGCCTCTCGGATCGAAGCCCGAAGCCGCCGTATCATGGTTTGAGGATTCAAACTAGTGATACGGCGCACGAAATTTGAAATTACTCCTGTCTAACACCAGTTAGACAGGCGTAATTGCTCTGTGAATCTGGGCCAAAGTGTATATCATACAATCATTCCATAAACACATACACTACATATATCATTTGTGGAAAATATGCTTGTAAAATAGTTTACCATTTGCCAATAAATGCCAATAGGGTTGACTGAACATGAGTTCCGAACCTGCAGTGACACCCAACTGTTGGTGCCAATGAGTGCTGGGCTAATTAGCTGAGCTGGGTGCAGCTCCAGGTTCAGAACCCATGTTTCTTTATTGTACACCACGGGACACAGAGACATAGTGGGTTGTATGGGTCACCAGAGGTGATTGGACACTGGCACAACCAATGAGTACAAGTTCTCCTCCATATAACACCTCCCATACAGGAAGTACCCCAGTTTTTTGCCAGTGTCTAAGGTGTTGGACGCGATTAGGATGTGCTAAAAGAAGCTCTGCCATAGAGGCCCCCTGGGGCAAAAGAGCTACACTTCAGGTCCATCCAGGAAGCCTAAGGTATTACGCCAAAACTGGATGGTATCCAGGCCTTGCGCACGAGGTGTCGCCTGTAATGTCTCTTTGGATGACTGGGCTCTAGGGTCCAGCACTTTCGCTTTTTAAAAAACGCAACAAGTCCTGGCAGAGTCATTTAAAAAGCCCAGGGAAGTGGCATCCTTTAAGTAGGAACCCATATCCCTGAAGGTTGGCACACATGCCCGCCGTGATGGGTGAAGATTGGTTTTGTCTGATTTTCCGCCAACCTGCGGTGGGGCTAAGGTAAGTAGGGAAAAAGTCCTAAGCAACCTTTAGAACCTATCCACTATATTTCTTTGATTAGTTTGAGAAAGAAATTGGCCTTTTTGATGGCTATCTCTTCTGTTAGAGGAGTATCGGAGTTAGTAGCTCTTTCTTGTAAAGAGCCTTATTTAATTTGTCACAAAGACAAAATTGTACTACCTTTCTTCCAAAGGTGGTGTCAGCAGGGCCGGAGTGGGACTCATTTTCAGCCCTGGAGTTTCATGCCTTAGACCAGCCCACTTTTGTTCACGACATTATGTTTAGGAGTGCGTTTTGTACAGAGTGCATGGTTCAGGAGTGCGTTTTGTACAGAGTGCGTGGTTCAGGAGTGCGTTTTGTACAGAGTGCGTGGTTCAGGAGTGCGTTACGTACAGAGTGCGTGGTTCAGGAGTGCGTTACGTACAGAGTGCGTGGTTCAGGAGTGCGTTACCTACAGAGTGCGTGGTTCAGGAGTGCGTTACGTACAGAGTGCGTGGTTCAGGAGTGCGTTACGTACAGAATGCGTGGTTCAAGAGTGCGTTACGTACAGAGTGTGTGGTTCAGGAGTGTGTTATGTACAGAGTGCGTGGTTCAGGAGTGCGTTACGTACAGAGTGCGTGTTTAGGAGTGCGTGATGTACAGAGTGCATAGTTCAGGATTGCCTTGCATGCAGAGTGAAGGGTTCAGGTTTGCTTATGTACAGCGTGGAGGTGTGTTTATAACTTCCCTGTACCAAGCTCTGTCCCTAAATTTGTGCCCCCCACAGGGCAGAGCGAACCCTCTCTCTCTCTTCTACATTACACAGCACCCTGCACCTCTGGGCCCCTTTACATTACACAGCATCCTGCATCCATGGACCCCGTATATGAGAGATGAGAGAAAGAGAGGTGTGAGAGAGAAAGAGAGAGAGAGAGAGAGAGAGAGGGGTGAGAGAGAGAGAAGGGTGAGAGAAAGAGAGGGGTGAGAGAAAGAGAGGGGTGAGAGAGAGAGAGGGGTGAGAGAGAGAGAAGGGTGAGAGAGGGAGAGGGGTGAGAGAGGGCGAGGGGTGAGAGAGGGCGAGGGGTGAGAGAGGGCGAGGGGTGAGAGAGAGAGAGAGAGAGAGAGAGAGAGAGGGGGGGTGAGAGAGAGAGAGAGAGGGGGGGAGAGAGAGAGGGGGGGGTAAGAGAGAGAGGGGTGACAGAGAGAGAGAGAGGGGTGAGAGAGAGAGAGGGGATGAGAGAGGGGTGAGAGAGAGAGAGGGGATGAGAGAGGGGTGAGAGAGAGGGGATGAGAGAGGGGTGAGAGAGAGAGAGAGGGGATGAGAGAGAGAGAGAGAGAGGGGGGATGAGAGAGAGAGAGAGAGGGGGGATGAGAGAGAGAGGGGATGAGAGAGAGAGAGGGGATGAGAGAGGGGATGAGAGAGAGAGGGGATGAGAGAGAGAGAGGGGATGAGAGAGAGAGAGGGGATGAGAGAGAGAGAGGGGATGAGAGAGAGAGGGGATGAGAGAGAGAGGGGATGAGAGAGAGAGGGGATGAGAGAGAGAGAGGGGTGAGAGAGAGAGAAGGGTGAGAGAGAGGGGTGAGAGAGGGAGAGGGGTGAGAGAGGGCGAGGGGTGAGAGAGGGCGAGGGGTGAGAGAGGGGTGAGAGAGAGAGAGAGAGAGAGAGAGAGAGAGAGGGGATGAGAGAGGGGTGAGAGAGAGGGGATGAGAGAGGGGTGAGAGAGAGAGAGAGAGGGGGGGTAAGAGAGAGAGAGAGAGAGAGGGGATGAGAGAGAGAGAGAGAGAGAGAGAGAGAGAGAGAGAGAGAGAGAGAGAGAGAGAGAGGGGATGAGAGAGAGAGGGGATGAGAGAGAGAGAGAGGGGATGAGAGAGAGAGAGAGGGGATGAGAGAGAGAGGGGATGAGAGAGAGAGGGGATGAGAGAGAGAGGGGATGAGAGAGAGAGGTGAGAGAGGTGAGAGAGGTGAGAGAGAGGTGAGAGAGAGAGAGAGGTGAGAGAGAGAGGGGGGAGAGAGAGGGGAGAGAGAGGGGGAGAGAGAGGGGGAGAGAGAGAGGGGTGAGAGAGGGGGGGATGAGAGAGAGAGAGAGAGGGGGATGAGAGAGAGAGAGAGGGGATGAGAGAGAGAGAGAGGAGAGAGAGAGAGAGAGAGAGAGGGGATGAGAGAGAGAGAGAGAGAGAGAGGGGGGGATGAGAGAGAGAGAGAGAGAGAGGGGGGGATGAGAGAGAGAGAGAGAGGGGATGAGAGAGAGGGGATGAGAGAGAGAGAGGTGAGAGAGATAGGTGAGAGAGAGAGGTGAGAGAGGGGTGAGAGAGAGAGAGAGAGGTGAGAGAGGGGTTAGAGGGGTGAGAGAGGGGTGAGAGAGAGAGGGGGTGAGAGAGAGAGGGGGCGAGAGAGAAAGACGGGGGTGAGAGAGAGAGAGAGAGAGAGGTCAAAGAGAGCTCAGGGGGGGAGGGGGGGTCAGAGAGAGAGAGGGGGGGGTCAAAGAGAGCTCAGGGGGAGAGGGGGGGTCAGAGTGAGAGAGGGGGTCAAAGAGGGCTCAGGGGGGAGGGGGGGTCAGAGTGAGAGAGGGGGGGGTCAAAGAGAGCTCAGGGGGAGATGGGGGGGGTCATAGTGAGAGAGGGGGGTCAAAAAGCTCAGGGGAGAGGGGGGGTCAGAGTGAGAGAGGGGGGGTCAAAGAGAGCTCAGGGGGAGATGGAGGGGTCAGAGTGAGAGAGGGGGGTCAAAGAAAGATCAGGGGGAGATGGGGGGGTCATAGTGAGAGAGGGGGGTCAAAGAGAGTTCAGGGGGTCATGAGAGAGTGAGAGAGGGGGGTCAAAGAGAGCTCAGGGGGAGAGGGGGGGTCAGAGTGAGAGAGGGGGGGTCAAAGAGAGCTCAGGGGGAGAGGGGGGGCAGAGTGAGAGAGGGGGGGGTCAAAGAGAGCTCAGGGGGAGAGGGGGATCAGAGTGAGAGAGGGGGGGTCAAAGAGAGCTCAGGGGGAGAGGGGGGGTCAGAGTGAGAGATGGGGGTCAAAGAGAGCTCAGGTGGAGAGGGGGGGGGGTCAGAGTGAGAGGGAGGGTCAAAGAGAGCTCAGGGGGAGAGGGGGGGTCAGAGTGAGAGGGGGGGTCAGAGTGAGAGAGGGGGGGTCAAAGAGAGCTCAGGGGGAGAGGAGGGGTCAGAGTGAGAGAGGGGGGGTCAAAGAGAGCTCAGGGGGGGGGGGAGAGGGGGGGTCAGAGTGAGAGAGGGGGGTCAAAGAGAGCTCAGGGGAGAGGGGGGGGGTCAGAGTGAGAGGGGGGGTCAAAGAGAGCTCAGGGGGAGAGGGGGGGTCAGAGTGAGAGGGGGGGTCAAAGAGAGAGAGGGGGGGTCAAAGAGAGCTCAGAGTGAGAGGGGGGGGGGGAGAGGGGGGGTCAAAGGGTCAGGGGGAGAGGGGGGGAGTGAGAGGGGGGGTCAAAGAGAGCTCAGGGGGAGTCAGAGTGAGAGAGGGGGGGTCAAAGAGAGCTCAGGGGGAGAGGGGGGGTCAGAGTGAGAGAGGGGGGAGAGAGAGGGAGCAGGGTCTGGTCGGTGAACATGTTCACTCACTTGGAATTTCCCGGGGCTGGCTCACTGGTTCATTCAGCAGCAGACGAGCACACTTGGACAGCCCCCACTCGTGCAGCTCTCTGCTCTTAAGCGGCCGGTGATTGGCCAGACCGGGTGCATGTCATACCAGAGGCGGAGCCTCGGCCTCTGGTATGACATGCACCCGGCCTGGCCAATCACTGGCCGTTTAATGCGGACGCTACAGGCCGCCGCGCCGGGGGCAACATTTTTAAGGGAGCCAGAAGGCGGCCGCGGGACCGGCCCGCAACCGGCCCGAACCGGACCAGCCCACCGGGAATTGTCCCGGTTCTCCCGATTAGCCACTCCGGGCCTGGGTGTCAGTGTTTTGTTTAAATCAAGACATTAAAGGATCACTAAAGGAATTTTTTTTTTTAGCTAAATAGCTTCCTTTACCTTACTGCAGTACTGGTTTTATGTCCTTATTGTTCGTTTTTGCTTTGAAGTTGCTGTAATCCTGCTCTGATCTCCACACTTCCTGCTTGTCTGTTTCCTTATAACCACAGTGCTGGGAGCTTTCTCACGGTGGTCTAAGCTGTCATTACTGTTTGTCTAAAACTTCCCAGAACCAATCAGATTCATTTTAAAAACAAAACACTGCCCTGGATTTGTTTGTTTTTGTTCTGTGTGTCTATTTCTACTTCACAGAAACATGAAGCCAGTACAAAAGTGAAACTAACCTGCCGGCACATTATATGATTGATTTTTATCTATCTTTAATCATTTTGAAAAGGAATCAGTTAACTTTTATGTCTCTATACCCTGTAAACAGTCATTTCAGCAAAAAAAATTTTTTTCCTTTAGTGACCCTTTAATTTGCCTTTCTTTTTTTTCCCTGAACCGCAGACAGCGGGGGGAAAAGTTATAGCACTCTCGTAGTGAGAGCAGTAAAAGTTTATCTGCAGGCAACGGCTCAGATAATTAAATCAGATGTTTTGTTTATTATGTCAGATGGTCCCAAGAAGGGCCAGCCGGCATCAAAATCCACCATTGCTAGGTGGATTCGACAAGTAATTGTTCAAGCTTATGGTTTAAGGAACAAGGTTCCTACTTTTTCTGTTAAGGCGCACTCGACCGGGGCAATAAGTGCTTCATGGGTAGTGCATCACCAGGCTTCGATGGCTCAGATCTGTAAAGCTGCAACTTGGTCTTCAGTCCATACATTTATCAAATTCTATCAAATAGATATAAGAGGACATGAGGATTCTGCCTTCGGGTGTAGTGTACTGCAGGCTGCGGTCTAGGGCTTCTTGTCCGTTGGCAGCCTGATTGATCTGTGTCTCCCACCCTTCATATTGAGCATTGCTGTTGGGTGTCCCACTGGGTAATGACTAAGGCTCTGTGTCCTGTGGTGTACGATAAAGAAAATAGGATTTTTAATAACAGCTTACCTGTAAAAATCCTTTACTTGGAGTACACCACGCGACACAGAGGGGACCTCGTCACGTACCTGCCGGTAGAGCCTGATATGCAGAGGATGGCCTCTCTTACAGCTCTGACTACAGGCCCCTGGTAGAGCAGACAGGAGGCGTAAGAGTGCAGAGTCGCATAAGTGCCTGGCAGGATCGCTGATAATGTCGCTGGACTAGAAACACTGAAGAGACTGCGGAGGAACACCGATACAGAAGACCAGGAGCAGCGGTCAGCGGATAGCAGGAAGTGGCTTGATGCAGGAACACCACAGACAGGAGAGCAGATGAAGCTGCGGATGGACGAATGCTCAACAGGAATCGGAAGGGCTGGAGAGATAGCAGGTGCAGGCAGGCTGGGTCATACGCTGGCGGACAAGTCAGGAACATAAGCGTAGGCAAAGTACAGGCCGGGTCAGTATTGGACTGGCAGCGAGGTAGCCGGAGGAGCGGGCAGGTGCAAGGTCAAACAAGCCGGATCAGGTGCAGGTGGAAAGCAGGAGCGTCAGGGACAAGCTGGGTCAGATAATAGGAATCAGATACTAAGGTCAGGATACACACACGCTGTAGACCGGACAACACCCGAGTCCGGGTACTGACCCAGTTTAAATGACCTGTCTGGCACCTAGGCCGTCATAGGGGGCAAGCTGCGGTGCGCGCACGGGCACGCGCACCAGAGGTGCTCTAACAGGAACAGAAGTCACAGGCCATCTTCTAAAACTGCCATCTTGGATGTTGGCATGCCCTTCCTGACACCCCCCTTCTATGGGATCCTTACTGCTTTGGGAGGGGTTATATGGAGGGGAACTTGTTCTCATTGGTTGTGCCAGTGTCCAATCACCTCTGGTGTCCCATACAACCCACTATGTAATGATTAAGGCTCTGTGTACTCCAAGAAAAGGATTTTACAGGTAAGCTGTTATTAAACATCCTATTATATTCAAACCCAAAGGGTTCCGAACCTGGAGACCACACCCAAGTACGCACTGTAGCTAATTTTTCGATAAACTGGAGGCCATAACTTTACTTTAAGAATGCCCAACTCCAACCAAAACTCTTTTCACTTTGGACTTTGTAGAGAAGGTTTAGAAAGACTCCAGTCCGGGAGCTGCGGTGGCTCAACGTGATTGGCACTGCGCTGATAAGCCGTTCACCTCTGCAGCCAAGGGTTCGGCTCCCGATCTCGGCCGTAAATTGAGTTTGGTGGTCTCAGCCCGGCTCCCGGTGGGTGTGCTATGCAAGGTACGCCTGTGCTTAGTACGCCCACCCCCCCCCCCCACCACACTTGCACGCGCACAAAATTGGTTTAACACGCACGCACTTTGTCCATGCTGTCTCCTAAAAAAGAGAGGCGAAGGACCTACAGGGCTGGCTGGGCCCCCTCACTTCCTCATAGGGGGAGTCCCTCTGTCCCGTTGGGCTCCCAAGTGGAGCAGGTAGGGCAGGGTGAGGAGGAGGACATCCCTCACACCCGCCATTGCCACCGGGGGCATGGAGAAGGATGGCAGATTGCCTCCGGGGGGAGGGTACTCCCAACTCCTGCAGTCCGGCTCCTCTCTCGGGTTCACGCACAAAAATACACTTAAAAAAAAAAAAAAAAAAAAAAAAAAAAAAGACTCCAGTCCGGGTTTTATTGTCAGAACAGAAGTGAGTGGAAATCTCTCCAACAGAGACAAACATAAGGAACGAGGACGAACTTGTGACAACATTTTTTTATTGCTGTACGAGCTTTCCTGACCCTCTATTTCCTGTTTTGGGGATCACAAGGAACAAGGAGTGCAGAAAAATCTCTGCAACGGGGGCCACAGATAGAGCTACAAACCCAACAAGTTTAACTCCTCCCCTTGCTACTGTAGCCAATCTCCAATGGTCATATAAATACAGCTGGACCTTCTTTGTAATAAAAAATAATTTTACAATTTCTATTGACAAACTGCTTCTTGTCCAAGTCGTTCGGACCCCAGAGTGGCACTGCCGACACTGGTCTGAGGGGGCGGGATCCTGGAAACCATGTTCCGCCCACTAACAGCCACTGTAATAAAACAATAGGGGCGTGTCTGTGGCTAAACTGTTATTTAAACTGAAGATTTGACACACAGTGGTCCCAGACATCTCCCCCCACCCCCACCCTGCATTGGATGTCAACAGAGGAATCTGCATGGAATACTTCACAACAAAACACAACATCATTTATATTTACTGAGTTGGAAACAGATTGGCTTTAACGTTTAGAGGATCATTTTGGCATCACGATTATTATCACAGGAAAGATCGTAACTGTAGCAGTGTTAAAGCAGAACCCCAGCCAAAAATAACCAGATAAAATAAATACAGTGTAACCTTGAATTAAGAGCATAATCCGTTCCTGGAGAATGCTTGCAATCCAAAGCACTCGCATATCAAAGCGAGTTTCCCCATAGAAGTCGATGGAAACCAAGGTAATTCGATCCGCATTGACATCTATGGCATGCAATACCGCATGTGGCCAGAGGTGGAGAGCCTCGGAAATACTCCGGGACAGCTCAGCTGATCTCGGAAACTGAGTATTTCCCAATGATTCTGAGTATTTGCAAATGGCTCCGAACCATTACGAGTGTCACCGGCGCCCCCGCACCGCTTCTGACTATTACCATACTTACAGTTTTCTCAATTTTTGAGCTCCTTGTCACCTGCCGGTCAATGGGTAATTTCTGTCCGAT
Organism: Rana kukunoris; assembly: GCA_029574335.1. Taxonomy (NCBI): domain Eukaryota; kingdom Metazoa; phylum Chordata; class Amphibia; order Anura; family Ranidae; genus Rana; species Rana kukunoris. Next base: position 11,244,908 of record CM056056.1, read on the forward strand.
TTTGTACTTGCACCTGGTTTTCTAATATGTATACACTATTTGTGTTTTTCATTATTTTTCTGAAATAAACAGATATTAAAACTTTTTTTTTTTTAAATAAATGGGCAGTAAACCCAATGCAGTGGGGGGAGGGGGTGCAGCCCCGTGGCAATGGGGGGGGGGGGGGGGTTTACTTTACCCGTAGTTCAGCTTGAAGCTTTCAAAGGTAATTGGAGAGCAAACCAATAAAACTATAGACATATGCACTGCCGAAAAATTCCTTAATTTTCGTTTTAGTTACATCCGTTTTTTAGCTTTTTTCGAAGATTCAGAAATGTGAAAATTCAGAAATGTGAAAATTCAGAAATGTGAAAATTCAGAAATGTGAAAATTCAGAAATGTGAACATTTTCGAATTTACGAAATTTTGAATTTTCACATTTCCGAAGTTGGACATTTCCGAAGTTGGACATTTCCGAAGTTGGACATTTGAAAATTCAGAAATTTGAAAAAATATTATAATTTTCGAATTTCAGAAATGTTGAAACTCCGAAATTTAGAATTTTTGCATTCCGGAACTTCTGAAATTTAGAATTTCGGAAGTTCGACATTTCGGAAGATGAAAATTTGAAATTTTTGAAACCTGAAAATTCGGAAATAAAAAAAATTGGAAATTTCGTAATTAACAAATTTGTCAAAAAACTAATTCGGAACTAAACACAGACTTGCGCATGTCTAAAAACTATCAGAGGTACAAATGTACAAGTCATAGGGAGGGGATGCAGCAAAAAATGACATTATAATCCATAAACAATTCTCAACACAATGGAAAATACCTCATTACTCTCCATGATTACACCAAAGGAAAGGTAAAACGTGGAAGTCATCGTCTTTTGAATGAGATATTTACAATTGTCTTTACATTTTATTCAAATTAAGGCAACAGAATAAGATGAGGTTTCCGGGTTGGGAAGTTGAACTTGATTCTCGGGTTTTTAAGGAGAGTTTTCCCCCAACTGTTGTTGTTCAGAAATCTCCGTCAATGGAAGCATTCCGTAGAGGTTGTGTTTTTTATTAAATGAAACGAAAACATCCAATAATTAGTCAGTGATTACAGATTCCATTGTGTAAACATGCAGGTATCACCCAAATAGTTTTTTAAATCGCAGTGATATATACTAAATGGTGAGAAGATGTGCTGCTATCATTTTCCACGATAAAACGGTTTCCTGATGATGAAGAAGATTGATGTGTATCCAGGGGCGGACTGACCATTTGGGCACTCGGGCACTGCCGGGGGTCCCATACCACTAGGGAGCCCCATCAGGGTTGCCAGCCTCAGTAAAACCAGGGGCAGTATGTGAAAATCTGTGTTTTTAAAAAAAAATCCTAAGATTATAGCTTCCCCGCCTCTTCAGTACCCTTTCAGTGTGTGTGTGTGTATATACTGTATGTGTGTCTATACTGTGTATGTATAATGTATGTGTGTGTATATTGTAAGTGTGTGTATACTGTGTTTGTATACTGTAAGTGTGTGTGTGTACTGTATGTGTGTATACTATATGTGTGTGTATACTGTATGTGTGCATGTATACTGTATGTGTGTATATACTGTATACTGAATGTGTGTGTATACTGTATATGTGTGTATATACTGTGTGTATACTGTGTGTGTGTGTGTATCCTGAATGTATGTATATTGTATGTGTGTGTACTATGTGTGTATACTGTGTGTGTGTGTATACTGTATGTGTATGTATACTGTATGTGTATACTGTATGTATGTATGTGTGTATACTGTATGTGTGTCTGTATATTGTATGTGTGGGTGTGTATACTGTGTCTATGTGTGTGTATACTGTATGTGGTTGTGTATACTGTGTCTATGTGTGTATACTGAATGTGTGTGTATACTGTGTATGTAAACTGTATGTGTGTGTACTGTGTGTGTATACTGTATGTGTGTGTATACTATGCATGTGTGTGTATACTGTATGTGTGTATACTGTATGTGTATACTGTGTGTCTGTGTATGTATACTGTATGTGTATATATACTGTATGTGTGTGTGTATACTGTATATGTGGGTGTGTATACTGTGTCTATACTGTGTGTGTGTATACTATATGTGTGTGTGTCTGTATACTGTATGTGTGGGTGTGTATACTGTGTCTATGTGTGTGTATACTGTATGTGTGTGTGTGTATGTGTGTCTGTGCACTCTATGTGTGGGTGTGTATACTGTGTGGCCCAATAATCTATTGCCTGGGGGACCCCATAATCTCCCCCTTGCCCGGGGGGCCCCATAATCTCCTCTTGCCCGGGGGCCCCATGAGTTGTCAGTCCGCCCCTGGGGGCCCCATGAGTTGTCAGTCGGCCCCTGTGTGTATCCCAGTTACAGCTACAAAGCAACATTGGTTCTGACTTTGGAGACGATGCGCCATGTTGCAGCTATAATCCTTCTATCTGAAAAATAGATAGAAACTAGAATATAAACCAGTGGGATTGCATATGGCGGGTGGAACGGTGGTGTGGAAGCCTTCGTTATAAAGGTGCGTTGGTTGGTTTGTCGGTTGGTTGGTTGACTCAGTTTCTTGCCAAGGAAGTCAGTGGAAACATTGTAACTCTCCATTGTCTCTCTATAAGGAGTTCCTATCCAGTGTTAGAACCTTGTGCTCTGATATCGCAGTCTTCGTATTTCAGAAAGGCCGTCGTCTCGGCAGTACAGGTCCCCGCAGGGACTCTCTGCCAGTCATCGGGCACGACTGGCTACTCCGCCGCCGCCGGCACTGCTGGGGCTGCTGGAGCTGCCGCTGCTGCTGCTACCGCTGCTGCACCGGTCTTCGTAGATGGAGATCTCGATCTTTGACAGAAGGGATCAAGGAAGATACTTGTGTGATTTGTCTGACGCAATCGCTTATGCATTCATCTAGGACAGTGATGGCGAACCTTGGCACCCCAGATGTTTTGGAACTACATTTCCCATGATTCTCAACTACACTTCAGAGTGCAAGAGGATCATGGGAAATGCAGTTCCAAAACATCTGGGGTGCCAAGGTTCGCCATCACTGATCTAGGACATGGGGTCTCAAACTAGCGGACCTCCAGCTGTTGTGAAACTACAAGTCCCATGAGGCATTGCAAGGCTGACGGTTACAAGCATGACTCCCACAGGCAGAGGCATAATGTAGTTTCACAACAGCTGGAGGGCCACCGGTTAGAAACCCCTGGTCTAGGGCCTCTGGATTTTTTTTTAAGGCCAGGACACTGGCCAGGCCAGCAATACTTACACATTCTCCAAGACAAAATACAACAGGACTAGACATGTGCAGATGTACAGTGGAACAGAAGAATGCTTGTAATCCAAAGTATTCGTATATCAAAGCGAGTTTCCCCATAGGAAATAATGGAAAACTCATATAATCCGTTGCACTATAGGTATTGCATGTGGTCACGGGTGCAGGGGCATCGGAGAAACACAGAAACACTCGTAGATGCTCAGAGACCAACGGAGTGTCTCAGAGCAACTCCTAGTGTCTCCAAGCGACTCCTAGCATCTCCTAGCAACTCCTAGTCTACTTCCGAGTGGCTCCTAGTGTCTCTGGGGTGCTCCTAGCATCTTCAAGCAACTCCCAGCATCTCGAGCGGCTCCTAGTCTCTCTGAGCGTCACTCGGGAATGGAGTGTTTCCTAAAGTCTCCAAGAGTCACAAGGAGGAGAATGTGAGCATGGTATGTGTTTTGGGAGTATGGGATGTGTATGGAGAGAATGAGATGTGTTTGGGGGAGCGTGGGATGTATTTGGGGGAGCGTGGGATGTATTTGGGGAGACCGTGGGGTGTATTTGGGGGAGCGTGGGATGTATTTGGGGAGCGTGGGATGTATTTGGGGGAGCGTGGGATGTGTATGGGGAGCGTGGCATGTGTACGGGGAGCGTGGGATGTATATGGGAAATATGGGGAGTGTGGTATGTGTATGGGGATTATAAAATATGTATGGGGAGCGTGGCATGTGTATGGGGAGCGTGGCATGTGTACGGGGAGCGTGGGATGTATTTGGGGGAGCGTGGCATGTGTACGGGGAGCGTGGGATGTATATGGGAAATATGGGGAGTGTGGTATGTGTATGGGGAGTATAAAATATGTATGGGGAGCGTGGTATGTGTATGGGGAGCGTGGCATGTGTATGGGGAGCGTGGCATGTGTATGGGGAGCGTGGCATGTGTATGGGGAGCGTGGCATGTGTATGGGGAGCGTGGCATGTGTACGGGGAGCGTGGCATGTGTACGGGGAGCGTGGCATGTAAATGGGAAATATGGGGAGTGTGGTATGTGTGTGGGGAGTATAAAATATGTATGGGAAGCGTGGCATGTGTATGGGGAGCGTGGGATGTATATGGGAAATATGGGGAGTGTGGTATGTGTATGGGGAGTATAAAATATGTATGGGGAGCGTGGCATGTGTACGGGGAGCGTGGGATGTATATGGGAAATATGGGGAGTGTGGTATGTGTATGGGGAGTATAAAATATGTATGGGGAGCGTGGCATGTGTATGGGGAGCGTGGGATGTGTACGGGGAGCGTGGGATGCGTACGGGGAGCGTGGGATGCGTACGGGGAGCGTGGGATGCGTACGGGGAGCGTGGGATGCGTACAGGGTGCGTGGGATGCGTACGGGGAGCGCGGGATGCGTACGGGGAGCGCGGGATGCGTACGGGGAGCGCGGGATGCGTAGGGGAGCGCGGGATGCGTAGGAGGAGCGCGGGATGCGTACAGGGTGCGTGGGATGCGTACGGGGTGCGTGGGATGCGTACGGGGAGCGTGGGATGCGTACGGGGAGCGTGGGATGCGTACGGGGTGCGTGGGATGCGTACGGAAAGCGTGGGATGCGTACGGAAAGCGAGGGATGCGTACGGGGTGCGTGGGATGTGTACGGGGAGCGTGGGATGCGTACGGGGTGCGTGGGATGCGTACGGAAAGCGTGGGATGTGTACGGAGTGCGTGGGATGTGTACGGGGAGCGTGGGATGTGTACGGGGAGCGTGGGATGTGTACGGGGAGCGTGGGATGCGTACGGGGAGCGTGGGATGTGTATTGGGGAGCGTGGGATGCGTACGGGGAGCGTTTAGTTAGTACGTGATGCAGAAAACGAGGTATAACCCGGGACAACACAGCCATCTGGAGTCAGACTGAGAAAAGAAGGAGGATCCTCAACCAACATTATTAATGACATTATCAGGGACTTGAGGTAAACTATGTGAACCTCGACCATTGCCAGTAATTCATCTCACATCAACAAGTTCAGACTCAATTCTGGAAGAAAGGTGGGAGGAAATCTGCACACAATGACTGACTGTCCTCGGAAAAAACGTTTGACGTGGAAACTGCTGAGCGCAAGAAATGAGGGCTGATAAACACGCGGCGAGATCATGCGCTCACCTCCGAGACTTGTTCATAATTGAAACAGAGAGATATTAAATTCTCACATCCGCCTACAATGGCGAGAACAGAACGAGAGTTCACCCGGAGTTCAGACATGAATTAGGAGAAGCGATCGTCTCTTCAATTGGGGCTCATTTTATAGCCTATCAGAGAGAGTTCCCGCTCACACGTCCATTATACATCCGGTCCATGGAAAGGAGAGATTTGATTATTCTCCGATGGTGGAATACGGACAATGACTTTAAGGCTGGATTCACACTTGCGCGTTGCGTTTTTGAGCTCCGGTTTCTTTGCCAAGTTCTCAAACATTTGTTCAGCGATTCCTTTGTGTTTTAGCCGCAGATTTGCTGACCTGGGAGAGGGGAGAGAAGTCCCGCCGCTGATATCAAGAGGGGGAACTCCACGCCAAATTTGTAATAAAAAAACGGCATGGGTTACCCTCCAGGAGCATACCAGGCCCTTAGGCCTGGAATTAATTTTAAGCGGAACCCCTAAATGGAAAAAACGCCGTAGGGGGGTTCCCCCCAAAATCCATACCAGACCCTTATCCGAGCACGCATCCTGGCTGGTCAGAAAAGGGGGTGGGGACGGGCGCCCCACCCCCCTCCTAAACCATACTAGGCCGCATGCCCTCAACATGGGGGTGGGTGCTTTGGAGCAGGGGGCCCCCCACCCCAAAGCACCTTGCCCTCATGTTGATGAGGACAAGGGCCTCTTCCCGACAACCCTGGCCGTTGGTTGTCGGGGGCTGCGGGCAGGGGGCTTATCGGAATCTGGGAGCCCCCTTTAATAAGGGGGCCCCCCACCCAATGTGAATAAGTATGGGTTACATCGTACCACTACCCATTCACCTGGTGGAAAAAATTGTCAATAAAAAAAACACACTACACAGGTTTTTAAAGTAATTTATTAGGCAGCTCCGGGGGTCTTCTTCCGAATCCGGGGGTCTTCTTCTGACTCTCCGGCCTCTTCTCCCGCTCTCAGGTGCCTTCTCCTCGCTCTCCGGTTCTTCTCTTCTATTTTTTAAAAAACCGGCGCCATTGTGACGTCGCTTCTGTGTTTACATTCAGGAGACTGGAACAAAGCCGTTTCCAGCTATGTACCAGTCTGTGTCTAGACACCAGAAGTGCCGGATCGCAGATCAGGTCTCCTGGAAAGGACGGGAGGTCTGGTAAGAGCGGCGGGAGGGGGGGGGGGGATGTCCCCTCCCGCTCCTCCGGTATGACAACCGAGCAGCTTTTAGTTACATCGGTTGTTATCCTTGGAAAGCCGACCACCCGCTCTAAAAAACAGTACCGGATGATGCCTACAGCTGCGGGCATCATGCCGGTATAACCCCCCTAAAGCCGAGGCCGCATATGTGTGGAAGCTCAGCGCGAAGGTGTTAATGAGTGAAATAAGTGTTCAATCAGCAAGATTTCTGGCTCCCAGGTGCCTTCTATACTGGTAACGAGCTGAGATTAGGAGCACTACCTTTGAGAGAGTACTCCTAATCTCAGCTTGTTACCAGTAAAAAAAAAAACACCTGTCCACAGAAGCAATCAATCAGATTCCAATCTCTCCACCATGGCCGAGACCAAAGGGCATTCCAAGGACGTCAGGGACAAGATTGTAGACCTACACAAGGCTGGAATGGGCTACAAGACCATCGCCACGCGAAGAAACACAAAATAACTGTCACTCTCCCTCGGTCTGGGGCTCCACACAAAATCTCACCTCGTGGAGATTCAATGATCATGAGAACGGGGAGGAATCACCCCAGAACTACACGGGAGAATTTAGTCAATGATCTCAGCTGGGATCATCGTCACCAAGAAAATCGGTAACACACTACACCAGGAAGGACTGAAATCCTGCAGCACCCACAAGGTCCCCCTGATCAGTAAATCACATGTACAGCCCGTCTGAAGATTGCTAATGAACATCTGAATGATTCAGAAGAGAACTGGGGGAAAGTGTTGCGGTCAGATGAGACCAGACCAAAAGCACAGGGGCCCGGACATAGCACAGGGGGAGCGGTAGAGAGCACGGGGGGGGGGGGGGCGGTAGAGAGCACAGGGGGGGCCATAGAGCGCACAGGGGGGGGGCATAGAGTGCACAGGGGGGGGGGGCATAGAGTGCACAGGGGGGGGGGGGGCGTAGAGTGCACAGGGGGGGGGGGGCGTAGAGAGCACAGGGGGGGGGGGGGGGGGGGGCGATAGAGAGCACAGGGGGGGGGGCCATAGAGAGAACAGGGGGGGGGGGCGTAGAGAGAACAGGGGGGGGGGCGTATAGAGCGCAGGGGGGGGGGTTGTAGAGAGTACACGGGGGGGGGCGTAGAGAGCACGGGGGGGGGGGGGGGGGGCGGTAGAGAGCACAGGGGGGGGGCCATAGAGAGCACAGGGGGGGGGGCCATAGAGAGCACAGGGGGGGCCATAGAGAGCACATGGGGGGGCCATAGAGAGCACAGGGGGGGCCATAGAGAGCACAGGGGGGGCCATAGAGAACACAGGGGGGGCCATAGAGAGCACAGGGGGGGCCATAGAGAGCACAGGGGGGGGCGTAGAGAGCACAGGGGGGGGGCCGTAGAGAGCACAGGGGGGGGGGCCGTAGAGAGCACAGGAGGGGGGCCGTAGAGAGCACAGGAGGGGGCCGTAGAGAGCACAGGAGGGGGGCCGTAGAGAGCACAGGAGGGGGGCCGTAGAGAGCACAGGAGGGGGGCCGTAGAGAGCACAGGGGGGGGGCCGTAGAGAGCACAGGGGGGCCGTAGAGAGCCCAGGGGAGCCGTAGAGAGCCCAGGGGAGCCGTAGAGAGCCCAGGGGAGCCGTAGAGAGCCCAGGGGGGGAGTAGAGAGCCCAGGGGGGGAGTAGAGCCCAGGGGGGGAGTAGAGAGCCCAGGGGGGGGGGCAGAAGATGGAAACTGTATAGGAGGGGCAGTGGCATCTGCATGCCGATTAGAGAAGAGCAAAAGGGGGCATTCAGCGGCTGTAGGAGGAAGATAAGGGGGAGATCAGTTCCTCTACATGCTTCCGCCCCTCCTATACAGGCGTACGAGTGGCATGGGGCCGGGTTGCCAATGCAACCCCTGCGACCCCAGAAGCTACGCCCCCAATGTGCACCATTAAAATGTATTATAACAGCCAGAAGAAATACTGTGCAACACTAAAATGAACACTTACCCTACCTGATGCAAGAAAAAATAAATAAATAATACTTTGAAAAGGATACAACGCGCATTCCACGTTCCACGGGATCAGTGATTAGGAGACCTCGGGGAGCGTAGATCTTCTCATTTTGCTCTTGGATGTATTTTGAGATTTTCTTCAAAACCTTCGACACAAAAAAAGAAAAGCTGTATATATATATATATAATTATATATATATATATATATATATATATATATATATATATATATATATATATATATATATATACATATATACATATATACACACACATACATACATACATACATATACACACACAAATCTCACAAAAAAAAGTACACCCCTCACATTTTTGTAAATCTTTTTATGTGACAACACTGAAGAAATGACACTTTGCTACAATGTTGTGTAGTGAGTGTACAGCTTTGCTGTCCCCTCAAAATAACTCAACACACAGCCATTAATATCTAAACTGCTGGCAACAAAAGTGAGTACACCCCTAAGAGAAAATGTCCAAATTGTGTGTCAATGTTTTGTGTGGCCACCATTATTTTCCAGCACTGCCTTAACCCTCTTGGGCATAGAGATCACCAGAGCTTCACAGGTTGCCACTGGAGTCCTCTTCCCCTCTTCCATGACGACATCACAGAGCTGGTGGATGTTGGAGACCTTGCGCTCCTCCACCTTCCGTTTGAGGAGCCCCACAGATGATCAATAGGGTTTAGGTCTGGAGACATGCTTGGCCAGGCCATCACCTTTACCCTCAGATTCTTTAGCAAGGCAGTGGTGGTCTTGGAGGTGTGTTTGGGGTCGTTATGTTGGAATACTACCCTGCGGCCCAGTCTCTGAAGGGAGGGGATCATGCTCTGCTTCAGTATGTCACAGTACATGTTGGCATTCATGGTCCCCTCAATGATCTGTAGCCCCCCAGTGCCGGGAGCACTCATGCAGCCTCAGACCACCATGCTTGTCTGTATACAACACATACTTGTCTTTGTCCTCCTCACCTGGTTGCAACCACACACGCCTGACACCATCTGACACCAAATACCTTTATCTTGGTCTCATCAGACCACAGGACAGGGTTCCAGTAATCCATGTCCTTAGTCTGCTTGTCTTCACCAACCTGTTTGCGTTTTTTCTTGCACATCATCTTTAGAAGAGGCTTCCTCCTGGGATGACAGCCATGCAGACCAATTTGATGCAGTGTGCGGCGTATGGTCTGAGGACTGACAGGCTGATCCCCCACCCCTTCAACCTCTGCAGCAATGCCGGGAGCACTCATACATCTATTTCCCAAAGACAACCTCTGGATATGACGATGAGCACGTGACCTTAACTTCTTTGGTGGACCATGGTGAGGCTTGTTCTAAGGGGAACCCGTCCTGTTATACCGCTGTATGGTCTTGGCCACCGTGCTGCAGCACTCATAATCATAATAAATATGTGAAGTAGGTAACATGGGTGCCCATTGCCATAGTAATAAACATAGAAACATGCTTGCAGGTTTTGCATTATGAAAAGAGAAGCTTGTAGCAGCCACATTTTTGGTGGAGCTGACCCAAGTTTTTCAAGGCCACCTTTGACTCTACATTGAATATCGACAACATGGTGCAGCATGGGCTGTGCATCAAACAGCAAAGAATCTGGGAATAAATACAGAACTAAATAAAGAACTAAACACAAGGGGGGCGTGTCCAAGATGGCGACGGGAGAGGACGTGTAGGGACCGAGCTCCCGCTCTGAGAATCCTTCCTGCATTGATCCCTGTGTGGATTCCGGGCCACCTTCTCACAAATCCTTCCCCTGTCTCCTAGGGAATGCGCCGGAATAGCAGGGGCTGTCGGACGCGCCGCAACACCGCCGCAGGACCTACCCCGCCGAAGTCCGGGCCTAAACACACGCCTGCCCCTTTGCGGCCTTCCCCTCCTGTCCACATGGCATCCCATCCGGACGTTCCGCGGGATGATGCGATCCAGGCCGGGTCGGCGGCCTTTGAGGCACTTATGGCGGCGATCTCCACCTGCCAGTCAGCCCTAACAATCAAGATTGATCATGTCCAGGCGGACACAGCGCTCATACGCCGCGACCTGGATGCGTTCAGGGACCGCGTAGCAGAAGCAGAGAGACGGGTCTCGGACCTGGAGGACACCCAGAGGGACCACCACACTGACATCCAGTCCCTGAAGGCCAGGGTGAGGGTCCTGGAGCACAGAGCGGAAGACGCCGAGAACAGGAATCGCCGCAACAATCTCCGTGTCCTCGGCCTCCCGGAGGGGGCAGAAGGTACCGATCCTGTCGCCTTCATGGAGCAAATCCTTCCCACTATCCTCCCGGCCGCCCGGTTCTCCCACTACTTCTCTATTGAGAGGGCCCATCGCATCCCGGCGACCAGAGGCCCTGTAGGAGCGCCGCCGCGCACCTTTATTTTTAAATTCCTCCACTACCGCGACAGGGACACTGTCCTCAGAGCAGCGCGTCTGCAAGGAGACCTCAAATACCAGAATGCCAGACTCCTGATTTTCCCAGACTACTCGGTGGAGACACAGCGCCAGCGCAAGTCCTTTGACCACGTCCGTGCCATGCTGAGAGAACGGGGGATCAAGTACAGCATGCTCTTCCCTGCCAGGCTCAGAGTTCAAGATGGTGAGAGAATCCATTTTTTCACCTCCCCGAGAGATGCAGCGGCCTGGGCCGAATCCCTCCCTGGCTGAGAGTCCGGTGATTCACCCCTTCTTCAACTTTGACAACTGACTGTGAGTACACTATTCAGGGGTCTCCCCTGGGGTATTGGGGGTTCATTAAGGTCCTGGCGGGCCCGCTGCAGATATGAGACCTACTGACTGCCATCACCACAACACCCCTACCTGACTAACGCCGTGGAGGCATTCCCCCTTTGCTCCTGGGGGGTTGGGGGGACCGGGCCCCACCTTGTCACCTTGTTTGGCTGCAGCCTTTCCCCCCCCGCCTGCGTCTCCCCAGCAGTGGACCAGAAGCTATAGCTGATCCTCCTCCCCATCCCCCTTCACCACCCCCATGTCCCCTGTCCTGCAGACATGTTGAGGGGGGCCCCCCCCCCCTCCCCCTGAAAGTTGACTCACACATGTCTTTCCCCCCTTTTATTTTTATTTTTATTTTTTATTTTTTGACTCCCTGCTGGATGTCCTTATTACTAGTACTCAAGAACTGCACCCCCGGGAATCCGGGTGATCCACACACCTCATCCTCCTGTGGATTCTCAGGACCACTAACTGTTTTGTTTACAGTAGCGGGTAACCGCTTGGACACTGCCCTCGTGTCCGGCCTTAGGGCTGGGGTTTGTTTTGGGATGCAAGTCCTCCTCCATGTTAGGGGGGGGGGCGGGGTGGGGGGGGGGTTGGGAAGCCCGGTTGGCGCCCTGTTATGTTTGATTGTGTTATACGTTATGACAGTACTGTTGATTTCTTGCATATTGATTGCTCTAGAGTTGGGCCGACGACTCTCCCTCGCCCCGGTGATGGGTCGGGTGATCGGTTGGAGGCTCAAGTGTAGCTCTACCCCTGTGGTTACCTGCCTAGTGGTCTGTAATGGCTGCTCTTGATGTCCTCTCCTGGAACACACGGGGCCTGAACTCCCCAGTCAAGAGGTCCCTAGTGTTCCAATTTATTAAAAAACATAGCCCGCATGTTTGTGTGTTACAGGAGACACATCTGATGGGTAGCAAAACCCTCAGCCTTAAGAGGCCCTGGGTAGGTCACCACTACCATTCCACTTATTCTAACTATGCCAGAGGGGTTAGTGTTTTAGTGCTCAAATCCCTCCCCTTTAAGCTCCTTGATTTAGTTCTTGACCCCGATGGCAGATTTGTGTTGGTCCATGCTATGATCTACAATCTCCCCTGGGTACTGGTAGGCCTGTACCTGCCCCCTCCCGCCTCCCTGGCGGTCCTGGGAACACTCGCGGCCAAGTTGGCGCAGTTTCCCTGTGAAAATGTGGTCCTAATGGGTGACTTCAACCTAGTCCCAGACACTGGTATGGACAGGTTCACCCCATCGGGCACCACTCGCCAGGGACTGGCGGAATGGGCTGACACGTACGGGCTCACGGACGTTTGGCGCTGGAGGAACCCGGGGACTCGGGCCTTCACCTGCCACTCAGCCACCCATAAATCCTTCTCCCGAATTGACTTAGCATATGTAGGGACGCCAGTACTACCCCGGGTACGTGACATTACTATCCTCCCTCGCGGGATTTCGGACCACGCCCCACTCCTCCTCTCATTGACCTTGACGACGGACCCGGCCAGCAACCTCTGGCGGCTCTCCAGGTTCTGGATCTCGGATCCGGAGGTGGAGCCCAAAATTCTTGACACTCTCCGGTCCTATTGGGCGGAAAACCCGGGTACGGCTGCGGAGAACACGGTGTGGGATGCCTTTAAGGCCTCCTCCCGGGGACACTATCAGTCCCTGATTGCGGGGGTTCGGAGGGAACGCAGGGCGGAACTCACCAGGGTGGAGGGGGAGGCGGTTAGACAGGAGGCCCTGTATGTCAACACCCGAGACCTGCAACACTACTCCTCCCTGCAAGCCCTGACACAACAGGCAGTCCTCCTCCGGACAGCCTTGACTCAGAAGAAGCTTCTTCATCAGACTCAGCGCATTTTCGAACAAGGGGAGCGGACGGGGAGGCTATTGGCCTGGCTGTCCAGGGAACACTCAGGTGCCTCTGCTGTTGCCCAGGTGAGGGATGGGGAGGGGAACCTACACTCAACTCCGCAGGAAATCAACCGATGTTTTGCGGAGTACTACCAGCAACTGTACGCCTCTAAAGTAGAGTATCACCTCCCGAACCTAGTGGCCTATCTGGAGGAGGTGGACATCCCGGTCCTCACGTCCTCTGCGGCGCGTAAACTAGACGCGCCATTTCAGATCGAGGAGATACAAGCTGCCCTGAAAATGATGCAAGGGGGTAAGACGCCGGGCCCGGATGGGTTCCCGGTTGAATTTTACAAGACTTACGGAGAAGACCTGGCCCCCAGGCTGTTATCCTTGTTCACGTCGGCCTCGGATCTGGGTGTACTCCCGGACTCGATGTGTGACGCGGTCATTGTGGTAATCCCCAAGGTCGGTAAAGATCCCACTTTATGCTCCTCATACCGTCCTATCTCCCTCCTCAATGTTGACGCGAAGCTCTTTGCGAAGATCCTTGCCAATAGGCTTAACACTGTTATTACAGCCCTAGTCCACCCAGACCAGACGGGCTTCATGCCGGGTCGGGGGACCGACATTAACCTTCGACGTCTGCACACCCACCTCGCGGTGGCGGCCCCGGACGGCGCAGGCGTGGTGGCCTCGCTCGACGCTGAGAAGGCCTTCGACTCGGTCGAGTGGGGCTACCTCTGGGCGGTTTTGTCGCGATTCGGTTTTGGGCCCCGGTTTTTATCCTGGATACAAATGCTGTATGCTCACCCAAGGGCACGTATCCGCACTAATGGGACCCTGTCGCCCCCCTTCTCCTTGGAGCGGGGGACCAGGCAGGGTTGCCCACTTTCCCCGGCTCTATTTGCCTTGGCCCTGGAGCCCCTGGCCGCGCACATCAGGCGCGACCCGGGGTCCGAGGGATCAAGGTGGGACCCCTAGAGGAGAAACTATCACTCTATGCTGATGACGCCCTTCTGTACCTGGCAGATGCGTCTGCCTCACTTGGTGAGGCACTGTCCCACTTTGAAAAATTTGCATCATTTTCGGGGGTGAAAATCAACTGGGACAAATCAGTGCTCCTTCCTCTCCACCCATCGCTCCCTCGCTCCGACTCACACACCTCCCTACGCTGGGTGGATGAGTTCACGTATCTGGGGGTTAGAGTGGGCCTCGAGCCGAGGTCATACATGGAGAAAAATGTTCTCCCGGCGTTAGAACACCTGTCCGGACGTTGTGCGGTCTGGCGTACACTTCCCCTTTCGCCGGTCGGACGCGGTAATCTCATAAAGATGGTGATACTCCCCAAGTTGCTCTATTTCTTTCGCCAGACCCCTGTCACTATCCCGAAATCCTTCTTCCGACGACTTGACAGCATAGTGTCGGCGTTCATATGGGCGAACAGCCCTCCCCGGGTTGCCAGGCGCTTCCTCTATCTCCCCCTATCCCAGGGGGGTCTGGCCTTCCCAAACTTCCTTGCCTACTACTGGGCGGCGGTCCTGGTGACGGCCCGTTGGTGGTTTTCCCAGGCGCGTTGGAACCCAGCGGTGTCCCTCGAGGCGGCTATCCTAGGCTCGTACGCTGCTTTATCTAACCTTTTGTTTCGGGGGCGCAGGGCACATCCATCGGTCACGGGTCCTATGGTTACTGTGATTCAGGTGTGGCGATCCTCCAGGGCGCGTATGCTGAAGCCCAATACTATATCCCCACACACCCCGATTTGGGGGAATCCCTTCCTCCCCCACCTGAACATGGTCCCCGACCCGGGGGTCTGGGCGCGGCGGGGCATCCTAGCCCTCCGGCATATTATGCCGGACGGGGTGGTGTTGTCCTTCCGAGACCTAGCCCTTCGCTACAGGCTTCCCCCCTCCCTGGGTTTTAGATATGCACAACTGAGACACGCGCTTGCGGCCCAGTTCCCGGATCCGGTTGCGCTCGAGTCGGACTCGGTCGAGCGCCTCCTGATTTCGGGTGTTATGGGGAAACCCCTCTCATCCCTTTACCTGCGATTTACGGTGGCGTACGACGCGGACACAGTGGGAATCCTGGCCAAATGGAACGCTGACATACCTGACCTGGACGAAGAGATCTGGGAGGAGTGCGTCTCTTCATTCCTCCGTCCATGATTGCCTCTAGAGACCGATTTATCCAACTAAAATTTTTACATAGGGCCTATTACACCCCGCAGAGACTGGCTAAGATATACCCCTCCAGGAGCTCCTTGTGCACTAGATGTTCGGGGGATATTGGGTCGTTCATTCATATGGTTTGGTCCTGTCCCAAATTGGACGCGTACTGGAGAGAGGTGGCGGATACTCTGTCGGACCGCTACGGGGTGGAGCTCACGATGGACCCGAAGTTGTTCCTCCTTAGCTACCTGGGTGGGATTGAATGTGACAGATATACCAAACTGGGCATCACCTTTGCCCTGTTCTACGCCAGGAGGGAAATCCTACTCCGTTGGCGGGGCACTGACCTCCCAACTGTGTCCTCCTGGCTGGGGACGATCAACAGAGTCCTTCCACTATACAGACTAACGTATGAAAGCAGAAACTGCCCGGCAAAATTTGACAAGATCTGGTCAAACTGGATAGATGCGTCTAGCTGAGTAATTGACGGGTCCTCTGTGGCGCATCCTATTTGTAAGTGTGGTGGGTGGCTGTTCTCCCCCTCCCTTTCCCTCCTCACCTTCCCCTTACCCCCCCCCCCTCCCCCTCTCCTCCCTCCTCTCCTCCCTCCCCCCCCCCTCTCCTCGCTCACCCCTTTCCCTCGCCCCCTCCTTGGAGTCGCCCCCCCTCTGTTCCTCCCCCCCTCGTCCTCCCCTTTCTTGGGGGGCGGGGGCCGGCGGTGCTGGAGGGGTTGCCCTGATGGTTCTTCATCCCCCCCTTGCGGGGGGGGACCTCACGAGTGGCGACTAATATTTATAACTATGGGGTAGAGCTGTCTGTGTCCCCTTAACTTCTGTACCACCGGCTATGTGTGTAATTTATGTCCTTTTTTTTTTTGATATGCCCTGGTGCAATCACTTTGCTACCTCTGTTATCTATGTACTGTCATTGGTTTGTGTGTATGTTTGTTGTTTGTTTGAAAAAAAACAATAAAAACTTTTTCTGTAAAAAAAAAAAGAACTAAACACAAAATTAAAATACATGTTTGGTAGGTGGTCTACTTTCTCTAATAAGTCCTGGTTTGCACCCCTGTATGCCGACCTGAAAATGGTGCATCTATTGTGTGGACCCGCAGCCACCCATTGAGTCCACTTATTGGATGAAGAGCACTTTCAACATCTCCTCTCCTTTGTCTTCAGAATCTGGGAACCGGACCAGACTTTCTAGAACATGACACCATAAGAGGCTATTCTGAGGCAGTCTATTAGGGGACTTTGCTGTTAAACACTTGAAGGGCTCACAGATTGAGCCAATTAAAAGGGGAAAAAAAACACAAACGGAAAAAAAAAGTCTAAGAACAGAAGAGGTTTTACAGTTGAAAATGAAGACAATTAACAAAAGGTTTGGATGGGTTTTGATGATGTATGAAAAGGTATGGGCTCATTAGAAGCAACCCAAGTTAGGAGGAGGACACCCAACCCCCCGAGGAAGACACCCCCCAACCACCCGGGGAGGACACCCCCCAACCACCCGGGGAAGACACCCCCCAACCACCCGGGGAAGACACCCCCCAACCAGCCGAGGAAGACACCCCCAACCAGCCGAGGAAGACACCCCCAACCAGCCGAGGAAGACACCCCCAACCCCCAACCAGCCGAGGAAGACACCCCCGACCAGCCGAGGAAGACACCCCAACCAGCCGAGGAAGACACCCCCAACCAGCCGAGGAAGACACCCCCAACCAGCCGAGGAAGACACCCCCAACCACCCGAGGAGGACACCCCCAACCACCCGAGGAGGACACCCCCAACCACCCGAGGAGGACACACCCAACCACCCGAGGAGGACACACCCAACCACCCGAGGAGGACACACCCAACCAACCGAGGAGGACACACCCAACCAACCGAGGAGGACACACCCAACCAACCAAGGAGGACACCCCCAACCAACCAAGGAGGACACCCAACCACCTCTCTGAAATGTGGTCATTATGATAAGAAAAAAAAAAGTGTTTTCCATAAGAAAGTTAATTACTTTTGGATGTGAGGTTAAAGCGGGGTTCCGCCGAAAAAAAAAAATATTAAAAGTCAGCAGCTACAAATACTGCAGTTGCTGACTTTTAATATATGGACACTTCCCTGTCCTGGGCACCTGCGATGTCGGTACCCAAAGCCAATTTGTCCCTCGGCTCTCAGGTGCCTTTTCCGCCATCTTTAGTAAGGGAATCAGAAAGTGAAGCCTTGCGGCTTCACTTCCTGGTTCCCTACTGCGCATTCGGGAGTCGCGCTGCGCGATCCCACTGGTCCCTGCTGTCTTATGGGACCTGTGTGTCTCCAAGAAGACAGCAGGGACAGAGTAGGCGCCGCACATGGCATAGGTCACCGCGGTGATCTATGCCCGGAAGTGGGAGCAAATACCTGTAATACACAGGTATCTGCTCCCTCTTCCCCCCTGAAAGGTGCCAAATGTGACACCGGAGGGGGTCCAAGTGGAAGTTAAATGTTTGGGTGGAACTCCGCTTTAAGCCAGTTAAAAAGAAAACCGCAAAACAAATTTAAAAAAAATTGTACGATGGCAAGATTTCAAAAGGTTTGGGAACCACAGGTCATCCTTTTCTTGTACATAGACTTTAATCATTGTTTTCTCTAAAGTGATATTAAAGGAAATGTTTAAATAAAAAATAAATAAAAAAACAACATACATGCCATACTTACCTGCTCTGTGCAATGCTCCTCTTCTCAGGTCCCCCACCGTCACTCCTGGCCCCTCCCTCCTGATCCCAGAGAAAGCAACTTATTATGGGGGCATCCAAGCAGGCTCACTCCTGAGCCGCTGCTCTGGCTGTCCATTCAACCACAGCGCCGTGGCTCAGCCCCACACATTCTGTCTCCTCATTGGCTCACTGGCTGTGATTGACACCCCCCCCCCCCATTTCACTCATTTTGATTCTACTTCTAGACCTCTCCCTGGTCTACTTTTCCTTCCCCATTTAAGGATTTTTAAGCCAGTAATATTTGACTTGATATAACAGCAATTCCATGTGAAACACTTTCCCAGATGCGCTGTTTATGTATATTTTTGTCTTTTGTATACATTTCTTTGTAGCCGTTATACACACAAAATAATCTAAAATAAAAATAGAGCAAGAAAAAATAAATAAAATTGTATGGTAAACTAATCTACGCCTACAACCCGAAATTCTATTTTATAAACTCAGCAAATATTTAAAAAAAAGAAGATACAAGAAAGGAATCAGAATACAATAAAAGGCATTGATAAAAAAAAAAAAAAAAAAAAGTGTGGAGAGGAAGGAGAAAACTTCAATGCAGTTCTGTTTTCTATAACTGGACTGCCGCCGCACCACGCTGCAACGCCCCCCCCCCCCCCCCCCCCATCCCTCATAATTGGATGCATAGAATTCTTTGGACACCATAGTAATGAAGATCTTCTTTTGCAAGGGAGTTATTTTAGTTTCGTTTTTTTTTTTTTGGGTGGAGGCAATGACTTGAATGTATTTGCCTCAGTTGTAGACACAAGGAAGTTTGTAAATTGATGGTATCTGCCTCGGCTGTAGACACGAGAAAGCTTGGAATTGAAGGTATCCATCTCAATTTTAGACACAAGGACGCTTGGAATTGAAGGTATCTGCCTCGGCTGTAGACATGAGGAAGCTTGGAATTGAAGGTATCTCTCTCGATTTTAGACACGAGGGTGCTTGGAATTGAAGGTATGTTCCTCGGTTGTAGACACAAGGAAGTTTGTAAATTGATGGTATCTTGCCTCGGCTGTAGACACAAGGACGCTTGGAATTGAAGGTATCTTGCCTCGTTTGTAGACACAAGGACGCTTGGAATTGAAGGTATCTTCCTCGGTTGTAGACACGAGGACGCTTGGAATTGAAGGTATCTGCCTCGGTTGTAGACACGAGGACGCTTGGAATTGAAGGCATCTTGCCTCGGTTGTAGACACGAGGACGCTTGGAATTGAAGGCATCTTGCCTCGGTTGTAGACACGAGGACGCTTGGAATTGAAGGTATCTGCCTCGGTTGTAGACACGTGGACGCTTGGAATTGAAGGTATCTGCCTCGGTTGTAGACATGAGGAAGCTTGGAATTGAAGGTATCTGCCTCGGTTGTAGACACGAGGATGCTTGGAATTGAAGGTATCTGCCTCGGTTGTAGACATGAGGAAGCTTGGAATTGAAGGCATCTTGCCTCGGTTGTAGACACGAGGATGCTTGGAATTGAAGGTATCTGCCTCGGTTGTAGACACGTGGACGCTTGGAATTGAAGGTATCTGCCTCGGTTGTAGACACGAGGACGCTTGGAATTGAAGGTATCTGCCTCGGTTGTAGACACGAGGACGCTTGGAATTGAAGGTATCTGCCTCGGTTGTAGACACAAGGACGCTTGGAATTGAAGGTATCTGCATCGGTTGTAGACACGAGGACGCTTGGAATTGAAGGCATCTTGCCCCGGTTGTAGACACGAGGATGCTTGGAATTGAAGGTATCTGCATCAGTTGTAGACATGAGGAAGCTTGGAATTGAAGGTATCTGCCTCGGTTGTAGACACGAGGACGCTTGGAATTGAAGGCATCTTGCCTCGGTTGTAGACACGAGGACGCTTGGAATTGAAGGCATCTTGCCTCGGTTGTAGACACGAGGATGCTTGGAATTGAAGGTATCTGCCTCGGTTGTAGACACGTGGACGCTTGGAATTGAAGGTATCTGCCTCGGTTGTAGACATGAGGAAGCTTGGAATTGAAGGTATCTGCCTCGGTTGTAGACACGAGGACGCTTGGAATTGAAGGTATCTGCCTCGGTTGTAGACACGAGGACGCTTGGAATTGAAGGTATCTGCCTCGGTTGTAGACACAAGGACGCTTGGAATTGAAGGTATCTGCATCGGTTGTAGACACGAGGACGCTTGGAATTGAAGGCATCTTGCCTCGGTTGTAGACACGAGGATGCTTGGAATTGAAGGTATCTGCATCAGTTGTAGACATGAGGAAGCTTGGAATTGAAGGTATCTGCATCAGTTGTAGACATGAGGAAGCTTGGAATTGAAGGTATCTGCCTCGGTTGTAGACACGAGGACACTTGGAATTGAAGGTATCTGCCTCAGTTGGCGACAGAAGAATGCTTGGAATTGAAGCTATCTTCCTCGGTTGTAGACACGAGGACGATTGGAATTGAAGGTATCTGCCTCGGTTGTAGACACGAGGACACTTGGAATTGAAGGTATCTGCCTCAGTTGTAGACACGAGGAAGCTTGAAATTGAAGGTATCTTGCCTCGGTTGTAGACATGGGGAAGCTTGGAATTGAAGGTATCTGCCTCGGTTGTAGATACGAGGACGCTTGGAATTGAAGGTATCTGCCTCGGTTGTAGACACGAGGACGCTTGGAATTGAAGGTATCTGCCTCGGTTGTAGACACGAGGACGCTTGGAATTGAAGGTATCTGCCTCGGTTGTAGACACAAGGACGCTTGGAATTGAAGGTATCTGCCTCGGTTGTAGACACAAGGACGCTTGGAATTGAAGGTATCTGCATCGGTTGTAGACACGAGGACGCTTGGAATTGAAGGTATCTGCCTCGGTTGTAGACACGAGGACGCTTGGAATTGAAGGTATCTGCCTCGGTTGTAGACACAAGGACGCTTGGAATTGAAGGTATCTGCATCGGTTGTAGACACGAGGACGCTTGGAATTGAAGGCATCTTGCCTCGGTTGTAGACACGAGGATGCTTGGAATTGAAGGTATCTGCCTCAGTTGTAGACATGAGGAAGCTTGGAATTGAAGGTATCTTGCCTCGGTTGTAGACACAAGGACGCTTGGAATTGAAGGTATCTGCCTCGGTTCGGTAGGAGACACGAGGACGCTTGGAATTGAAGGTAGACATCTTGGAATTGCCTCGGTTGTAGACACAAGGACGCTTGGAATTGAAGGTATCTTGCCTCGGTTGTAGACACGATGAAGCTTGGAATTGAAGGTATCTGCCTCGGTTGTAGACACGAGGAAGCTTGGAATTGAAGGTATCTGCCTCGGTTGTAGACACGAGGACACTTGGAATTGAAGGTATCTGCCTCAGTTGTAGACACGAGGAAGCTTGAAATTGAAGGTATCTGCCTCGGTTGTAGACACGAGGACACTTGGAATTGAAGGTATCTGCCTCAGTTGTAGACACGAGGAAGCTTGAAATTGAAGGTATCTTGCCTCGGTTGTAGACACGAGGACGCTTGGAATTGAATCTTGCCTCGGTTGTATGAAGCTTGGAATTGAAGGTATCTGCCTCAGTTGTAGGACATCTGCCTCAGTTGTAGACACGAGGAAGCTTGAAATTGAAGGTATCTTGCCTCGGTTGTAGACACGAGGACGCTTGGAATTGAAGGTATCTGCCTCGGTTGTAGACACGAGGAAGCTTGGAATTGAAGGCATCTTGCCTCGGTTGTAGACACGAGGACGCTTGGAATTGAAGGTATCTTCCTCAGTAGGAGACACGAGGATGCTTGGAATTGAAGGTATCTTCCTCGGTTGTAGACACAAGGACGCTTGAAATTGAAGGTATCTTGCCTCGGTTGTAGACACGATGAAGCTTGGAATTGAAGGTATCTGCCTCGGTTGTAGACACGAGGAAGCTTGGAATTAGCAGGTCATCACTGAAGGGAAGAATGAATAACTAGAAGGAATGACGTGATTTGGTAAAGCCGACAAGTACCACATTGATTCATGCGATTCTAATAAAAGGCTCCATCCAGAACTGTACAGGAAATTAGCCAATGTGTTTTACTAGAAGGTTGAGTCTGCTGGAGGTATGTATGGGATCTATAGAAAAGCTCCCGATCCCTCCCCGCTACATAATGTATCCTTTCTCAGTATCAGCCAGGGTTGAGGTGGGAACAGGATCTGCTGGGAAATTAATTTCCAGCTTACAAAAGGTTGAGTTTGCTTTGGCCCGTTGCCCGGATGGATGGTGTGATATAAAGAGATTGGGCAATTAGCTGAGCTTGCTGAGTGCCTGCATGTTGAGACAACCTTTCCCAAGCGTTTGAAGGAAGGATTAAAATCTGCTCACCAAGAAATAAGACAGATAACAATGCGAAATGCTGGGCCTGACGTGCGACTCCATTCCACTCTCCGGAGTTTAGCTGTGACGATTTTTTGGACCGAGTTCAAAGCTGTAAAGCGTAGCGCTGAGACTCAGCAACTCTCTGCGAAATCCAACTCCTTCCCCGTACAAGCCGGGTGCCCTTTGGTAACAAGTCGAAAAATGTAAGCAGATTTCCCACCAATGACTTCCTGTGGGAGATACTGAGAAAAGTGGAAGGTCACTTCCCAGGCCAAGGACCGTTCCTGTTCTCCGATATCAATAGGGACCAAACATGAGACCATCAGCGACTTCATTAGGAAACTGCCTTATGCAACTTTACATTCTTATAATAAAAAGTACGCCAGAATCGACCTATTCTATATTTACTATATGTGCACTTCTTTAACCACCTCAATACCAGGCCTTTTCACCCCCTTCCTGTCCAAACAATTTTTTGGTAAAAAAAAAAACAACGCAATCAGCGTTTATTGATTGGTTTACGCAAAATTTATAGTGGCTACAAAATAGGGGATAGATTTATAGCATTATTTTTACTAGAAATGGCGGCGATCAGTGATTTTTACTGTGACTGCGATATTGCGACAGACACATCAGACACCTTTGACACTATTTTGGGACCATTCACATTTATACAGTGACCAGTGGTATAAAAATGCACTGATTACTGTATAAATGTGACTGGCAGGGAAGTGGTTAACACTAGGATGTGATCAAGTGGTTAAAAGTGTACCCTAGTGAGTGATTCTAACTGTAGGGGACTGACTGGGGGAGGTGACCGATCGGTGACCCTATGTACAAGGGACACACTGTCTCCTCTCCCTGACAGGACGTGAATCTCTGTGTCTACACACAGAGATCCACGGTCCTGCTCAGTTACTGGGCAATCGCGGGTGCCTGGCGGACATCGCAGCCGCCGGGCATGCGCATAGGGTTCCCAGTAACGCGGCGGGTGCGTGCGCACACCGCGCCCCCTAGTGGCTCGGCAAGGCGAGGACGTCATATGACGTCCTCCCGGAACTAGGGCATTATCGTGCCACCGTCAATTGACGACAGGCGGTAGTAAAGTCGTTAAAAAAGGACCACTTACACTGAGCGTACGCATATATGCGTCCTCGGCTTTAGGATGTTATACCGGGATGACACCCACAGCTGCAGGCATCATCTCTGTACCGTTGTTTAGAGCCAGCGGTCGGCTTTCCAGGCATAACCACGATGTGGCTAAAAGCCGCTCAGTTGTTATCCCGGAGGAGCGGGAGGGGACATCCCCCTCTCCGGCCGTCTCCAACCACTCTGAACGGGTCTCCCGTCCCACCATCTGCGATCCGGCACCTCGTGACAGACTGGAAAGAAGCCGTAAACGGCATTGTTCCAGTCTCCTGACTGTAAACACGGAAGCGACGTCACGATGTCACTTCCCGTTTACTCGGCTGCCAATGGCGTCAGATTTAATAAAATATACAATAGTCAGAATCGCCGTTTTCAGCGATCTGAATACACTTCAAAGAAAAGGAGGGATTTGGGGTCTTTTAGACCCCCGATCTCTCCATAAAGATTACCTGTCATCACCTATTACTGTCACAAGGGATGTTTACATTCCATCTGACGGCAATAAAAGTGATCAAATATATATTTTTTAAAACACAAATTTAATAATGTAAAAATAAATAAGAAATAAATAAAATGTAAAGCTCCCCCGTCCCCGCGAGCTCGCACAGCAAAGAAAATGCATACATAAGTTGCGCCCGCATATGTACATGGTGTTCAAATCACACATGTGGGGTATTGCCGCGATCGTCAGAGCGAGAGCAATAATTCTTGCACTGGACCTCCTATGTAACTCGAACCTGGTAACCGTAAAAAAGCCCTTCCCTCTTTGCTGCTCTTATGCCCTCCCTCCTGTCGAATGCCCCCACAGTGCGCAGCTAATTATAGGGCATTAGAATACATTAAGATAAAAAAAATTCTGCCTTTACAACCCCTTTAATCCTGTCTTGGGTCCAACATGGAGCCAACAAAGGGTTTGAACTCTTGGCTCCATGAAAAGAATGGAATGGCAGGTGGTGGATTTGTTCTTTCAATAGACTCTAGTTACTTTGTCCCAATTGGGCGAAATGACAGGGTCTCCCTCACAAAAAATAAAAACAGAATCCAGTTTACCTTCTCATAGTGTGTCTCCATGCAGAGGAAGATGAAATAAGCGGTAGCACAAGCTAGACATCCCTCCAGATAAGAGCTACCTCCAATCTTCTCAGCCTCTATATAGTACATATTCAGAATCTTCACCGTCTCCTCAAACAGCTGCTTCTCAATCTGATGAAAACATTAAAGAACAAATAAATATTAGCATGAACAATAAATATTCAGTCAGAGGCTGTAGACATTTTACAGGAGATGTATGGAGCCTTCAGAAAAGGTACTGAAGGTGGTTGGGGACTGTAGACCAAGTACATGAGATGGTTGGAGACAGTCTATCAGGTACAGGTGTTGGTTGGGGACTGTAGACAAGGTACAGGAGAGGGTTGGGGACTGTAGACAAGGTACAGGGGTGGTTTGGGGACTGTAGACAGGGTACAGGAGAGGGTTGGGGACTGTAGACAGGGTACAGGAGAGGGTTGGGGACTGTAGACAGGGTACAGGAGAGGGTTGGGGACTGTAGACAGGGTACAGGAGAGGGTTGGGGACTGTAGACAGGGTACAGGCAATGGTTGGGGACTGTAGACAGGGTACAGGCAATGGTTGGGGACTGTAGACCAGGTACAGGAGATGGGTGGGGACTGTAGACCAGGTACAGGAGAAGGGTGGGGACTGTAGACCAGGTACAGGAGATGGTTGGGGACTATGAATATATTACACAAGATGGTTGGGGACTGTAGACATGATACAGAAGATGGTTGAGGACTAAAGGCATGGTACAGATGGTTGAGGACTGCATGCATAGTTAAGGATATGATATATCACGCAGCTTAGAAACCAGTCCTTCAAGGAAGGTTTAGTGCCCTCCCAGTTGAAACCGGGCATAATTAAACCCATCCTGGAGAAACCTACCCTTGACCCCAAAGACCCAACTCACCGTTGTCGCATAACAGGCCTAAACGTCCTCTCCAAGGTAATGGAGAAAGTAGTGGTACAACAGCTGCAACTGCCTCTAGATACCCACAAACTACTCAAACCATTTCAATCGGTATTCCGTCCCAGACACGGGACGGAAACAGCGTTGCTCAAGATATGGGACAACGTTCGAGGCCGCAGACGAAGGAGAATCTTCTCTTCTAGTTCTGTTGGACCTAAGCGCAGCCTTCGACACAGTAGACCACAAACTGTTACTGACTCGGCTAGCTAAAGTAGCCAAAGTCGCAGAAGGTAATCTATCTTGGTTCTCCTCTTTTCTGGAAAAACGATCACAAATAGTGAAATTAGGACCTTTCACTTCGGCGAAAAAATGCACAGTGTCATGCGGAGTCCCTCAAGGATCGCCTCTGTCGCCGGTGCTGTTCAATATCTATCTCCGCCCTCTCTTTGAAATTATCAGTAGGCAAAAACTACTTTATCACTCATATGCAGATGACACCCAACTGTATTTTCGCATCTGCAATAAAAAAGGATCATCATCTCAGTCCAGAGACACGCCTCTCTTTTTGATAGAAAACTGGATGACAAAGAGTTATCTTAAACTCAACAGTTCCAAAACAGAACTTCTTCTGTTTCACGCCAGTCGTAAGAGTCAACTGGCAACAACCTGGACCCCCCCGCCCATTCTGGGCCAAATCATCACCCCTAGCGCCAAAGTCAAAAGTCTCGGAGTCATCTTCGACACCTACATGACAATGGATGCACAAATAGGGTCAGTAGTCAGCGGATCTCACCATCTGCTGCGCCTACTATGCAGACTGTAACAGAATGAACCGTGACAGACTGAGATATTCCTATGTCTAGGGTCACCTTATGTCCACTAAGGCCATAGGGTGACAAAGAATCATAAGTCATATATTACAGATGGGACATTATTAATACTTCATATTTCAGGACTGAGATATCACAAGGAGTTCATGATGACATGACCAGGTCAACCAGACAGTGACTCATACCTTTGTATAATAGGCTATTGAAATATCTTAAGGTGTTGACTATTCACTGTAAAGACATTCCGTTGAAAAAGTGTTGATTGCACCCACTCTCACAAGACTCTGCCATTGTGTGATAAAGCTGTCTAGATAACTTATTCAACTAGATGTCTGTGTTACTATTCAAGGTTAATTGAACTCTATTGATGATGCGGTGCCGTCATGTCTAGCTACCAATTAAAGAATTATCCTCAGTGAGTGAATAGGGGGGTGGGGACTACATTGTCCTGTGATTAACTGCATTATGCTTGAAACTGTATAAGAAGCTGAGAAAATATCAATAAATGGGTCATTTCTTTGAAAGCAAGTACGGAGCTCTGTCTCGTCTTATTCTGGGAATGGATATGGATCGTGTATGCAGGATTGTGGAGTGTCAGATAAGCTTGTCGTGGTTGGATGGAAGATCGTAAGCGGTGGTGACCGTTACATTTGGTGGCATAGCAGTGGGATGATTCCATCACCAGCAGGACGGCTACAAGGACACATAACAATGGAGACGGTGTATGAACGGATGAAGCTCTCTTCCCTCGTAGACTTACTGGAGAGCCGGGGCAGACCGGCCAGCAACCGTAAGAAAAGGGACATTATCGCAGAACTGGTCGAAATGGATAGAGCTAAAAGGCCGGCCGTAACAGACAGGACACCCGAAGAAGCAAGTTTTGATCGGGCTGTTAACCTAAGACTGGCACATTATGGTCCTAACCCTCCACCGGAGATCAGGGACCGAGTTATAGCGGCTCTGAATGCCACCTTGCTACAGCGAGGAAGTGCTGCAGCAAGCTGAAGTCACAGCAGCACCAACTAAAGAGAGAGGAGAGGTGCATATACCAGTCTCCATGGAAGAGGAATTCCAAAGAAGGTTACAAGAGATGCGGATACAGCATAGAGGACCAGTATCAGAGGAGGTCCTGTTGGGATGTTCGGATGTGATTCGGTGCCAACTCTGGAAGGAAGCGTTAGCTCGGGAGCAGCAAAACCAAGGAAAGGTCCTGCCCTCCATCTATGCAAGGTACTGGCCGCAGTATGACGTACGCATGCTGTTGTTGGGGAACCAACCGAAGCAGGAGTGGACAGCTGAGTTAAGCAGGCTGATCTGGGCAGAGATGTAGCTGGATGAAAGCTACAGAGCCCTCCAGTGGTATGTAGCCCAAGAGTGCCCGTTGCTAGCAGATGACAGCCCCGCAGAAGGCCATGACTATGATGGCCTGGGATTATTGTATTGGAGGATGTCCAGTGATCCAGACTTCGGGGATGATCGGGAGTGGCGCTTGGAGGACATAATGGAGCACAGAGAGGAGAAATTGAATATCTCAGGAGGCCACTGGTCACAGGAAGATTTGGAATTTCTGGCCATTCGGGAATGGGAGCTGGAGGTCACCTACAGACAGCTGCTAGACTCCGCTCAGCAGCAGGGTGGGGCTCCTGTTGCCTGGGACTATAAGGAAAGGACATATGACAATTGTGAACTCCTGGCTGATGAATCGGCAGTGGAAAATATGGAGATTGCCACCCCTAAAGCCGAAACGCATGGTGTGGAGTTCCAGAGAGCCGGGGCGGTTGGCCCCTTTCTCCAGCAACAAGCTGAGGTGGTAAAGCTTTTACCCCCAGTTGAATCACTGGCAACAGAGCAGGGTGCCCCAGGCCTCTGCTCCCAACTAGCAGAAGAGGGGGACCCTGTGGTAGTGGATGGGACTGTGGTCTCCACTCACAGCAACCCAGCGGAAGAGCTGGCAACAGAGCAGAGTGCCCCAGGCCTCTGCTCCTCACTAACAGAAGAGGGGGTCCCTGTGGTAGTGGATGGGACTGTGGTCTCCTCTCACAGCAACCCAGCGGAAGAGCTGGCAACAGAGCAGAGTGCCCCAGGCCTCTGCTCCTCACTAACAGAAGAGGGGGTTCCTGGGGTAGTGGATGGGACTTCAGTCTCCACTGGCACAACCCCAGAAAATGGTACAGGACTGGGACAGGAGGATGTCGGCTTTGCTTTGCAAGCACCGGGGGGTTTTCACCTAGCACCAGTGGATGGGACTTTAGTCTCCACTGGTATACCCCAGGAAGGGGGGGCAGTTGGCCCAGACCCCCAACAGCATGATGGACTGAGCCCAGCCACCCTGCCTTCTCCCCAGCGGCAGGCGTGTTCTCTGAGAGAGGCAGAGGTTGGCGGGGTGAGTAATGCTCAGTTTGGAGCCATTTATTTGGGGTACAGTATGGATACCAGCATTGGAGGACTGGAACTACTGACGGACTTAGGAGTCAACCCGTTTGGGGTTCCCACCTGTGTCCGTCTTCCACCGAAAGGGGAGAGATGTAACAGAATGAACCGTGACAGACTAAGATATTCCTATGTCTAGGGTCACCTTATGTCCACTAGGGCCATAGGGTGACAAAGAATCATAAGTCATATATTACATGAGATGGGACATTATTAATACTTCATATTTCAGGACTGAGATATCACAAGGAGTTCATGATGACATGACCAGGTCAACCAGACAGTGACTCATACCTTTGTATAATAGGCTATTGAAATATCTTAAGGTGATGGCTATTCACTGTAAAGACATTCCGTTGAAAAGGTGTTGATTGCACCCACTCTCACAAGACTCAAGGCCCCAGAGGCGATTCAGTTCGCATGTGCCGCGCTATACAAGTTTTTTTCATTCAAGACTCTGCCATTGTGTGATAAAGCTATCTAGATAACTTATTCAACTAGATGTCTGTGTTACTATTCAAGGTTAATTGAACTCTATTGATGATGCGGTGCCGTCATGTCTAGCTACCAAAGAATTATCCTCAGTGAGTGAATAGGGGGGTGGGGACTACATTGTTCTGTGATTAACTGCATTATGCTTGAAACTGTATAAGAAGCTGAGAAAATATCAATAAATGGGTCATATCTTTGAAAGCAAGTACGGAGCTCTGTCTCGTCTTATTCTGGGAATTGATATGGATCGTGTATGCAGGAATGTGGAGTGTCAGATAAGCTTGTCGTGGTTGGATGGAAGATCGTAAGCGGTGGTGACCGTTACACAGACTTACTCCTTTTATTCCCAAAGAAGACGTTGCAGTCGTGGTGGGAACAATTGTTAATTCCAGACTGGACTATGCAAATGCACTTTACCTCAGACTCCCCAAGTACCAAATCTCTCATCTGCAAGTCGTTCAAAATACGGCCGCCAGACTTGTGACTGGGAAAAAACCTTGGGAATTAATCTCACCTTCACTGAGAACCCTTCACTGGTTACCAGTAAAAGACAGAATCACTTTTAAAGCACGTGACAAAATAAAAGCTCACAATTCCAATCGCGTTCTGCGATCCACCAACCAAAATCTGCTCCAGATACCCAAAGCCAGATACAAGTCCAAAGGAGAAAGAAGATTTGCTCTCCAAAGTCCCCGACTATGGAACGCTTTACCGACCAGCATTCGGTTGGAGGAGAACCACCTGGCCTTCAGAAGAAAGATCAAGACTCATCTCTTTTGATACCAAAGGAGAAATGGACAACGAGCGCCCAGAGGCTATTAAGTTTGCATGTATGCTCTATATACGTTTTTCATTCATTCATTCATTCATGGGGGACTATAGGCATGGTGCAAGAGATGGTTGGGAACTGCAGGCATGGTGCAAGAGATGGTTGTGGGGTGCAGGCATGGTCTAATGGATGGTTGGGGACTGCAGGCATGGTGCAGAAGATCGTTGGGCACTTCAGGCATGGTGCAGGAGATGGTTGGGAACTGCAGGTATGGCAGCTCTTCAAATAACATTTCTAGATACCATCCTTAAAATTCACAAAGATACAGTATTTAAACTCCAGCTTTGCCATTATATAATGTAATTAAAAGAACAACAAACATACATCAGTGTTTCTGTAGTGCGGCGTGGCGGTTTCTGAAGCAAAGTCGATATACATGATGGGGAGGAAATGCAAATACCTTTAATTCCCCAGGCTGAGAGGTACATTTCCAGCACTAATAAAGTACGAGGTTTCCTTTATGGTCAGTCACAAAGCCAAATATTCAAATAAATTCAGTTCACACATGTGCAACACTACTGGAAAACAAAGTCATCCGATGATCAAAGATGCCAAACTACACACCTGCCTTTCACAACTGGTGGCAGATGCCACAATAACAACCACTTGGATTGGTGTCAGTGTCCGCAATAATAACCCCCTGCATTGGTGCCAGTGTCCGCAATAATAACCCCCTGCATTGGTGCCAGTGTCCGCAATAATAACCCCCTGCATTGGTGCCAGTGTCCGCAATAATAACCCCCTGCATTGGTGCCAGTGTCCGCAATAATAACCCCCTGCATTGGTGCCAGTGTCCACAATAATACCAGCCTGCATTGGTGCCAGTGTCTGCAATAATAACTCCCCTCATTGGTGCCAGTGTCTGCAATAATAACTTCCCGTATCAGTGCCAGTCTTGGCAATAATATCCCTGCATTGGTGCCAGTGTCTGAAATAATAATAACCCCCTGCATTGGTGCCAGTGTCCGCACTAATAACCCTCTGCATTGGTACCAGTGTCCACATTATTAACAACTCCCCCTTGCTTTAGTTCCAGTGTCCACCATTTTAACGTCCTGCATTGGTGCCAGTGTTCACAATTAAAAAAAGCCTGCATTGTGGTGCCAGTGTCTGCAATAATAAAAATAATAACCCCCCCCCCCCCCATTGGTGCCAGTGTCCACAATAACAACCCCCTGCATTGGTGCCAGTGTCTGCAATAATAACCCCCTGCATTGGTGCCAGTGTCCACAATAAAAAAAGCCGGCATTGGTGCCAGTGCCCGCCATAACCTCCTGCATTGGTGCCAGTGCCCGCCATAACCTCCTGCATTGGTGCCAGTGTCCGCAATAATACCCACATGCATTGGTACCAGTGTCTGCAATAATAACTCCCTGTAATCGGTGCCAGTCTTGGCGATAATAACCCCACTGCATTGGTGCCAGTGTCCACAATAACCCCCTGCATTGGTGCCAGTGTCCACAATAACCCCCTGCATTGGTGCCAGTGTCTTAAATAGTAACCCGCTGCATCGGTGCCAGTGTCCACAATCATATCCCTCTGCATTGGTACCGGGGCCTCCAATAACAACCCCTTGCACCAGTATTACACCCCCACTCTTCCTCTGCTCCCTTGCTTCACTCTTGGCTCCTTCCCATCACATTTAAGAACCCATAGCATAAAAGATACAAAAGAAACTCATAGGGGCCCAGATTCACAAAGCACTTACGCCGACGCAAGTGCAAATTTGCACCGGTAAGCGCAAATGTGCGCCGGCGTATCTGTGCGCCAGACCCACAAACCAATATACGCCTAAAAACTGGCCACCCTACGCCGACGTAGCTTACATACCCCGGCGTAGCGTGGGTGCACTTTTTGTCTGGACGCATGTTGCTGCTCCCATTGATTGGCATTCAAACATGCAAATGAGGGAAATACGGCGATTCACGAACGTACGTGCGCCCGACGCATGCTACGCGAGGTGCGCGTAAATTGTACGTCCGGCATAAAGTTATTCCCCATAGATGAGGCGCAACCCGGCAACAGACATGCAAAGGTCTGCCCCACAGAACACAGGCCGGCGTATTGGGCGTACGTTACGTTCGCAGCGTACGTGGTGATCCGGCGTAGCTTAGGCATTTGTGCCGGCGTGGTTGTGAGCAGGCGCATAAGGGTGCTGTTTTATGCGTCCACGTCACGGTGCATTCGCACCATGCTTGGACTATCATTTGCATGGGGTCACGCCCACTTCCACCTACGCCGGCCTGCGCCTTCGAAACTTACGCCACGCCGACGCAGCGCTGAGAGCAATAGCTTGCTGAATGCAGTGCTTGCCTCTCAGTGCTGCGTCGGCGTGGCGTACGACGTTTGCGCTACGGCGGCGTAATGTGCGCCCAACTCTCTGTGAATCTGGGCCAGGATGTTCCTGAGTTACTCCAAAAAGAGACTCAATGAATTGAACAGGGATCAAACATTTAACATTCCCGTTGAAGCTTTGCAAACTTTATTTTAGGAAAAGTTTCACTTTAACCGACGGCTGGACGTCTACAGACGTCCTGGACTTTAGTGGGGGATATCTGAATGACGGGTGCAGCTACAGGCATCATTCAGATATCACCGTCTTCAGCCACCGATTCCCTACACCATAAGAATGATCATAGCGGCTGTTCCTCTGCTTGATCGTTCTCACGGGCGGCGAGTGGAGACATCCCCCCTCCCGTGCTTCTACCGACTCACCTAAGCAATTGGCGAGTCGGAGAACGGATCCGCCGGCCCCCGGTTCTTGACCATAGAGATTTTCGGCCGACCAGATGGTCGCCAGAGTCTCTATGATCGCCGGAGGCCGGACGCAATGTTATGACGTCACGCCCGGCCTCCACAGTAAAAAAAAAGGCGTGCCCACTGCATTGGTGCCAATATCTGCAATAATACCGACATGCATTGATGCCAGTGTCTGCAATAATAACTCCCCGTATCGGTGCCAGTCTTGGCAATAATACCTGCCTGCATTGATGCCAGTGTCCGCAATAAAAAAAAACTGCATTGGTGCCAGTGTCCGCAATAACCCTCTGCATTGATGCCAGTGTCCACAATAATAACCCCCATGCATTGGTGCCAGTGTCCACAATAATAACCCCCATGCATTGGTGCCAGTGTCCACAATAATACCCGCCTGCATTGGTGCCAGTGTCCACAATAATAACTCCCCACAGTGTCCAAAGCGGGGGTTCACCCTCCAAAAAATGTCTAGCATGACATGGAGCCAACCCATCCGACCGGCAGCATGCCAGTGTTTTTTTTTTTTTTTTTAGTACATACCTTTTTATGCGCTCTCTTCATCTCCGGCAATCCCGCGGGACTGGGCGTTTCCAATCACATGCTGTGATTGACGTTCCTTAGCCCGGCGCATACTGCGCGTCAGGAGTTGCCGAAAGAACACGAACGTCGGTGCGCAGGCGCCGTATAGAGACGAACCGACGTTCGGGTTCTTTCGTGAAGCGCAGTATGCGCCGGGCTAAGGAACGTCAATCACAGCATGTGATTGGAAACGCCCAGTCCCTCGGGATTGCCAGAGGTGAAGAGAGCCCGTAAAAAGGTATGTACTGAAAAAAAAAAAAAAAACACCAGCATACTGCTGGTCGAATGGGTCGGCTCCATGTCATGCTAGAAATTTTTTGGAGGGTGAACCCCCGCTTTAAAGGGACATTTTCTTATTGTCATTTTTCCAAATGCCAATTTTTTTTTGGCGTTTTTGTCTAAATATGAGGTGTGACGTCTTTTCGACCCCCAGATCTCATATGTAAGAGGACCTGTCATGCTTTTTTCTATTACAATGGACGTTTACATTCCTTGTAATGGGAATAAAAGTGACCTTTTTTTTTTTTTTTTGTAAAGATTAAATAAAATAAATAAGAAAACAAAAAAAAAATTTTTTTTAAAGTGCCCGTCCCGACGAGCCCGCATATGAAAACGGTGTTTAAACACCACAAGTGAAGTATCGCCACGATCGTTAGAACGAGAGCAATAATTCTAGCCCTAGACCTCCTCTGTAACTCAAAAGATGCAACCTGTAGAATTTTTTAAACGTCGCCTATGGAGATCTTTAAGGGAAAAAGTTTGACGCCATGCCACGAGCGGGCGCAATTTTGACATGTTGGGTATCATTTTACTCGGCGTAACATTATCTTTCACAATATAAGAAAAATTGGGCTAACTTTACTGTTGTCTTATTTTTTTAATTCAAAAATTGTGCGCTTGTAAGACCGCTGCACAAATACGGTGTGACAAAGTATTGCAACGACCGCTATTTTATTCTCTAGGGTGTTTATATTATATATACACACACACACACACACATATATATATATAAAAATGGATATAGATATATATATATAATAAAAAAATCTTAAAAAAAAACAAACATTATATATATATATATATATAAAAAAAAAAAACATATATACACACACACACACAATATATATTATATATATATATATATATATAGCCAGATTCTCGTAGCAGTTACTTTGGCGTATCTTCAAAGATGCGCCGGCGTATCCGTTTTCTGTATTTAGAAAACAAGATACGCCGGAATTTTGCTTAGATACGAGCGGTGTAATTCTCTTCCGCCATCGTATCTTAGTTGCATATTTACACTGGCCGCTAGGTGGCGCTTCCGTTGATTTACGCGTCGAATATGCAAATGAGCTAGATACGCCGATTCACGAACGTACGGTTGCGCCCGGTCGGAGTATTTACGTCGTTTGCGTAAGTCCGGCGTAAAGTTACCCCTGCTAATATGAGGCGTACGCAATGTTAAGTATGGACGTTGGGACAGCGCCGAATTTACCGTCGTTTACGTAAATCGTTCACGAATAGCGCTTTGCGTAAGTTAAGTTCACGTCGAAACCAATGAGTACTTGTGGTGTAAGTTTGAGCATGCGCACTGGGATACGTCCACGGACGGCACATGCGCCGTTCGGAAAAAGCGTCAATTACGCGGGGTCACGATTCATTTACATGGATCACGCCCCCTGCCCTGCCTATTTTGATTTAGGCGCGGTTACGCCGGCCCATTTACGCTACGCCGCCGTAACTTTGGGCGCAACTTTTTTGTGAATACGGCACCTGCCTCTCAAAGTTGCGGCGGCCTAGCGTACATCAGATACGCTACGCCCGCACAAAGATGGGCGTCCCTACGAGAATCTGGCCCATAATGTTTGGGGGTTTTAAGTATTTTTCTAGCAAAAAGAAAATGTTTTAATCTAGTAAACACCAAATCTGAAAAACAGGCAAGGCCCTTAAGTGGTTAAAGAAATGAAAAGTAATAAATTAGGAATCAGAACATCGCACCCTCTCATTGACGCCTACAATCATGTGCAAACCTGTCCTGTGACTTAACTGGTATGTCATTGAACTTGCAATCTCGTTAGTAAGGCTGCGGCATGCAACCAAGAGCTTTGGAAATATATAGGCTGCAGTCACCTCTGTCTAGAAAAAAACCCACCAAAACAGGACAAATACCAAGCCTCCTGGCTTCTTCCCACAGCACAGCTGCTCAGCCTGAACCCTTTGGTCCCTCCCTTACACAGCTTCGCTCTTCTCACATACCGCTCGTGTCCCTCGCAACAGCACTCTCAGCTTGCTCACTCTCTTTAGGGCCCACCCGTGCAGCTCTCTGCTGCACGGGCCCATGCCCTGTCCTCAGGGCCGGATTTTCTCTCCCTGCCACCCCAAGGCCAGGTTCCGCAATTCACCCCTTCCCCGCCAAAACTGAACCACCCCCCCTCAAATCAACGGAGAATGGCAACCGGATGGCAGGGGCGGCACGGTCAGTTCAAATATTTTTTTTTTCTTTTTTTTTTTTACTTTTTTATCTTGTCGTTTACTTTTTTTGTATAATTTTCTTATTATTTTTAAAATTATTTTTCTTATTCTTTACTTTTTAATTACGTTTTTATTTTAATAATTGAATTATTATTTCTTTTTTTTTTTTATCTTTTTTTTCACTTAACTTTATTGCTATCACACAGGAGAAAACAATTTCCTGTGTTATAGCAATTGGAGGTGACAGGTTCTCTTTATTGACCCTGTCACCTCCAAAATAGGAATCCTAGCACTGTGCTAAAACTCCTGTCACAGCTGAGATGGTAAGAGCACAGCTCACCCCTCTCACTGTCTACATTGACGGCAGGGACAGTCACAGGAGACAGACTCGGCAGCCTGGGGAGGACAGAGTCCCGAAGACAGGGCCAGTAGAGAGAGGTATGTGGGGGGAGGGGAGGACGGATGACAGCACACATTTTACAAGATTATTTTGGCGACATCGCCGCAATCGCTTGTTAACGAGCGAGCCGATTCCAGAAAGTAACTTACCGCTCTTAACTGGCCGTCGGGGACTCCATTCTGCTGCCACCCCGAGGCCTGGCCTTGGTGGCCTTGTGGGAAATCCGGGCCTGCCTGTCCTCTTGTTTTTTTTTGGCATGACACCTGTAAGGGGCCCCAAAAGTTGTGATGGCTGCCCTGCCCACACAGCTTGTCGGTCTCTCCAGTACAACCTGGACAATTGGGTTAAAAGTTTGTTCCATCCCAAAGCTCTTCTAAGCCTCAAAGTCTTTTTGGGGGTGTCTCTACCAGCTTTGCACATCTAGAGGGACATTTCTGCCCCATTCTTCTTTGCAGAAGATCTCAAGTTCTGTCAGATTGGATGGAGAGCCCATGCTGCCCCCAAATTGGGGGCCCCATGATGGCACTGAGAGTGATGGATACACAGGGGAGGCAGTCTGGCAGCGGTGCGCCGTGCCGTGCAGAACTATACCTATTATTTCACAGCCAGCAGGGATGGGCAGTGATGCTCTGACCCCTCCCCATGCAGCTTGAATGCTCGGGACTCGAAGGCTGTGGGGTAGGAGCTGGAGGGGGAGCTTCTGAGTCGGCAGCACTGACAGCCCACCTGCGGAAGTAGCTTTGTGGATGGTGTCATGGTGAGCCCAGCTGTCCAGCATTGTTTGCACCAAAAAGGCTTGGAATGCCATGGATGGAATAATGGTGCTGGGGGATGTCAAGGGTGTATGGGGGAAAAACAATGCTGAGGGGGGGGATCTGTGGTGTATAGGGGGTAGCACTGCTTGGATTGCTATAGTGATAGAGGTATCAGGGATGTAGAGAGGCAATACAAGGGGTATCTTATGGTATATAGTTACAGTGCTGGGGGGACATCTGGGGAGTAGAGGGGTCAGAGTGCTGAGGGGATATCTGGGGTGTAGAGGAGTCAGAGTGCTGGGGGGATATCCGGGGTGTAGAAGGGTCAGAGTGCTGGGGGGATATCCGGGGGGTAGAAGGGTCAGAGTGCTGGGGGGATATCTGGGGTGTAGAGGGGTCAGAGTGCTGAGGGGATATCTGGGGTGTAGAGGGATCAGAGTGCTGGGGGGATATCTGGAGTGTAGAGGGGTCAGAGTGCTGGGGGGACATCTGGGGTGTAGAGGGGTCAGAGTGCTGGGGGGACATCTGGGGAGTAGAGGGGTCAGAGTGCTGGGGGGGTATCTAGGGTGTAGAGGGGTCAGAGTGCTGGGGGGATATGTGGGATATAGAGGGGTCAGAGTGCTGGGGGGGATATGTGGGATATAGAGGGGTCAGAGTGCTGGGGGGGATATCTGGGGTGTAGAGGAGTCAGAGTGCTGGGGGGTAATCTGGGTTGTAGAGGGGTCAGAGTGCTGGGGGGTGTCTGGGGTGTAGAGGGGTCAGAGTGCTGGGGGGATATCTGGGGTGTAGAGGGGTCAGAGTGCTGGGGGGGGGGGTGTCTGGGGTGTATAGGGGTCAGAGTGCTGGGGGGATATCCGGGGTGTAGAAGGGTCAGAGTGCTGGGGGGATATCCGGGGTGTAGAAGGGTCAGAGTGCTGGGGGGATATCTGGGGTGTAGAAGGGTCAGAGTGCTGGGGGGATATCTGGGGTGTAGAGGGATCAGAGTGCTGGGGGGATATCTGGGGTGTAGAAGGGTCAGAGTGCTGGGGGGATATCTGGGGTGTAGAAGGGTCAGAGTGCTGGGGGGATATCTGGGGTGTAGAGGGATCAGAGTGCTGGGGGGATATCTGGGGTGTAGAGGGATCAGAGTGCTGGGGGGATATCTGGGGTGTAGAGGGGTCAGAGTGCTGGGGGGATATCTGGGGTGTAGAGGGGTCAGAGTGCTGGGGGGATATCTGGGGTGTAGAGGGATCAGAGTGCTGGGGGGATATCTGGGGTGTAGAGGGGTCAGAGTGCTGGGGGGATATCCGGGGTGTAGAGGGATCAGAGAGCTGGGGGGGCATCAATCTAGCAGATAAATTATATGGACAGGACAGCATACAGCTCCTCTTTGTCCGACTTCACTGCAGTAATTAGAGCAAAAAAAAATGTCGGAATTGGATGTCTCTCCGCGGCCCCCCATGGCGATCCCCCCGCCCCCGCCCCCATTGATGAATGACTCATCTCCCATCTGACAGTTAAAGGGCCCCCGACGCTCGGCAGCCTGGCATGAAATCCCAAAATAGTAAATGTGAGAATCAACAAGAGGGCAGAAGTGTGACAATATCTTGGCGCCGGCACTGCGATTAACACGTTCCCTGCGTGCGATCCGCACCGCAGTCCCGGCATGGAACAGATGCAGCGACTTGTATCATGGCTGATAGAGAAAACATCCAGATGGCGGCACTTGGCACAGAGTGTGACCACGCATGCCGACGCCACACATAGGGGGATGGGGGGGGCATTAATGATACTGACATTTCATCCTACACTGTGGTGCTTTAAAAAAAATATATATATTTTTTATTTTTACTAGATTTTATTTATTTTTACACCGTTTTGAAAAAAAAAAGAAAAAAACAATTGTGTCACTTTTATTCCTATTATAAGGAATGTAAACATCTCTTGTAATAGAAAAAAAAGCATGACAGGTCCTCTTATATGTGAGATCTGGGGGTCAGAAAGGCGTCACATCTCATATTTACACTAAAATGAAATAAAACATTTAAAAAAAAAAAAAAATACAAAAATAAAATGGCGGTCGTGGCGCAGAGGTCTTACAAGCGCACTTTTATTTTTTAGAAAAAAAAATCTTTTTATATTGTGAAAGATATTGTTACGCTGAGTAAATTGATACCCAACATGTCACGCTTCAAAATTGCGCCCCCTCGTGGAATGGCGACAAACTTTTACCCTTAAAAATCTCCACAGGCAACATTTAACCACTTCAGCACTGGGCACTTACGCCCAGGGCCGCCATCAGGGGGGTACAGGGCCCCAGGTGGCAACTCCGCTCTTTTTTTATCTCTTTTTTATAATTTTTTTTTTATATATATATATTTTTATTTTATTTTTTATTAAAAGGGCCAATTTTTTTTCTTTTTTTTTTTTTAGAGGTTCGGAGGTCCCCAGGGTCCGGAGGGCCCCAGGGCCCCGGGTGGCAACCCCCCTTTTTTATTTATTTTTTTATAAAAAAATATATATTTAATATAGTATTTTTTTATTAAAGGGACAATTTTTTTTCTTTTATTTTTTTTTTAGGGGCCTCCTGGAGATCCCCAGGTGACAACCCCCTTTTTTTAATATAAAAAATTATTATTATTATTATTAAAGGGCCCAGAGGTCCCCAGGGCCCCAGATGACAACCCTCTTTTTTTTATAATTTTTTTTTAAATAGTTTTTATATTATTTATATATATATATTTATTAAAGGGCTCAGAGGTCCCCAGGGCCCCATGTTATTTTTGTTTATATATTTTTTTATTTATTTTTATTAAAGGGCCCAGAGGTCCCCAGGGCCCTGGAAGGCATCCCCCCCCCCCTTGTTTTTTTTTTATAAATGTTTTTCTTTTTTATAAATATATTTTTTTATTAAAGGGCCCAGAGGTCCCGGATGGAAACCCCCCTTTTTTTGTAATTTCCTTTTATAATTTTTTTTTTTTTTTAAGGGCCCAGGAGGTAATTATAATAATTATATATATTTTATATATATATATATATTTTTTTTCCATTTTATTAAAGGGCCCAGAGGTCCCCAGATGGCTAACCCCCTTTTTTTTAATACATATTTTTCTTCATTTCTTCTTTTTTTTTTGTAAAGGCCCCTCTTCAGGCAGAAGCACCCCCCCGGTTCTCTGCTCCAGGGGGCCAATGCCTGAAGCTGTGTAAGGGGCCCCATAGTTCCTGATGGCGGCCCTGCTCACGCCCATTCCTGCCTCGGCCAATTTTCAACTTTCAGAGATGTCGCACTTTGAATGACAATTGTGCGGTCGAGTGACACTGTACCCAAACTATTTTTTTATAATTTTTTTTTCCACAAATAGAGCTTTCTTTTGGTGGTATTTGATCACCTCTGCGATTTTTATTTTTTTAATCCCCCCTGTCAGGAGAGCAGCCGATCGGCTCTCCTCTACTTGCATCTGTCAGACGCGAGTGAGGAAGAGAAATCAACGGCTCTTCATGTTTAAATCGTGATCAGCTGTGATTGGACACGGCTGATCACGTGGTATAGAGCCTCCGCCGGAGACTATTTACTGAGATCGGAGATGCGGGGTGTCAGACTGACACACCGCATCACCGATCGCCGTGCTGCGCGCCCCCACGGGCGCGCGCCGGCATCTTATCCTGCTGGACGTTAATATACGTCCAGTCAGGATAACACAATAACTTCCCGGACGTCAATTTACTATTGACCGGGCGGGAAGTGGTTAAAAAAATTGTGTTATTTTTATTCCTATTACAAGGAATGTAAACATCACTTTTAATAGAAAGAAGCAAGACAAGAGTTGGCAGTGGCAGTTAGTGTGACCCAGAGACGGCAGTGGCAGTTAGCAGTGTGACCCAGACGGCAGTGGCAGTTAGCAGTGTGACCCAGAGAGGGCAGTGGAAGTTAGCAGTGTGACCCAGAGAGGGCAGTGGCAGTTAGCAGTGTGACCCAGAGACGGCAGTGGCAGTTAGCAGTGTGACCCAGAGACGGCAGTGGCAGTTAGCAGTGTGACCCAGAGACGGCAGTGGCAGTTAGCAGTGTGACCCAGAGACAGCAGTGGCAGTTAGCAGTGTGACCCAGAGACGGCAGTGGCAGTTAGCAGTGTGACCCAGAGACGGCAGTGGCAGTTAGCAGTGTGACCCAGAGACGGCAGTGGCAGTTAGCAGTATGACCCAGAGACGGCAGTGGCAGTTAGCAGTGTGACCCAGAGACGGCAGTGGCAGTTAGCAGTGTGACCCAGAGACGGCAGTGGCAGTTAGCAGTGTGACCCAGAAAAATTATAGAGAAGATCATACCCGACTGTCCAGCTCTGGGGGGAACTTGGTCTGGAACTGGCACATGGTTCCTTCGCTGTAGTCCCTCTGTATATAGACCTTGGAGGCCAGGGAGGCGCTTCTCCTCATCTCCTGTAGGTTATGCATCTGGGAAATATAAAGAACACAAAAAAACAAAAAGTCAGATTTTCAGGTGGACACCATAACCCATAACCATAATGCCTAAGCCTATTTCTAAAATTTGTTGCTCACAAGTTAAAAAACATTTTTGCACAGACCCTAGAGAATAAAATAACGATTGTTGCAATATTTTATGTCACGCGATATTTGCGCAGCGGTCTTTCAAACCCGTGTTTAGGGGAAAGAAATACATTTTCTTGAATTAAAAAAAAAAAATATATATATATATACAGTAACGTTAGCCCAATTTTTTTGCACACTGGCAGCATCTGATGGGGCACAAAGGCAGCAATTGATGGGCACAGTAGCAGCATCTGATGGGGAAATTGATGGGTACAGTGGCTGCATTTGGCACAGTAGCTGCATTTGATGGGCACAGTGGCTGTAATTGATGGGTTTTATTTCAGTTTGTTTGCGCCCACCCAAAAATTTTGAGCACCAGGCGCCACTGGTTGTTATCATTAAAGAGCCGACTGCCAGTTTTAAAAATAGCGACAATTTTATCGGCACACTTGCAGCATCTAATTGTTCTCTGCACTCCTCCCAAGACCTATTGCTCTCTATCTCCCTTGTCACCTCCTCCAGGACTTCTCCAAAGTCTCTCCCATTCTCTTGAACTTCCTACCCCAATCTGTCCAATTATCTCCTACTCTATCCACTTTTAGACGATCCTTAACCACTTCCCGCCCGGCCTATAGCAGAATGACGGTCGGGGCGGTGGTTTAGTTATTCTCACTGGATGTATTATACTGTAACGTCTAGCAATATTACAGCCGCTGTGCGCCCGTAGGGGCCCGTGCATCGCGACGATCGGTGGTGCGGTGTGTCAATCTGATCTAACGGAGGCTCTTTCCAATGTGATCAGCCGTGTCCAATCACGGGGCTGATCACGATGTAAACAGGAAGAGCCATCGATTGGCTTTTTCTCACTCGCATCAGTGTCGCCTATTAGTGCCACCCCTGAGTGCCCATCAGTGCTGCATATCTGTGCCCCGTCAGTGCCACCTCATTCGTGCTGCCTTATCAGTGCCCGTCAGTGAAGAGAAAACTTACTTATTTACAAAATACTAAAACGGAAACAAAAGAAAACTTTTTTTTTTTTAAATGTCGGTCTATTTTTTTATTTGTTTAGCAAAAAATAAAAACCACAAAGGTGATCGGACATTGCTGCATATGTGAGGGACATGGCTAGAGGGACATGGGACATGGCTGCATATGTGAGGGACATGGCTAGAGGGACATGGGACATGGCTGCATATGTGAGGGACATGGCTGAACGGACATTGCTGCATATGTGAGGGACATGGCTGAACGGACATGGCTGCATATGTGAGGGACATGGCTAGAGGGACATGGCTGCATATGTGAGGGACATGGCTAGAGGGACATGGGACATGGCTGCATATGTGAGGGACATGGCTGAACGGACATTGCTGCATATGTGAGGGACATGGGACATTGCTGCATATGTGAGGGACATGGCTGAACGGACATTGCTGCATATGTGAGGGACATGGCTAGAGGGACATGGGACATGGCTGCATATGTGAGGGACATGGCTGAACGGACATGGCTGCATATGTGAGGGACATGGCTAGAGGGACATGGGACATTGCTGCATATGTGAGGGACATGGCTGGAGGGACATGGCTGAATATGTGAGGGACATGGCTAGAGGGACATTACTGCATATGTGAGGGACATGGGTAGAGGGACATGGGACATTGCTGCATATGTGAGGGACATGGATAGAGGGACATGGGACATTGCTGCATATGTGAGAGACATGGCTGGAGGGACATGGCTAAATATG
The DNA here is from genome assembly GCA_029574335.1 of Rana kukunoris. Taxonomy (NCBI): domain Eukaryota; kingdom Metazoa; phylum Chordata; class Amphibia; order Anura; family Ranidae; genus Rana; species Rana kukunoris. The sequence continues at coordinate 11,288,254 of CM056056.1, forward strand.
TGAGGGACATGGCTGAATATGTGAGGGACATGGCTAGAGGGACATTACTGCATATGTGAGGGACATGGGTAGAGGGACATGGGACATTGCTGCATATGTGAGGGACATGGCTAGAGGGACATGGGACATTGCTGCATATGTGAGAGACATGGCTGGAGGGACATGGCTAAATATGTGAGGGACATGGCTAGAGGGACATGGCTGAATATGTGGGGGACATGACTGCATATATGTGGGGGACATGGCTGGGGGGACATTTGGGGACACATGTAAAAAAAAGTATCGATATTCGGTATCGGTGACTACTTGAAAAAAAGTATCGGTACTTGTACTCGGTCCTAAAAAAGAGGCATCGGGACAACCCTACCAGCCACCACTGAATGTTATAATTAAAGAGCCGACTGCCCGATTCCGGGGCGATGCCCGCAGCTGCACATCACCCCCGGCATAACCCTTTCAAGCCATGAACACAAATTTGCGCACGATCGGTGTGAAGGGGATAAGCAGACAACAGAACTCGGCATGCCGCTGTGAAGGCGACTTCCTAAATCCTGAAACCACCGCCTACGAAGGAAGAGAGTGAAGATCCCAGCGGGTATTTGAGGAAGAATCGGGCGAGGAGGGCGTATTACGAGGGCAGGAAGCCCGGCTGATAAAAGGTGGTAACATACAGTAACTATAACCCATTTCTATATAAATAATGCACAACAAGCAATTAAATTGCCTCCTGTTGATATCTGGATACCTGCTGGTTTAGAAACAAGTCGCTCATCTCCGGCGTTATTCAGATCTCGTCTTTTTACATTCTTCCTTAATTTAATTAGATTTAAAAAAAAAAAACACAGCCAGCGGTGCCGATAGATGAGAATGAAAAGATTGCATTTTTTAATGTTACTTACATAGTACTTATGATTTATCTATTCAGGTCATGCCTCCGCATCTTCGGCATCCCATCGGCTCCGACAAGGAAACGCTATTTAATGGATGAGCCCTGAAACTGGGGAGCTGGGGGGCATCGGAGACACTGGGAGGTCTGCAGATACTAACACTGTCTAGGGCAGGGGTGTCAAACTCAATTTCATTGTGGGCCGCATCAGCATTATGGTTGCCCTCAAAAGGGCCGGTTGTATCTGTAAGATTAGATGTCCAGCGCATCCCCTCCCCTTACATTAGATGTCAAGAGCCACCCCACCATCAGAAGTTGAGTCCCCCACTCTCCCTTACATCACAGTGCACCCCCCTTTCCTTATGCTGCTGCTGGGAAGAAGCTGGATGCATTGCTTGAAAGCATAAAGTAAGGGTTTGGAGGAAGACTGGAGAGGTGCGAGGGCCGCATGAAATGGCCTGGAGGGCCGCATTCGGCCCGCGGGCCTTGTGTTTGCCACCTCTGGTCTAGGGCTTCACTGAATTGCATTTTCCAGGAGGAAACAATTTGATACAAAGTAGAAAAAATTGCCGATATCCGGTTGTTGCTTTAACAGAATTGTGATGAAGGCCAGCCATAGACGGTTCAAATTGTGGGCGGTGCAGCAGGGGCTGGCTGAGAGTCCCGCCAACTTGGGGCTACTAAGACTGTCAAGGGCTTTACAGGTGGAAACAATTTGATACAAGTAGCAAAACCTACCGATATCCGGTTGTCGTACCGTATACACTCGAGTATAAGCCGACCCGAATATAAGCCGAGGCACCTAATTTTACCACAAAAACTGGGAAAACGTATTGAGTATAAGCCTAGGGTGTCCATGTGCATGCCTCACTGTGCCCACGCCTCACTGTGCCCACGCCTCACTGTGCCCACGCCTCACTATGCCCACGACTAGACTGACATTTGACCGAATTGTTCTCTGCACTCCTCCCAAGACCTATTGCTCTCTATCTCCCTTGTCACCTCCTCCCATGCTCTCCTCCAGGATTTCTCTAAAGTCTCTCCCATTCTCTTGAACTTCCTACCCCAATCTGTCCAATTATCTCCTACTTTATCCACTTTTAGACGATCCTTAACCACTTCCCGCCCGGCCTATAGCAGAATGACGGTCAGGTGGTGGTTCAGTTATCCTCACTGGATGTAATATAACGTCCAGCAGTAGAACAGCCGCCGTGCGCCCGTAGGGGCCCGTGTATCGCGACGATCGGTGGTGCGGTGTGTCAGTCTGATCTGACAAAGGCTCTTTACCATGTGATCAGCCGTGTCCAATCACGGGGCTGATCACGATGTAAACAGGAAGAGCCATCGATTGGCTTTTCCTCACTCGCATCAGTGTCGCCTATCAGTGCCCACCAGTGCCACCCCTGAGTGCCCATCAGTGCTGCATATCAGTGCCACCTCATTGGTGCTGCCTTATCAGTGCCCGTCAGTGAAGGAGAAAAACGTACTTATTTACAAAATGTTAGAACGGAAACAAAATAATTTTTTTTTTTTTTTTTTAATGTGGGTCTATTTTTTTATTTGTTTAGCAAAAAATAAAAACCGCAAAGGTGATCAAATACCATCAAAATATATATCTATTTGTGGGGATGAAATGGTAATAATTCTGTTTGGGTACAGTGTAGCATGACTGCGCAATTGTCATTTAAACAGCGACAGAGCTGAAAATTAGCCTGGGCAATCTTTTTCGGAGAAGTCTACGCTGCCTTCTCTGTAAATGTATTCCTGACTCCTCCTGTATTCGGGCCTGAGTTTACTCCCTTTGCCGCTCCAAGGCCGGGTCCTTCAATACACCCCCCCCCCCCCCCACACACACACACACCATCACATAGGGGCCCTTCATCCAGACTTGCCCAGGCCTCAACACATGAGGGTACAGTGCACATCAGGGTACAGGGTACAGCACATCAGGGCACAGCACATCAGGGCCCATTACAGCACATCAGGACACACCACATTGAGGCTCAGCACATCGGGGCACATAGCACATAGCACATCAGGGCACAGGGTACATCAGGGAACATAGCACATCAGGGCACGGGGCATATCAGATCACATCAGGGCACATAGCACATCAGGGCACATAGCACATGGCACATCAGGGCACATGGCACATCAGGGCACATGGCACATCAGGGCACATCAGGGCACATCAGAGCACATGGCACATCAGGGCACATAGCACATCAGGGCACATGGCACATCAGATCACATCAGGGCACATAGCACATGGCACATCAGGGCACATGGCACATCAGGGCACATGGCACATCAGGGCACATCAGGGCACATCAGAGCACATGGCACATCAGGGCACATAGCACATCAGGGCACATAGCACATCAGGGCACATGGCACATCAGATCACATCAGGGCACATAGCACATGAGGGCACATAGCACATGGCACATCAGGGCACATAGCACATCAGGGCACATGGCACATCAGATCACATCAGGGCACATGGCACATCAGGGCACATGGCACATCAGGGCACATGGCACATCAGGGCACATGGCACATCAGATCACATCAGGGCACATCAGGGCACATGGCACATCAGGGCACATAGCACATCAGGGCACATAGCACATCAGGGCACATAGCACATCAGGGCACATGGCACATCAGGGCACATAGCACATCAGGGCACATGGCACATCAGGGCACATAGCACATCAGATCACATCAGGGCACATAGCACATCAGGGCACATGGCACATCAGGGCACATGGCACATCAGGGCACATGGCACATCAGGGCACATGGCACATCAGAGCACATGGCACATCAGGGCACATAGCACATCAGGGCACATGGCACATCAGATCACATCAGGGCACATAGCACATGGCACATCAGGGCACATAGCACATCAGGGCACATGGCACATCAGATCACATCAGGGCACATCAGAGCACATGGCACATCAGGGCACATAGCACATCAGGGCACATCAGATCACATCAGGGCACATCAGATCACATCAGGGCACATAGCACATCAGGGCACATAGCACATCAGGGCACATAGCACATCAGGGCACATCAGGGCACATGACACATCAGGGCACATCAGGGCACATGGCACATCAGGGCACATCAGGGCACATAGCACATCAGGGCACATCGCACATCAGGGCACATGGCATATTATGGGGCACATCATTTACCAGCCAGCATGCAGTGTAGCGCAGGAAGCGTGTGTAATAAGTTCTCTCTCATGTCACTCTGCTCCCTGGCGGCCTCTTTCTTCTCGTCTATCCCAGATGATGTCAAAAGCAAATGGGGATGAACGAGAAGAGAGGAGGGGCCGCCGGGGAGCAGAGTGACATGAGAGAACTTATTACACACTAACTCTCGATCTACCCATCAGGCGCTAGCTGTTGGTGATTGACGGGTAGATCGCAGCGGATATTCCGATGCAAATTAGGCGGCCGTTGTACCCGGTCCACTGAGCCCACCGGCCCACTGGGAAACTCCCGGTAGTCCCGATGGGCAGTCTATCCCTGCCACCTGTTGCCGTGGCGCCGGCGCCACCCCAAGGCCTGGCGTCAGTGGCCTTGTCTGGAATCCGACCCTGCCTGTATTAAATTGTATTGTAATTTCACTGCACAAACTGTTAGCACTATAGAAAGCCTGTATAATAATAATAAAAAATTAAAATAATTCCCTGTAGTCTTGCCTTGAGCTTTGTAGGCTCCTGTATTCGGTGTTAGTAGGCAGCCATTAGTAGAGCCAACTTTAATAGAATGGAAGTGGGCATGAGGTGGGTTTAGATAGAAAAGACCGTGTGGGGGGTTCTTGATATCCTCATCATCATCCCCCGCTGCGGTGGCAACGACACATTCCTTCTATTCAGAACCCCGTGTTTTTGCCAGAACTCCCCAGACAGAGACGCCAATTAGGAACTTGTGTTGAGCAGCACAGAGATTCCCAATGCCAAATCTGACAAAGTGAGCACATGGACAGACTGGAGAGGATCCTGGAAAACGGGCGAGGGTGAAGTGAGCAATTAGTAGCATTGTGACAGTATAGATCATAAGTAAAATGTAGAGGGGGGGGGGGGGGCTTTATCAGAGCCCATTATTTACCATTGGTCGATCTTTTTGTCGGTTATGTTAGACTTCCACACCTTGGAGTCTAGTATGACTAGAATGTGTCCGATATTCTATTCACTCCAATGGATACACATTGAGGATGATTTACTAAAACTGCAAAAGGGCAAAATCCAGTGCAGCTGTGCATAGCAGCCAATCAGCTTCCAGGATTGTTGTCAAAGCTTAATTGAACAAGTTAGAAGCTAATTGGCTACCATGCACATCTGCACCAGAATTTGCACTCTACAGTTTTAGTACATCATCTTCAATGAGCCTACAGGGTATAATGCCAGAAAAGAGGAGAGTATTGCGAGCAGTGGCGACGGTAGGGGGTGGCTATTGGGGCTATAGCCCCCGAATCTGGGGCACAGAGTCTCTTACCACAGGGGTCCCTGCCTAACCAGGGGGCTGTGGCACCTCTGAAGTCGGGCCGCGAGTGAGGCAAATGGGTGGGCTGCACGAGAGAGCCAGGCAGGCGGATGAGAGAAGGACACCCCCCCTCCCCCATAGTAATGACACAGTTCTGGTGGAACTAGCAGTAAAATAAAGCATTATGGCCATTAGATGGAGCTGAGGAGCATAGGAAGTACATACACATTAGTAAGAAGAGATACAATGTAAGAATTTAAAAAAATGCTAGAAGGCATTAATAGCAGATAACTATTGGTTATGTTTATCTGCCAATTCCCTCTAGCGTTCTTTAGAACTGTTACATTGTATCTCTCGTTACAAAACAGTATGTAATTCCTTTCCTGTGCTCCTCAGCTCCAACTAGTGGCCATAATGAGATTTTTTTTGTACTCAGCATTTCCTGGCATCTCCTTGGCAGGAAAGTGACATCACTGCGGGGAAGATAAGGAAAAAAGGAAAGTATATGGTTTAACTTTCCTCTACAAGTGTTTTCTTTTTATCCACTTAGGGACCGCCGCACGCCGATATACCTCAGCAGAATGGCACAGCTGGGCACAAGGGTGTATATATATATATGTCCCCCTTTAAGAGCCCAGCCGCCGGCGTGCGCACGCGACCCGAAGCTCCATGACCGCTCCCGCGGGACCCGATCGCCGCTGGTGTCCCGCGAACGGTCACAGGAGCTGAAGAACGGGGAGAGGTGAGTGTAAACACACCTTCCCCGTTCTTCTCTGTGGCAGTGGCAATGATCGTCTGTGCCCTGTCATAGGGAACGATGATCAGTGATGTCACACATTCAGCCCCGCCCCCCTACAGTTAGAAACACACATTAGGGCACACTTAGCCCCTACAACGCCCCCTAGTGGTTAACCCCTTCACTGCCATTGTCATTTTCACAGTAATCAGTGCATTTTTATAGCACTTTTCGCTGTGAAAATGACAATGGTCCCAAAAAATGTGTCAAAATTGTCCGATGTGTCCGCCATAATGTCGCAGTCCAGAAAAAAAAAAAAAAAAGCTGATCGCCGCCATTAGTAGTAAAAAAAAAAAAAAAAAAAAAAAAATTAATAAAAATGCCATAAAACTATCCCCTATTTTGTAAACGCTTTAAATTTTGCGCAAACCAATCGATAAACACTTATTGCAATTTTTTTACAAAAAATATGTAGAAGAATACGTATCTGCCTAAACTGAGAGAAAAAAAAAATGTATATCTTTTTTGGGGGATATTTATTATAACAAAAAGTAAAAAATATTGAATTTTTTTCAAAAAATTGTCGCTCTGTTTTTGTTTATAGCGCAAAAAATAAAAACCGCAGAGACGATCAAATACCACCAAAAGAAAAGGGACACCAATTTTGTTTGGGTGCCACGTCGCACGACCGCGCAATTGTCAGTTAAAGTGACGCAGTGCCGAAAAGCATAAAGGGGCCTCGTCCTTTACTTGCATATTGATCCGGGTCTTAAGTGGTGAATGTCCATGTGTGTCCCAATACTTTTGACAATAAAGCGTATATTTGCAATTTTTATGATGTATATTGGCACCATTTTTTATTTTATTTTTTTACATGGGTTAGTGTCCTTGGGCCAGATTCAGAGAGCCCTTACGCCTGTCTAACTGGTGTTGACTGGAGTACTTCCAAATTACGCGCGTTTTTTAGCTAGTCTGAAACCTCAAACCATGAATACACGGCTGCGGGCTTCAATTCGACTGGCTTACGTGTTCGTACGCCTTCGGATCTACGCTGCAATAAATTTGCGGCCACTGGTTGGACTTCCCGTGGTTTTCGGCGTCGGGGTATGCCAATGAGCTTTTGCCGGCGATCCCCGAAATTACGATCTTCAATCGCAATCTCTTACGGCATCTTTAGTCATCTTTTTTTTGCGTAACACTACACCAGCTTTTTGCTGCTCTAATATTAGACAGCCCATGTTAAGTATGGCCGTCGTTCCCGCGTCAATTTTCAGCGTTTTCCGACGTCTTTTATTATTTTTTACGTAAGTCGTCCGGGAATAGGAATGTTCGTAAACGACGCTACTCAAACAAAAAATGACGCAACGACGTGATTTTGCGCAATGCACGACGGGAAATTTCTGAACGGAGCATGCGCAGTTCGATTGCCGCGGGGACGCGCCTAATTTAATTGCTTCACGCCCCCCAATCGCGTATTTCGATTACGCGGCGAGAAATAGACTACGCCGCCGTATCGTACGGGCAAAAATCTACCAGGATTCGATGTAGAGCCTGGTAAAATACGGCAGCGTAGAGTATCTCGATTACGCTGCGCAAATTTAAGTGTACCTGAATCTGGCCCCTTATCTTTATGCTCATTAGACATGTGCATTCGTTTTCGTTAGAATGCATTTTCGTCCGAAAATCGGGTATTTTCGTTATCGTTTTAATGAATGAAAACGAAAGTGCAAGAAACTAAAACCGAAAGATCCGACATAAAAAAATGCTTTATTTTCGTTTTCGTTCAGATCCGACGATTTTCGATGCTTTGTCGAATTTTCGTTGTTCAATTCCTACCTATTCACAATGACGATATTCGATGCTTTGTCGAATTGAACGACGAACATTCGACAAAAGCATCAAAAATCGTCTTTTTCGGACGAAAACTTTCCCGACGAAAACAACGTAAACCAAAAAGATTTTCGGGAGTAACTAAATAAATGTATTTTCCAAACGAAAACGAAACAAAATATTCCAGTCTGCACATGTCTAATGCTCATGTGTTGGAAGAGGAAACCTGTTTTGACATCTCCAGGTTCCCCCCCCCCTCCCCCTCCCCCGTACATCCAGAGACCAGCTACAATAAATACATTCAGTTATTCCCCCCCCCAATCAACTAGCATGACAACCCTGTAATTCAGTTGCTGGATCCACCATTCGGCGAGTCTAATAATTCTAATGAGGTCCTGTTAACATGTCAAAGCTTCCCGAAGGAGCGCGTGAGTCACGGGAGAGAGGCGAGGGTCTCTGCGCTCACAATGTAAAATTCTGAGATACATTTAGAAGGTTTCCTCCCACTCCTCTCCCCGAAATAGAACTATTCTCACTCCACTCACCCACTTCATTGCGATTGCTGACTTGCTGTTAAATGCTCTGAAAAAAAAAAAAAAAAAAAGATTCACATTATGAATGCCAATAAATGGAAATGAGATGAGATCTTGTGTCTTAACCACTTGCTCTCCGCAATATATATATATATACGCTGTGGTGAAAGTGTTTTTCCAGGATTATGGCTGAAGATATGAGACGCAACCCTGGTATCTTTTTTTTACAATACAATGCCAGAAAGGAGGCGAGTATTGCGAGCAGTGGCGTCACTAGGGGGTGGCTATTGGGGCTATAGCCCTGAATCTGGGGCTATTATCTTTTTTTTTTTGCCGGCTTTTTCTTGAAAGCTTTCCGAGTCGTTCCTGTTCCATCGCTCACCGGTGTTTCTCGGGCTTACCGTTTCCGCCGGTTTGCCAGAGAAACGATCCAACAGTGCGGCCGGTTGCTCCCATAGACGATCAAAGAGTAGATCCTCTTTGACCGCCTCTATGGCCTTGGAGGACCGGAGCAAAGTCATGATGTCACTTCCGGTCCAGGCCAGAAGTGCATTATTATTTTTTTTTATGCAAAAGATTTTTTATTTAATTTTTTGATCTTTTGCTTGTAAAAGGAAAAGAAGAGATTTGGGTCTTTTTTACCTCAAATCTCTTCATAAAGAGGACCTGTCATTAGGGTTGTCCCGATACCACTTTTTTAGGACCGAGTACAAGTACCGATACTTTTTGTCATGTACTCGCCGATACCGAATACCGATACTTTTTTTTTAAATGCAGCCACGTGTCCCCAAATGCAGCCTTGTGTCCCCAAATGCAGCCTTGTGTCCCCAAATGCAGCCTTGTGTCCCCAAATGCAGCCACGTCCCTCTAAGTTCAGCCATGGTCCCTCTAAGTTCAGCCATGGTCCCTCTAAGTTCAGCCATGGTCCCTCTAAGTTCAGCCATGGTCCCGCTAAGTTCAGCCATGGTCCCGCTAAGTTCAGCCATGGCCCCGCTAAGTTCAGCCATGGCCCCGCTAAGTTCAGCCATGGCCCCGCTAAGTTCAGCCATGGCCCCGCTAAGTTCAGCCATGGTCCCGCTAAGTTCAGCCATGGTCCCTCTAAGTTCAGCCATGGTCCCTCTGTTCAGCCATGGTCCCCTAAGATAAAACCAAGTCAATCCCCCCCCCCTCCTCCCGCCACGGCTGACATCTACTTACTATGCGCTGGGGGAACACAACAGCTGTCATTTGCATTTGAATAGCTGTGTTTCCCCGCTGCGCCGACAAGTATAACCCCTCCCCCTTGCCCAGGCACTTTGATAGACAGATCACCTGTCCGACGTGTTGTGTTGTGTTCCCCCAGCGCATAGTAAGTAGATGTCAGCAGTGGCGGGAGGAGGGGGGGGGGGATTGACTTGTTTTTGTCTAAGGCGGCAGCAGCTCTCTTCTCCCCCATACGAGGACTGCTCTGCTCCTCTCTCCGCCCCCTCTCCACCTGCACTCCACCCCCTCTCCACCCGCACTCCACAAAAAAAAAAGTATTCTATTCAGGCATCGGAAGTATTTGCGCGAGTACAAGTACTAGTGCAAATACTCGGTATCGGTCCCGATACTGGTATCGGGACAACCCTACCTGTCATCCTTATTTTTACTACAAGGGATGTGTGGATTCCTTATATTAGGAAGAAAAGGAATAATAGGAAGAAAAAGTGATAAACATTTTTTAAGGGACAGTGTAAAAATAAAAAGTAAAATAAATAAATGCTCTCCACAATACGTATATATGCACTGCGGGTTAAAAAGTGGTTTAGCAGGATTATTATTGCTTTGAAGTCTTCTTAGCCGAAACGCGTCAGCATACAGCCTGTACCCATCTAACCAATAAATAACTTTTAAATAACTTTTATTCAAGAGCATCCGAGTTGCCAGCCCATTTTGATTCAAGTTTACCAGGACTATGGCTCAAGATATCAGGACATAATTCCGGTATCTTTTTTTTTTTTTTAGCCGGCTTTCTCTTGAAAGCGCTCCGAGTTGTTCCAGGTTCCATCACTCCAGTGTTTCTCAGGCTTACCGCCAGAAAAACGATCCAACAGTGCGGCCGGTTGCTCCCATAGACGATCAAAGAGTAGATCCTCTTTGATCGCCTCTATGGCCTTGGAGGACCGGAGCAACGTCATGATGTCACTTCCGATCCAGGCCAGAATTACATTTAAAATAATTTTTTTAAAGCAAAAGATAAAATATTTTAATTTTTTTTATCTTTTTCTTTTAAAGAGGAGTTCCACCAAAATGTTGAACTTCCTCTTGTTCCACTCCTCACCCCCTTACATGCCACATTCGGGGGTGGAGTGGGGGCTTCAGTAGGAGTGGGACTTCCTGTCCCACTTCCTGCTTCTGCCGAGGGGCTGGTAAGGCGATTAGGCGTAATCGCCTTATTTCAGCCCCTCCCTGTAGGCGATGGCCTAGGACACTGACAGGTCCTAGGCAATCGCCTGTCCAATCAGTGGCGAGCCGCGCCGCGCACGCATGCGCAGTGCGGCTCGCGCATGCGCAGTGGGTGCCCGGCTGTGAGGCCGAAGGCTGTCACGGCTGGGTGCCCACAGTCGGGATGGAGACGCCGGCTGGGGAGGGGGGGGAAAGGAGCGGAGCCCCGGCCGGCGCGTCGCTGGAACGCAGGAGCAGGTAAGTGAGTGTTTATTAAAAGCCAGCAGCTACACTTTTTGTAGCTGCTGACTTTTCATAAACACATTTTTTGGCTGGAACACCCCTTTAAAGATAAAAAGGAGAGATTTGTGTCTTTTTGACCTCAAATCTCTTTTTTAAAGTGGACCTGTCATCCTTATTTCTACTACAAGGGATATGTTCATTCCTTGTAATGGGAAGAAAAAGTAATAATAAATAAAAGGGACCAATGTAAAAAAAAAAATAAAAAAAAAAAAAAGAAACAAAATAAATGCTCTGGAAAAAAAACAACCCCAGTATCTTTTTTTTTTTTAGCCGGCTTTCTCTTGAAAACGTTCTGAGTCGTTCCGTCGCTCGGCAGTCGTTCCGGTTCCATCGCTTACCGGTGTTTATCGGGCTTACCGTTTCCAACGGTTTGCCAGAGAAATGATCTAACAGTGCGGCCGGTTGCTCCCATAAGCGATCAAAGAGTAGATCCTCTTTGATCGCCTCTATGGCCATAGAGGACCTGAACTACATCATGATGTGTCACTTCCGGTCCAGGCCAGAAGTACATTTTTTATTATTTTTTTAAAAGCAAAAGATAAAATCATGTTTTGTTTTTTGCTTTTAAAAAAGGGCAAAGAAAAAATTTGGGACTTTCTGACCTCAAATCTCTCCATAAAGAGGACCTGTCATCCGTACTACAAGGGATGTGTGCATTTCTTGTAATAGGAAGAAAAAGTAATAATAAATAAAAAGTTAAATACATAAGAATTTTTTTTTATATATATATATATATATATATATATATATATATATATATATATATATACACACACACACACATACATATACACACACATTTTATATATATATATATATATATATATATATATATATATATATATATATATATATATATATATATATATATATATATATATATATATATATATATATATATATATATATATATATATATATATAAAGAAATAAATAAAAGGGACCGTGTAAAAAAAAAAAAAAAAAGTTTTTTTAAAGTGCCCCCATCCCTCCATGCTTGTGTGCAGAAGAAAATGCATACACAAGTTGCACACGCATGTAAACAACGTTCGCAACACACTTGTGAGGTACCGCCTTGAACCTTAGGTGCGAGAGCAATAATTCTAGTGCTAGACCAACTTTGTAACTCTAAACAGGTAACCTGTAAAGATGTTTAAGCGTCGCCTATGGAGATTCTTAAAGCGGATCTCCACCCTAAAGTGAAGATCCGCTGATCGGAACCCTCCCCCCCTCCGGCGTCACATTTGACACCTTTCAGGGGGGAGGGGGGTGCACCCACTTCCGGCCCGCAGTTTAGGGCAAAAGACGGGCTTTTCCCGTTGTGTGCTGGGAACTCTCGGCTCCCAGCACACAGCGGGAGCCAATCGCGGGCGCAGCGCGACTCGTGCATGCGCCGTAGGGAACCGGGCAGTGAAGCCGGAGCGCTTCACTTCCTGGTTCCCTCACCGTGGATGGAGGGGGGAGCAGCAGGGAGACGAGCAATCGCTCGTCCTCTGCTGCGGACGCTGCTGGACTCCAGGACAGGTAAGTGTCCTAATATTAAAAGTCAGCAGCTGCAGTATTTGTTGCTGCTGGCTTTTAATATTTTTTTTTGGTGAACCATCCGCTTTAAGTACCGTAGTTTGTTGCCATTCAAAGTTTAAAGCGTGACATCTTAGGTATCCGTTTACTCGGCATAACATCATCTTTGGCATTTTACAAAAATATTGGAGTATGTATTGTTTTTTTTTTTCCTTTTAATTCATTAAATGTATTTGTGTTTGAAAAACTGCTTCCCAAATACGATGTGACATTAAAAATTGCAACGATTGCCATTTTATTCCCTAGAGTCTCTGCCTAAAAAAAAGGAAAAAAAAATTATAATATTTGTGGGGTTCTAAGTAATTTTCTAGCAAAAAAAAAAAAATTGATTTAAAACTTGTAATCAAAAAGTGGCAAAAAAGCCTGGTCGGCAAGTGCGCACTGTGTAAATTGATGGAGCCATATAAGTACTTAAAGCGGGATTCCACCCACAATTTTTTATTTATTTTTTAACTTTTAATAAGGACACTTACCTGTCCTAGGCGCCCGCGATGATTGGCCCCCGGCGGCGATCGCTCGCTCCTGGCGCCTCCACCCTGGACTAAGGGAAACAGGCAGTGAAGCCTTATGACTGAATGGGCCCAGAAGGCAGCGCGTCCCATTCACCAGAAGACACAGCGATGGAGGACGAGGAAGAAGACGACGCGGGGGAAGGAAGAGGTAGAAGGGCTAGTTCCGCATGGTAACAGCCCTTTCCGGTGAGTATAAAAAAAAAAAATTAAAACAACCTTTTTCTATTTATTTTTTAATTTTGGTAAAAAAAAAAAAAAAAAAAATTAAGGTGGAACTCCACTTTAAAAAAAAAAAGTAATAAAAAAAAAAAAAAATACGAATAAAAAAAAAGAATGTCCTCTCTGTATAGGCTATATAAGTACATGTAAAAGGTAAATAAATAATGTCCTGACTGTATGACTTGCCATAGAAGTGGCCATTGCTCAACCAGTGATATCCAATCGATTGGACCGTGACAGCCAATGGACGCAACCAATACGTTGGTGTTGATGCCTCCTGGAAGACTCTGTGTTGAGTGAGTGTAAGATTTCCCTAATCTCCTCCATGCACATGCTGTTTGTATTCCCGGAGGCACGAGAACGCGAAATGGATGCAATACGATTCCCCGTAGATAAACAACATCTGACAGAAAGAGATATTACTGTTCTTCTGCTCAAGGCAACGGCTTCAACATTAACCATCATGTATGAGGACACTACTCTAAGCCCAGGGACTCTGTAAACATGCACTGGGCTTAAATGGGGACCCGTCACCGAGGAAAGAACGATTTGACGTGAAGCTTTTCACCGATTCCTTTCAGCTATCCGCATCGGGATATATAATCATACCGTTTTTATATATATATCCCGCCTGTAGCCATTTATTATTACTATTTAGGTCTTCAATTTGCTTTCTGTTCTAGAGATATAGGGCCAGATTCTCAAAGAATCCCCGGCGGCGTAGCGTTAGCCATTTACACTACGCCGCCGCAACGTACTAGAGCAAGTGCTTTATTCTCAAAGCACTTCCTCCGTAACTTGCGGCGGCGTAGTGTAAACGGCCCGGTGTATCCCCGCGTAAATCAAAGGGGGCGGCTTGTATTTAAATTAAGCGCGCCCCCGCGCCGAACATGTTGCGCATGCGCCGGCCTTAGAAAAATCCCAGTGCGCATGCTCCGAGTTATGACGCTGTTTTCGACGTGAACGTAATCTACGTAAATCTCCATTCACGGACGAGTTACGCAAACGTCGTAAAAAAATTCAAATTTCCCTCGGTCACGGCGTCCATACTTAACATAGGATGCGCCACCTTCAGGCTGGTTTATCTTTACGCCGCGCAAACCTTACGGAAACGACGTAAAAACGTTCGGGAATCGGCGTATTAGGCTCATTTGCATAGGCAAATGAGAAAACAACGTTATGGCCACCTAGCGGCCGGCGTTGTCATTACATCTACGATCCGACGGTGTAATTCTTTTACACCTGTCGGATTTTAAGTGTATCTATGCGTAAGTGATTCTAAGAATCACACGCATAGATACCTATTGAGATACGACGGTGTATCTGACATACACCGTTGTATCGCCTCTGAGAATAAGCACCTTTGAAGCAAAATAATGGTCGGTGCCAATCAATGCAGCCTGATTAGTTCCCATCTGCAGCCTCAATGCAGCCTCTGTGCCCATCTGCAGCCTCGATGCAGCCTAATGCCCATCTACAGCCTGATCTGTGCCCATCCAATGCAGCCTGATGCCCATTTGCAGCCTCAATGCAGCCTCTGTGCCCATCTACAGCCTGATCTGTGCCCATCCAATGCAGCCTGATGCCCATCTGCAGCCTCAATGCAGCCTCTGTGCCCATCTGCAGCCTCACCATCTCTCATGCAGTGCAGGATATCAAAAAGGGGACGAGCTGTGCCGGAATTCACCTTCTGTTTACAGTACTCGGCTCTCAGTCGGCAGTCACATACACAGTCCCGCCTCCACCGTCGCCATTGGACCAGCTCCTGTGATCGGCAGAACACTGGTCCAATGCCAGGCAGGAGTGGAGGCGGGATGTGTGTGCGACGTCAGAGCCGAGTAAACAGGACATGACGGTTTGAGGATTCCAACGGCGCTTGTCCACCCTCCTTCTCCGCCGAGGTACGCTATTGGTGTATAACACGCACCTGTGATTTCTCCCCTATTTTCAGGGGTTAAAAATCTGTGTTATACGTCGATAAATACGGTATTTAAAATTGGTGGAAAGGCATTAACCACTTAGGCTCCATTCACACCTAGGTGTTCCGGAATCACCGTCGATTCCAGAATCGCCGTGGGACGCGTTTGCAAGGCCATTACTTCTAATGGCACCCCAATCGTGGAGCAATTTATCCCATGGTTGTTGTGATGGAACCCAGACACCCTGACTGGATATCTCCACCAAGAAGCTGCATCCCAAAGCTCTGGAACTCGACACCAGCGAATCTGGCTATAGTTACCCCAAGAACTAGGCAGCACCGGCTTTGGAGTAAACCAGAATAAGAAGTGTTTATTTGAACAAGTCTCCAGGCTTTTATACACTTGAGAAGGACATCCCCCCCTTCTGATCAGATTACCTTCCAGGTCAGACTTGCTGTCTTCTAGCTCACAAACTACAATACACATTATCATAAGTATAAACACAGAACACCTTCAGACAATAAGCACAAACAATAATGGGTAAAAGACCCTTAGGCCTGATGTAAACTCTATGCTATCTTATCAATACATGTACACAGGGTCGTTTATAGTCATTTCTAGGCAGTTGAGGTTAGAGGCTTTCTCAGGAACCCCCCTCAAGCACCAAACACGGCCAAACGCGTTTCGTTTACAGGCATTATTAATTTTATCAAAAATATAAAAAAAAAAAATTAAAACGTTTCTAGACGCAAATGTGGCTAAACTGCAGTTTTTAGACGCCAGTTTTCTAGCTGTCAAGTTAAATCGTCCAGGAGAGGTTGTGAAGGAACCCAGACACCCTGACTGGGTATCTCCGCCAAGAAGCTGCTTCCCAAAGCTCTGGAACTTGAGACCAGCGAATCTGGCTATAGTTACCCCAAGCAGGGGTGTATTTAGGTTTTCTGCTGCCCTAGGCCTGACTAAACTTATGCACCCCCCTAATTTAATTCCTGTTTAAGACCCACCCTATTATCTGTAAACCACCTCCTCCTCCTGTCATTGCTGTCCTCCTCCTGCCAACACTTTGCCCTCCAACGCAGCCACTGTGCCCATCAAATGCAGCCACTGTGCCCATCAAATAATGCCACTGTGCCCCATCAAATAATGCCACTGTGCCCCATCAAATAATGCCGACACTGTGCCCCATCAAATAATGCCGACACTGTGCCCCATCAAATAATGCCGACACTGTGCCCCATCAAATAATGCCGACACTGTGCCCCATCAAATAATGCCGACACTGTGCCCCATCAAATAATGCCGACACTGTGCCCCATCAAATAATGCCACTGTGCCCATCAAATGCAGCCACTGTACCCATCAAATGCAGCCACTGTGCCCATCAAATAATGCCACTGTTCCCCATCAAATAATGCCGACACTGTGCCCCATCAAATAATGCCGACACTGTGCCCCATCAAATAATGCCGACACTGTGCCCCATCAAATAATGCCGACACTGTGCCCCATCAAATAATGCCACTGTGCCCCATCAAATAATGCCAACACTGTGCCCATCAAATAATGCCGCTGTGCCCATCAAATAATGCTGCTGTGCCCAAATGCCACTGTGCTGTGCCCCAAATAATGCCACTGTGCCCCTCAAATAATGGCACCACTGTGCCCATAAAATAATGCCACTGTGCCCAATCAAATAATGCCGCGACTGTGCCCCATCAAATAATGTCGCCACTGAGTCCCATCAAATAATGCCACTGTGCCCAATAAAATAACGCCGCCACTGTGCCCCATCAAGTAATGCCACTGTGCCCCATCGCCCACCGCCCTTTCCTTGGCCAGGCACGCCCATTCACACCATACATTACTTGCAAGCCCTGGCGCAGCTACAGCAAGCGGCCGCCGTGGGCTTCATGTGTGCAGGAGGCAGCCTCGGGAGCCGGGATTCGTAAAGACAGGTCGGGGGGCTTACTCTCATGTGGGGGGGGGGGGGGCGGCTTTTTTGGCCGCCCCCTGGAAAGTGCCGCCCTAGGCCTACATCTCTGACCCCAAGAACTGGGCAGCACCAGCTTTGGAGTAAACCAGAATAAGAACTGTTTATCTGAACAAGTATACAGGCTTTTATACACTTGAGAAGGACATCCCCCCCTTCTGATCAGATTACCTTCCAGGTCAGACTTGCCGTCTTCTAGCTCACAAACTACAATACACATTATCATAAGTATGAACACAGAACACCTTCAGACAATAGGCGAGGTAATTAGCGCAAACAACAATGGTTGAAAGACCCTTAGGCATCACATTAGACCTACTTACAAATAAACACATTATGGCAGGGGGCCCCAGACAGGTGGCTTGCTGATGACATCAACATTAGCTATGAGTCCCAAGCTGGCACTTGGCCTTCATGGCCTTCATGGCCTTTTTGATAATGTCCTTTTGCATTACATAACAGATCATCTTCCTAAATCTTCCTCCAATTCCAGGGCCCATAGTCGGTAGGCAAAAGGCTAGCATTCAGTCCCCTCAAAAAGCCCCTGTCCCGGGTGAGTCGATGACAGTTGTCGCACGATAAATCACAACGCGTGAAGCTTGTCGCTCAAAAAGAAGCTTCTGTTGGTCAGTGTTAGCCGCCGTACACACGGCAGAGATCATCGACGGGCAGAACACATCGTTCCGCCCGTCGAGGTTCTCTCCCGGCCGTCGGAATCGGCGACCCGCCCGTCGGGAATGGCAACCAGCCATTCTTCCAGGCGGGCCGTCGAGGAAATAGAGAGCGTGCTCTCTATTTCGGCTCGACGGGCTTCCTGACGGGAAGCTCGCCGAGACCGTACACACGGCCGAGGTCCTCGCTGGAATGTGCATTCCAGCGAGGTTCTCGCTGGTTTTCAGCGAGAACCTCGGCCGTGTGTACGGCGGCTCATGTGTTGAGATGTGCAAAATAAATGGGCTGCCCTACACGCAACACAAGGTGTAAAAAACACATCCTTGCTCAGTCGCACCTTTTTGATGCGTGCTCAGGGGCACTTGTAATTGTGCACCAAGCCTTAGGTCATGCATCCATTAGGGACATCAGAAAGACTTTTATTGGAGAACCTATTGTGACTGGTTCAACACTCTCTCTACAGGAAGTCCGCGAGTTACAAATATCCGACTTGCGAATGACTCCAACTTACGTACGGGAGGCTGCATGACGTATCTGCCGTTCTGCGCATGCACGGCCACTTTTCGGCGGCGGGCACATTTGACAGAACATCGGAAAACTATGTATCTGCCGTTCTGCGCATGCTGTTCCACCTTACGAACATATTTGACTTAAGAACTGTAATTGGTGTCTGGCGCCGTAATGCGTTCCACACTGGAACGCAGAGCGGCGACCACACAATGACGTCATCGCCCAGCGCCGCGTGCATTCCAGCCTGGAACGCGGAAGTGCCGAATGCAATTAGCTCTGGATTCGGCACACGTGCTGCTCTAGTATGAACAGAACGGCGTGTATTATACACGCCGTTCTATTATTGTCAGCCGTAGCTCGCCCACGCTACAACACCCCTACCATCGCTCCCCTTGCTGGACATCAAGCCAGGTTGGAATTCCATGGCCTCTAGCTAAATGCCTTACTGAATTCTGCTGCCATTGCTGGGGACACCCTGAAGATATCTTCCACCCAGAGTCCCTACACTACGGAACTCCATTGCTGCTGAACTACAACAAAGACCCATCCTCTGCAAACGGATAAGTAACTATTGTTTCACTTGTAGTGCTTCAGAATCATCTGCTACATATATTGCATCTAATCAATTGCTGTTATCAACTCTGGCTTACTAAGTATTAACATACTGCTTGAGAGTGTCTGTTGTGTTCTGGGCTGCTTAGTGTGGAGTATCTTAAAAGGGACATACACTCTCAAATACCCTACCCTAGCTATATTTACCTCTCTTACGCAACTATTAGTTGCCTACGTCTTCTTTAACTACTACGTGCTTGACATAAGTTGTTACTTGTTTATGGGCCCATGCCCTAAGTTTCTGAACATGTTCGCCTTAACTTTTCTATGCTAAGGGTTGAAGGTATTTAATACCTACTCCCTTAGTGGCCTAATGCACTTCCTTATGTTTAAGTGATATGATGTAGAGAACCCCCAAACTCCTGTTCTGTGTGGAGTGACGCCTGGGGTCCGGTACTGATTATTACTTGCATACAGAGGTGCATTGAAATCTTCACATATATTGTATTCTTTTAACACTAGGGGTTGGTCGCATGTTGCTCAACGCATTCTTTTATGCAAGAGAGAGATTATGTAGAGAACCCCCAAATGCCTTGTCATGGATATGCAATAAAGTCTGTCAGCTTACCCGTTTCCAGCTGTACATTAGAGGCCTGACCCTGTTCTGGTTCCCTTTTTATCACTTCTCCTTCCTGTATGGCCCCACCCAGGCCATCCCAGGAAGTCTATATTACCTGTTGAACTGCAGGTCTGCAAGTGCTGTTCAACAGTGTTGTTTGCTTAATTTCCTGTCTGCAGTGTGCTACGATCATCTTCCTGTGTACCATTTTTGGCTCGTCCCTGACTTCTCCTGTTTGCCTGTGCCCCTGACATTTTGCCTGTCCCTCGGTTACCCTTGTCTGCCTGTTGCCCTGACCTTGGCTTACCATCACTATCATTTGTCATGCTTGCTGCTTCCCCTCTCTCCCTGCGGAGCGTGACCTAGGGGATCCCGGGGGTCACGACCTGGATCCAGCTGCGGCAAAGGCCACCATCACCACTAGAGGCTCTGGTGAACACAAACCTGAGTCTTAGACTCCGCGCCCTGGGCGACCTTGGGTTCATGCTTCCTCTCTGATAGCAGCAGTCGGCTAAGGGTTCGCTACCCTGTGGTGCATCCCTGACCCCAACGGGGTGCACTTGTCACCTGGCAATGGTCGACCTGACACGCCTGTTCTGTTTGGAGTGATGCCTGGGGTCCAATACTGAATTCTTACATAGAGATTGAGAAGAGATTGAGAAGTGCATTGAAATCCTTGCTAACCGCAGTTGTGGTTCACTCCCGTTCACTGGAGTGGTACAAGAACAAACCTACAGTCCCTAGCCCGTTCGTAACTCAGGGACTGCCTGTATATTTCCATCAGTTACACACATCAGTCTAAATTTAGCTTCATAAAGTAGAGCTACTGAGTAGCTCTTGTTCTATGGGGGGGTGCCACCCATCCCCCCCATCCGACCACTCAAATTACCTCTCTTACCATAGAGAATATTACCGGATTACCGACATCTCTATCCAGCTCACAGCAGGAAAAAAATAAGCTGCAGCTTTAGAAATGGATAATCACCACATAGATGACAAACAGGACGAGCACTTCAAATTGTACGCCGCGCTTTCATCCTGCACTGCTCACGTTGTAACCGACAGAGCGGGAATAGTTTGGTACGTCCTCCTCATTTTCACATGAATAAACATTACCTGATCCAATTTTCAGTACAAGTAAAGAAAAAAAAAAAAACTATTGATGTCTGTGTTAGTATGGTGGGGACATGAGCAGGGACATAAGTAGGATATATGGTATGAGTATGGTGGGGACATTAGCAGGGACATATGGTACAAGTATGGTGGGGACATGAGCAGGGACATGAGTAGGATATATGGTATGAGTATGGTGGGGACATTAGCAGGGACATATGGTACAAGTATGGTGGGGACATGAGTATGATATATGGTATGAGTATGGTGGGGACATCTGCAGGCACATGAGAATGATATATGGTTTGTGTATGGTGGGGACATGAGTATGACATATGGTACAAGTATGGTGGGGACATGAGCAGGGACATGAGTATGATATATGGTATGAGTATGGTGGGGACATTAGCAGGGACATATGGTACAAGTATGGTGGGGACATGAGCAGGGACATGAGTATGACATATGGTACGAGTATGGTGGGGACATCTGTAGGCACATGAGAATGATATATGGTTTGTGTGTGGTGGGGACATTAATATGACATATGGTATGAGTATGGTGAAGACACATGCAGGAACCTTAGTGTGACAGACTCACCCTGGACAGAGGCTTTTGGAGGGGTCTGAATGCTAGCCTTTTGCCTACCGATAATGGGCCCTGGCATTTGGGGGAACGGTGCTCTTTGTGAGCTGTATGCCTGGGGACCCTTGAGGTTGTGTAACTTTGGATTCAGGTCCATGTCCCTCCAAAGCACACAGACTCTGGGGACCCTGTATATGACATTTTAGAAATAGTGACTGAATAATAACTAATCAATGTTGGGACACATACCGTTAGGAGATGCTGATGCCAACTCCAGCCACCTCTCTCTCTGTGGTTTTCTATAATGTAAATTAGTCTAGTATGGCTTGTCACAGCTTCTAAGACTCTTTCACTTATTGTTGTTTGTGCTACTTGACCCTGCAATTGTATGAAGGAGTTCTGTGTCGATATGTATGATAATGTGTATTGTAGTTAGGGAGTCACATCGGTTGCTTTAAAGGATTTGTTAATTAGCTCATGTTAGTTTATGTTTCTGGTTACAGGTGTATTGTTAGAGTAAATATGAGCAAGAGGGGGGGGGGGGGGACCTCTTCAACTGTATATAAGACTTGTATTCTGGTTTCAATAAACAGTCCATGTTCAGCAATCAAACGAGTATCGTCTTGTTTGTAGTTGTCAGCGGTTGGAATACCCGATATCTAGATTTAGACTGGGAGGAAGTGGAATATGACGAAAAAGCACTCAAGCAGAGTGTGGGAGATTTTGTTACACTTAGTATGACACATAGTATGAGTATGATGGGGACATCTGGAGGGACATGAGTATGATACATGGTACGAGTATGGTGGGGGACATGCATATGACACATGGTAACGGCAACACCCTTAACCCTGTCTTCTCCTACCTGTGCAACCTCTCCAACAATCCCCTCCCACTCTCTGATCACCACTTTATTAGTTTCACTCTCTCCAGGTCTTCGACTTCCTCTCCCTCCAAGCACCTAACAGTTACCCATAAAAACCTTTGCCCCCTCAACCCTTCTCTGCTCTACTCTCTGCTACTGACCACCTCTATGACAAAATCTCACTCCCACCCTGCCCCAACTGAGGCCCCGTACACACGACCGAGCTTCTCGGTAGAATCCAGCGAGAAGCTCGCTGGGATCCATATTCTGCCGAGAAGCTCGATCGTGTGTGCGTTTTCGCCAAGCAAACTGACAAGCGAGGCGTCGAGCCAAAATAGAGAGCAGGTTCTCTATTTCCTCGACGGGCCATCGGGACTAATGGCTCGACGCCATTTTCGACAGCCTGGTCGACGAACTCGACGGCCGGCTGAGAACCTCGTCGGGCGGAACGATGGGTTTAGCCCGACGAGGTTCTCGTATGTGTGTACGCGCCCTTAGACACCTTTGTCTACAACAGCTCACCGTCATCCTCCCTAGACAAGCTTGCCCCCCTTACTACACACAGAATCGTCTAAAATACTATTCCTGCCGCCACACTGCCAAACAGACCTTTATTATCACCCTCATTAACTATTCTCTACAACTAACACTCTACTTCAGGGCTCGACAAAATCCGGGCGCCCGGTCGCAATTGCGACAAGAAATTGTGACCTGGCGGCCACCGGTAATTGAGGCCACGGCTTTGTTACTCAGGTGTTCGCTTCTGCACGCAAGCTTGGCGGGACAGGGCTCCTTACTTTTTTAGCTGGCTCCTAGATTCCAAGCAAATTTGTCAAACCCTGCTTACTCTGTTCTCCACCCTCTAACTCACTTACTGAACAGCCAATCACTTCAAAAATAGGATTGATACAATTCGAGAGGAGATCTCCTATGCAAAGTAACCTCCCCCACTCAACACCCCATGTCCACAGGTACAATCATTGCTTCCCTCAGTCAACCCTGCTAGCATAGGTGTGCGCAGCCTATTACATTAGGGCGTGCACCCCAAAGCTCAAACACACACCACCGATCACTCACGATATTCATTCAGAAAGGAAAGGGGCCAGTAAATTACATATTTACCGGCCCCTTCCCCCACAGCAACATCCGGCGGTAGAGGAGAGGAGGGAAGCCAGAAGCACTGTAGGGAGAAGGGGAGGAGCTAGGGCAGTAGGGGGAATTTGTGCTGCACAGGGTCATTAGGGTGTGCCTTGGCACACCTTGCACACCCTGTGCGCACGCCTATGCCTGCTAGTATTAATGAGGTTGCTAAACTTTTTTTTAACGCCCACCTAACGACCTGCCCTCTAGGTCCTGCTCCCTTCGCAAATATTACGCTCCCCCTCTGACTCTATTCTACATTCTCTAACTCACATCTTCAATCTCTCCCTCTCTTCTGGCATCTTCCCCAACTCTCTAAAACAGGGGTTAGCAACCTTGGCCCTCCAGCTGTGGTGAAACTACAAGTCCCATGAGACATTGCAAGACCCTGACAATCACAAACATGACTCCAAGAGGCAGAGGGTGGTATGATAGGATTTGTAGTTTCACCAAAGCTGGAGTGCCGAGGTTGCCAACCCCTGCTCTAAAACATGCACTAGCCACCCCCATCTTAAAAAAGACCCTTACTGGACCCCAACAATCTTAGCAACCTACACCCCATCTCCTTACTCCCCTTCTCCTCCAATCTCCTTGAAAGAATATTCTAGAACCGTCTGAGCGACCATCTGACTAAGAACAATCCCCTTCAGTCCGGATTTCGGCCTCAACACTCCACCGAAACTGCTCTCCTTAAACTCACCAACAAACTACTAATGGCTAAAACCAACAGACACTATTCTGTACTACTCCTCCTGAACCTCGCTGCTACGTTTGAAGTGGACCACCCTCTCCTCCTCAAAAAACTCCACTTCTTTGGTCTCCGTGACTGTACTCCTCACTGGTTCTCATCCTACCAATCCCAGCTCAACATCTTTCTCTCCTTTTCCTTTCTCCGTAGAGGTCCCCCAAGGTTCTGTTCTTGGACCTCTCATATTCTCCATCTACACCTCCTCCTTGGGTCAGTTGATTGCCTCCCATGACTTTCAATACCATCTCTATGCAGACAACACTAGGGGTGCAACAGATCAAAAAACGTACGGTTCGAATCGTTCCTCGGATCAGAGTCACGGATCGGATCATTTTAGGGATCTGCCAAAAAAATAAAAAATCTACCCCATTGTAATATCCACCTCTCTCCCCCACTGTAATATTCACAACCCCCCCTCCCACTGTAATATCCACATCTCCCCCACTGCAGTGGCGTCACTAGTACAGAAACACCCCCCCCCCTCTCAGTACAGACACCTCCCCCCCTCTCAGTACAGACACCTCCCCCCCTCTCAGTACAGACACCTCCCCCCCTCTCAGTACAGACACCTCCCCTCCTCTCAGTACAGACACCTCCCCTCCTCTCAGTACAGACACCTCCCCTCCTCTCAGTACAGACACCTTCCCTCCTCTCAGTACAGACACCTCCCCTCCTCCCCCCCTCTCAGTACAGACACCCCCCCTCTCAGTACAGACACCCCCCCCTCTCAGTACAGACACCTCCCCCCCTCTCAGTACAGACACCTCCCCCCCTCTCAGTACAGACACCTCCCCCCCTCTCAGTACAGACACCTCCCCCCCTCTCAGTACAGACACCTCCCCCCCTCTCAGTACAGACACCTCCCCCCCTCTTAGTACAGACACCTCTCCTCCTCTCAGTACAGACACCTCCCCTCCTCTCAGTACAGACACCTCCCCTCCTCTCAGTACAGACACCTCCCCTCCTCTCAGTACAGACACCTCCCCTCAGAACAGACACCCCCAATAGTACATACACCCCCCTCTCAGGACAGACACCCCCGCAGTAGTATGACTCCCAGTGGTGTGTGTCCCCCACGAGTGCGGGCTCCTCCTCCTCTGTGGGTGTAAACAGAGAGGAGGGCCGCCGCCGGGTGTACAAAGATGGCCGCGGCTCCGAAGCTAGGCCGAAGCCGCGGCTTTTCCTAATGTTGTGGCCGTGTCGGCAATCCGCGGATCACAGTGTGTGCCGATCCGAAGGAGGTGAACCGTTCTGATCACGGATCAACTGTGATCCGTTGCGCAACTAGACAACACCCAAATCTATCTCTCTACCTCCTCAACTCACTCGTTACCAATTTACTAAAAATCAGCCTAGACGTCACATCACTTCCTCAAACTCAACCTATTCCAAACCAAGCTCATGATATTTCTTCCCCCACATGCCACTTCCCCCGATTTCTCAGTCAAAATCAACGGCTCAACTATCAACCCGTCCCCTCATACCAAGGTCCTAGGTGTAATCCTGAACTCTGAACTACCCTTTTGGCTCCACATCCAGTCGCTCTCCAAAGCTTACCGCCTCAACCCCCGCAACATCTCCGCGATACGCCCCTTCCTAGCCAATGACACCACAGAGCTTCTAATCCACTCCCTGGTCATCTCTCGCCTCGACTACTGCAACTCCCTCCTCATTGACTTACCTTTAAATAGGCGATCTCCCCTTCAGTCCATCATGAATGCTGCTGCCAGGCTCATCCACTTTACAAACCTTTTGGGGTCTGCTATCCCTCCATTGGCTGCCACTCAACCAACAAATTAAATTCAAGACACCAACAGTAACTTACAAAGCCATCCACAACCTGGACCCCCAAGCTACATCTCTAACCTGGTCTCAAAATATCAACCAAATTATCTTCTTCACTACCCCCAAGACCCCCTGCTCTCTAGCTTCCTTGTCAACACCATTCACCACCTTAAAGTGCATCAGTAGCTCCGCCAAAAGCTGTAAAAAACATGTTTGCCGGTTGTTTTGGTCCCCTCATTACAAGTGGTCACTTGCGCTTATGGCTTAAAGCGGAGTTCCACCCAAAAATGGAACTTCCACTTTTCGGAACCCCCCCCCCCCCCCCCCATGTCACATTTGACACCTTTCAGGGGGGAGCAGATACCTGTGCATTTTGCTCCCACTTCCGGGCATAAATACCCGAGCCACTCGTGGGTATCTATGCTACTCCCCCCCCCCCCCGGTGTCTTCTGGGAGACACAAAGGTCCCAGAAGTCAGCAGGGACCAGTGGCGTTGCGCTTGTGAAGTAGGGAAACCAAGAAGTCAAACCGCAAGCCTTCACATCCCAAATCCCTTTACTGAAGATGGCGGCGGCAGAATCTCACCACTAGGCTGGGAATCAAAAAAGGAAGAAAGAAAGAAGAAGAAGAAAGAAGAAGATCTTGACTTTCCAGCCAAGGCACCGCTGTTTTTTTTTTATAATGTAGAGGCCTGGCCTGACGTCATAACATCGCGCCCAGCCTCCGAAATCATAGAGACTCTGGCGACCATCTGGTCCACCGGAAATCTCTATGGCAAACATCCGGGGCCGGCGGATCTGTTCTCCGACTCACTGATCGCACAGGTGAGTCAGTAGAAGCACCGGAGGGTGGCGGGAGGGTGGGAAACCCCTCTTGCCTCCCGTAAGAACGATGAAGCGGCTGACCAGCCGCTATGATCATTCCTATGGTGTAGGGGAATCACCGGCTCTAAAAGACGATATCTGAATGATGCCTGTAGCTGCACCCATCATTCAGAGATCCCCCCACAAAGCCCAGGACGTCATAAGACGGCCATGCGTCGGCAAGTGATTAAGGCGGTGGATGGTGAAGATCATCACTAGGAACATTCAAGACCCACTATGACATCACTTGTGGACTTTCTTTGATAAAATCACTCTGGTTTAGACCAGTTTCATTTGTCTTTACATCATTATTTATAAATGTAACCCAAGAGGCAAAGACTACCCAGAACCGGTCATCGGATGTCTAAGGGTCTTCCCTCTTCCTGTTCTAATCTATAAAAAGGTGTAAAAAAGAAAAAAAACAACAATAACCATAGAGATCTCAAATGTTGGTGAAATGTTCCAAATGTTGAATGATGAACCCCCCCCCCCCCCCCCATCATGGTTTGCATAGCAACAACTACGGGGGATGGGAGATACACTAGAAACCATCATCACGCTTATTTCTGGGAGGGGGGGGGGGGGCAGCCGATAGTAATCTCACTAATACATCCAACACGTCTGATAGATTGTTCTCTGGAGAATTTCCGTGATCTGGCCTGGCCTGTCTCTCTGCTGTAACTCTCTTGGATTTACAACATGCTTGGGTTGGTTGGAGCCGTTATTAGCGCACTTGCAACAAAAAAAAAAGTTACTTTTTTTATTATTATTTATTTATTTTATAGGGCTAGAATTATTGCTCTCGCTCTAACCTTGGTGGCAGCACCTCACATGTGGGCGTGACTTACATATGTGTTCGTCTTTGCACACGAGCACCTGGGGGATTTTTTTTTTTTTTTAAATTATTAATATTATTGTTATTATTATTAATAAATTTAACCACTTCCATACCAGGCCAATTCTGGCACTCCTCTCCTACATGTAAAAAATGCATTCGGAAAATTGCTGCGCAAATACCGTGTGACATAACGAACTGCAGCGATCGAGATAGATAGAGATATAGATATATATATATATATATATATATATATATATATATATATATATATATATATATATGTTTGGGGTTCTGAGTAATTTTCTATCAAAAAATATATGATTTTTTTGGAAAAGAAAAATACACTTTAACCATTTCCCGTCCGGCCTACAGCAGAATGACGGCCGGGAAGTGGTTCAGTTAGCCTGACTGGGTGTCATGTGACGTCCAGCAGGATAAGCCGTCGGGGGGCACCAAGCGTGGCGATCAGTCGTGTGGCCTGTCAGTCTGACACAGTGCATCTCCGATCTAGGTAAAGAGCCTATGACGTGATCAGCCATATCCAATCACAGCTGATCATGGTGAAAACAGGAAAAGCCATGCATCACATTGACAGGCACGAGTAGAGGAGAGCGAATTGGCAGCTCTCCTGACGAAGGGGGATGCACTGATTGATTATCAGTGCAGCGCCCCAAGGATGCGCACCCAGGACCACCAGGGATGGCCACCCATGGCTACTGGGGATGCCCACCCATGGCCAGCAAGGATGTCCAGCAATGGCCACCAGTGATGCCCATCCATGACCACCAGGGATGCCCACTAGAGCCCACCAGGCATGGCAATCATTGGCCATTAGGGGGTGGCACTCTGTGCCCATTAGTGATGCCTGCCAGTGCCTCTGATCAATGCTGCCCATAAGCGCTATCTATCCCAGTGCCCACTATGAGTGCCTATGAGTGCCCATTAGTGATGTTATGCAAGATTATCATTGGGGCCCCCATGCATCTGTGGCCTCTGGGCAGTGCCCATGCATTAAGAGGGCCCAGTCTGTCAGTGGAGGGGGGCTCTAAACCCGGAAGCAGGCAGAAAAGTAGGAGTACATTGCTTTGTCTGCACAGGCTGCCCGTCCACAGTACATTGTGATCAGTCAGTCCACAAGTGGTGAAAAAAATAAAATATATATATTCTATATGACTGTTTCCAAATAATAATATTAAATGATAATAATAATACATTGTATGATTTCCAAATAATAATAAGTTATTATTATATTATTATCGCACTATTTTATAAACAACAATAACACAATCGTTTGCGGTTTCCCAAACAAAATTAATATAATAATAATAATAATCATCCAAATATTTTACGGTTTACAAATACTATTTAAAATGTTTTACTTTTTCCCAAACAAATTAATAATAATCCAAATATTTTACTGCTTACATACAATAAAATATTTTACAGTCTCCCAAATATTAATATAATAATCCAAATATTTTACTGTTTGCAAATAATATTTCAAATTTTTACTGTTTCCCAAACAAATATAATAATAAATAATAATAATCCAAATATTTTACTGCTTACAAACAATATTTTACCGTTTCCCGAACAATATTAATATAATAATCCAAATATTTTACTCTTACAGAACAATAATAAAATATTTTATTGTTTCCTAATACAATACTATTATTAGGAATAATAATAATAGTAAATATTTCACTGTTTATAAAATAAATACCGAGCACTGAACTGGAGAATGACAAATACAGAGGATTCTGTCCCTGTGACATTATAGGGTGACATACCGATTACAATTCCGGGGGGCCACAAGTGAATTGTTACCTCCTCTGAGGATCTCTGGGCACTGCTGCTACCCAACCATTCCAGATGATGGAGAATTGCTGCAAACGTCCCACAAATGCATGCAATTCATATGGCTGCTGTGCGTTTGTTTGCCCAAAATTGTATTAAAACAGGCTGTTAGGAGGCGTCACATCACCCCCTCACCACCTATCACCTTTGAAAAGCGATCTTATAAATTGCTTTTCAGAGCAGTGTCGGCCTTACTCATCTTTTGCCAGACAGGCAAGTATAAACCCACACACAGCGTGGCGTGTTGTTGTGATGTGTGCGTTACATGCGTTGTTATCTCTGCAAGGGTGTATATTTTACACATCTGAAGCGCGTCGCCCAAAAAAAGTCCCGGAGCGGCTCCTGGGGCCCAGCTGTGCGTTTCCCAGATTTCAATGGGTGAACTGGAAAAACCTGCAGATCTTTCTTCACTTCTTTTTCTGCCTAGTAACAAGCTTCTCATTGGATAACAATACATTTTAAAAAGTTGCTTAACCTGAAATGTGAACAAAACTCCCTGAAGAACAAGCAGAGAATGACTGAGGAATGTTCGGGGAATGACTGGAGAATGAATGGAGAACGCCTGGAAAATGACCAGAGAACTCATACCGAGTGATAGAGGAACGACCGGACAATGACCAGATTACAACCGAGGAATGACAAAGGAACGACTGTATAATGATCGAACAACCCGAGGAATGACTAAACAACAACCTAGGAATGACAGAGGAATGACCGGACAACAACCAAGGAATGACCATAGAATGACCAGAGGACTCCTACCGAGCAACCGGGGAACGACTGGACAATGGCCAGACAACAACCAAGGAATGACAGAGGAGCAACCAGAGTGACCGGACAACAACCTAGGAATGACCGTAGAAATGACTGGACAACAACTGAGGAACGACTGTAGAATGACCGGATAACAACCAAGGAATGACCGGATAACAACCGAGGAATGACCGTAGAATGACCGGACAACAACTGAGGAACGACTGTAGAATGACTGGACAACAACGGAGGAATGACTGTAGAATGACCGGATAACAACCAAGGAATGACCGTAGAATGACCGGATAACAACCGAGGAATGACCGTAGAATGACCGGACAACAACGGAGGAATGACAGAGGAGCAACCAGAGAATGACCGGATAACAACCGAGGAATGACCATAGAATGACTGGATAACAACCGAGGAATGACAGAGGAGCAACCAGAGAATGACCGGACAACAACCGAGGAATGACCGTAGAATGACCGGACAACAACCAAGGAATAACAGGAGCAACCGAAGAATGACCGGACAACAACCTAGGAATGACAGAGGAACGACTGTAGAATGACGGGACAACAACCGAGGAAAAACAGAGGAACAACTGGACAACGACCAAACAACCGATGAATGACAGAGGAACAACGACCAAACAACAACCGATGAATGACAGAGGAACAACGACCAAACAACAACCGATGAATGACAGAGGAAGGACCGTAGAATGACTAAACAACCAAGGAATGACAAAGGAACAACTGGAGAATGACTGGACAACAACCTAGGAATGACTAGTATGACCAAACAACAACTGAGGAATAAGAGGGACAACCGCAGAATGACTGGACAACAACCAAGGAATGACAGAGGAATGACCGGAAAATGAACGGACAACAACCGGAGAACAGGTGAGGAACAACTGGAGAGGAACCGTAGGCAACGACTATAGACTGGCCAAGGAACTGGTGAATGAACAGACAACCACTGGATTTCAGCCGCAGTACAACTGGAGAGCGACCAGACAATGACCAGAGACTGGTGCAGGAACAACTGGAGAATGACTGAGGAATGAACAGAGAATGACCAGACAACAATGGAGAATGACCAGAGAATAACCTAGAACGACCGGAGAATGGCCAAGAAATGACTGGAGAATGACAGAGGAACAACCGGGAAAAATGACTGTACAACAACCTAGCAATGACAGTAGAATGACCGGACAACAACCGAGGAATAACAGGAGGAGCAACCGGAGAATGACCGGGCAACAACCGGAGAGCGAGCGGGCAAAGACTAGAGACTGGCCAAGTAACAACCGGAGAATGACCAGCCAACCACCGGAGAACAGCCACGGAACAAATGGAGAGCGACCAGACAATGGCCAGAGACTGGCCCAGGAACGACTGGAGAATGACCGAGGAATGAACAGAGAATGACCAGACAACAATGGAGAATGATCAGAGAATAACCTAGAACGACCGGAGGACTGGAAAAAGGACAAGGAATGACTGGAGAATGACCGGAGACGCTCATCTCTAAGTGAATGGAGCCTGAAACTGAATGAAGACACAAAGTACACAACTGAATGAGGTGATTTCATGGGGTGCCGGGATCTCCCATTATTAGTCACATCACTGAGATCCTCATCCCACCTGATATGTCTACAGAATGTACCACCAAACCTCACATACTCCATGCTGACACTGATACTCCACATGGACAGCAATACCCCATGTAGATAGTAATGTCCTATGTAGATAGCAATCCTCTATGCAGGTGGTGATCCCCCAAGTAGACTTTCATCCCCCGTGTACACAGTGACCCCCCATGCAGACATCCATCCCCTATACAGACGGTGATCTCCTATGTAGACAATGTCTGTACAGGGGATGAATGTCTGCATTGAGGGTCGCCATGTACATGGGGGATGAATGTCTGAATGGAGGACCATTCACCATTTATCCCCATGCACACAGTGACCCCCCAATATAGACAATGATCCCCATGTACACAGTAACCCTCCATGCAGACATTCATCCCCTATACAGACAGTGATCCCATATGTAGACAATGTCTGTATTGGGGATCATTGTCTGCATAGGGGATGAATGTCTGCATGGGGTGTGTATAGGGGATCATTGCTTACATGAGGGAGTATAGGGGATACATGTCCGCATGGGAGATGTATGTCTGCATGGGGGATGTATAGACATTATAGGGGATGAATGTCTGCATGAGGGATGTATAGGGGATGAATGTCTGCATGGGGTGTGTATAGGGGATCATTGCTTACATGAAGGAGTATAAGGGATACATGTCCGCATGGGAGATGTATGTCTGCATGGGGGATGTATAGGGGATGAATGTCTGCATGGGGTGTGTATAGGGGATCATTGCTTACATGAGGGAGTATAGGGGATACATGTCCGCATGGGAGATGTATGTCTGCATGGGGGATGTATGTCTGCATGGGGGATGTATAGGGGATGAATGTCTGCATGGGGTGTGTATAGGGGATCATTGCTTACATGAGGGAGTATAGGGGATACATGTCCGCATGGGAGATGTATGTCTGCATGGGGGATGTATAGGGGATGAATGTCTGCATGGGGTGTGTATAGGGGATCATTGCTTACATGAGGGAGTATAGGGGATACATGTCCGCATGGGAGATGTATGTCTGCATGGGGGATGTATAGGGGATGAATGTCTGAATGGGGTGTGTATAGGGGATCATTGCTTACATGGGGGATGTATAGGGGATACATGTCCGCATGGAGGACCAGTGCCTATACAGACAATGACGGGTGGGTGTCGGTAGGTCTCACCTCGGCCATGTCCTGTGGGGGAGGTGTCTGTCGGTGGACCGGATGCGATGTTCCCGGTGAGGATACTTTGTATCAGATGATGAGAGTCTTCCCGGAGCTCCGCCCCCTCACAGCCGGCCGCCCATGTGACCTCCGATCCGTCCCTGTCCGGGGTGCTGAACAGCCGCTGTCCGGAGTCCTGATCCACCGCACCGGAGAGATCCGCTCCGTGTACACCGAGACCGGAGAGAGTGTGTGTATGGGAGGGGCCTGGAGGGCGAGACCGAGACACAGGATCCGCCCACTACGGCTACCCACACATCTCCGCATCATACATACACCTCACCCCATCCCCCCTCCCGTATATATATATATATACCATACACCTCACCCCATCTCCACTGTATATATATATATATATATATATACCATACACCTCACCCCATCTCCACTGTATATATATATATATATATATATATATACCATACACCTCACCCCATCTCCACTGTATATATATATATATATATATATATACCATACACCTCACCCCATCTCCACTGTATATATATATATATATATATATATATACCATACACCTCACCCCACCCCCACTGTATATATATATATATACCATACACCTCACCCCACCCCCACCGTGTATATATATATATATACCATACACCTCACCCCACCCCCACTGTATATATATATATATACCATACACCTCACCCCACCCCCACCGTGTATATATATATATATATACCATACACCTCACCCCACCCCCACCGTGTATATATATATATATACACCATACACCTCACCCCACCCCCACTGTATATATATATATATATATACCATACACCTCACCCCATCCCCAC